>CM055280.1:65663423-65738892 GCA_029237695.1 Conchocele bisecta
GGGGGCGGGGCGAATATGGATTTGTCACAGGGCGGTTAGAGGACCATTAGAGCAATGCGTGTGTGAAATGTCATGCAGATCCGAGCAAGGAACCCATTAAATTATAAGCCATTTACCCGAGCGTTAAGGTTTCGGGACGTACGTACATTATGTACGTTACGTACGGACGCCGGTAACACTATATGCCCCCCTCACCATTCGGTGGCGGGGACATAAAAACACAATGTTTGCCGATGATGCAACTTTTGTGACAGATGGTACAAGAAAATCATTTGAAAAGTTAATATACATAATAGATGAATTTAGTAAAATATCTGGTCTCAACCGTAACACAAAAACATCCACTGTAATGTGCGTTGGTGCCTTAAAAAATGTAGATCTCATTTTCTGTCCGGATAAGAAATTCATTTGGACTTCTCTTAGTGCAAAAACATTAGGAATTACGTTCTTAAATGATAATACAGTTATCCACGAATATAACATCCTTCCTAAAATAGTAGAGTTTGAACAGTGTCTTGATAAGTGGAAACATAGAAACATAAGTTACTTGGAAAAATTACAGTTATTAAAACGTTTGCTGCTCCAAAATTAATATATCCATTAACTGTTTTACACGACCCTCCAGACAACATGATCAAAATAATTAAAAACAAATTATTTGATTGTTTATGGGACAGTAAGCCCGATAAAATTAAACTAGAAATGTGGCTTGTCGGCACACGAATGCCCCCGCTGGCAGCCAAAGAAAACAAGGCATATTTGAATGTGGATTTGTCACAGGGTGGCAGAGGACCATTGGAGCAATGCGTGTGTGAAATGTGAAGCAGATCCGAGCAAGGAAACAGAAATTATAAGGCATTTACCCAGCGTTAAGGTTTAGAACGCACCAAGTCCGTGACCTTGACCCTGTGCTTAGTGGGGGCGGCACAAATGTGGATTTGTCACATAGTGGCAGAGGACCATTGGAGCAATGCATGTGTGAAATGTGAAGCAGATCAAAGCAAGGAAACAGAAATTATAAGGCATTTACACAGCGTTAAGGTTTCGAACGCACCAAGTCTGTGACCTTGACCCTGGGCTTGGCGGGGGGCTGCACGAATGTGGATTTGTCACAGGACGGTAGAGGACCATTGGAGTAATGCGTGTGTGAAATGTGAAGCAGATCCGAGCAAGGAAACAGAAATTATAAGCCATTTACCCGAGCGTTAAGGTTTCGTACGTACGTACTGACGTACGGACGTACGTACGTTACGTTAGATACGTACTATATGTTAGATATAGATAGTTTTATAACATCAATAAGAGCATCATGGGTAAAACGAATATGTAACACATCAAACAGAGGCAAATGGAAACAACTTTATGAAAAAAAACTTGAAAGATATGGTGGATTTTTGCTCTTTGAATGTAACATAAAAGCAGAAGATGTAAAACATATAGCGGAAGAAAATAAGTTTTTAAATAATGTTTTAAAATCCTGGTCACATATTAACTATTCCTCCAAAAATGACACAGTATCAAATACTTTGGAATAATTCCAATTTAAAGCATCAAAACAAAACAATCTTTTTCAAAGATTGGTACAATAAAGGCATTACATATGTTGAAAATCTATATGACTACAGAGTAAGGAATATTCTACGATTTACTGATTTTACAGCAATATTCAATATACGTCAGGACGATTTTATAAAATATCAAAGTATTGTGAACAGCATAAGTCCATTATGGGCCAAGAAAATAAAAACAGAAAGCATCAACACAACTCCACAATCTACGTCGCTGATATCGAGAGTACAGGATAGCAAATATGTGAACAAACTAGAAATAGACGCTTGTCGACAAGCGCATGTGTATCCCCCTCCCCAGATACACAAGTAGTTTGAAAAAAGGGTGTTCGAGTTATGCTCCGGAGACAAAATCAGTGATGGAAAAACAAAGGGAGATAACCAAAAAATTAGTGATGCAAGAGTTGTCATTCTTGCGTGACACACCTTTAGGGTCGTGGTCTATGCATGCACGGACGGACGGACGGACGGACGGACGGACGGACGGACGGACGGACGGACGGACGGACGGACGGACGGACGGACGGACGGACGGACGGACGGACGGACGGACGGACGGACGGACGGACGGACGGACGGACGTTCAAACATTTGGGAGTTATGAGGCACCGCTATATAAAAGATCAAAGGGTTAGCTCCTAAATATCAAAGAGTTAGCTCCTAAATTTATGAGGCACCGACAATATCAAAGAGATCAAAGGTTACTAACCCTTACCCTAACTCCTAAACCCCCGATGTTGGCCCGGACGGACGGACGGACGGACGGACGGACGTCTTTACTTTCAGGTAACTATGTGGCTTATCGCATGTTAAATATTAGCCACATAAAACCATTTTTAGCCACATAAAACGATGTTTTAGGTGGCTAATTGTAACCAACCCTATCCTTTAACAAGTCCATAACCCTGTGGGGCTAGCCACATAAGTACCCAAATGTCTGCCCGGACGGACGGACGGACGGACGGACGGACGGACGGACGGACGGACGTTCAAACATTTGGGAGTTATGAGGCACCGCTATATAAAAGATCAAAGGGTTAGCTCCTAAATATCAAAGAGTTAGCTCCTAAATTTATGAGGCACCGACAATATCAAAGAGATCAAAGGTACTAACCCTTACCCTAAGCTCCTAAACCCCCGATGTTGGCCCAGACGGACGGACGGACGGACGGACGGACGGACGGACGGACGGACGGACGGACGGACGGACGGACGGACGCACGGAAGGACGTTCTTACATTAGGGTACTTATGTGGCTTATCACATGTTAAATATTAGCCACATAAAACGATTTTTAGCCACATAAAACGATTTTTTAGGTGGAATTGTAACCAACCCTATCCTTTAACAAGTCCATAACCCTGTGGGGCTAGCCACATAAGTACCCTAATGTGTGCCCGGACGGACGGACGGACGGACGGACGGACGGACGGACGGACGGACGGACGGACGGACGTTCTTACAGTACTATACTTATGTGGCTTATCACATGTTAAATATTAGCCACATAAAAGGATTTTTAGCCACATAAAAGGATTTTTTAGGTGGCTAATTGTAACCAACCCTATCCTTTACCAAGTCCATAACCCTGTGGGGCTAGCCACATAAGTACCCTAATGTGTGCCCGGACGGACGGACCATTCACACCAAGTTTCGTCGAAATCGGCCTGGCGGTTTGTGAGAAGAAGATTTTTTGAAAATTTGACCTACTTTTCAACGGCGGACATCTTGGATTTGGTGACGACCTCCATTTTGACAAAAATGAACAGGCTTCACCAACAAACCATTTCAGTTAAATTTGGTCAATATCGGCCAAGCAGTTCACAAGAAGAAGTCCTTTGAAATCTTTAGTAAAAGAACAACCTTTTGAACTGTCGGCGGCCATCTTGGATGACGTAATTATCTGATTTTGGCAAAACATGCTCCAGAGTGATCGTCTCGTCGATACCTTGGATTGGATATATTATATGACCATATTCGGTCAAAAATATAATTTGACCCCTAGTTGACCCCTCGGGCCACGCCCATTTTTGACCCAGGTGCCACCATATGAACAAATCTGAAACTGCGTTAAATATCAATCATTCACACCAAGTTTCGTCGAAATCAGCCTGGAGGTTTGGGAGCAGAAGATTTTTTTGACAATTTGACCTACTTTTCAACGGCGGACATCTTGGATTTGGTGATGACCTCCATTTTAACAAAAATGGACAGGCTTCACCCACAGACCATTACAGTTAAGTTTGGCCAACATCGGCCAAGCAGTTCACAAGAAGAATACGTTTGAAATCTTTAGTAAAATAATGACCTTTTGAACTATCGGTGGCCATCTTGGATGACGTAATCATCTGATTTAGACAAAAAATTATCCAGAGTGATCGTCTCGTCAATACCTTTGATTTGATATATTATATGACTATATTCAGTTAAAAATAAAATTTACCCCTATTTGACCCCTCGGGCGACGCCCATTTTATTTGACCCAGGGGCCACCATATGAACAAATCTGAAACAGCGCTAACTATCGATCATTCATACCCAGTATCGTCGAAATCGGCCTGGCGGTTTGTGAGAAGAAGATTTTTAAAGAATTTGATCTACTTCTCAACGGTGGCCATCTTGGATTTGGTGATGACCTCCATTTTAACAAAAATGAACAGGCTTCAACCACGACCATTACAGTTAAGTTTGGCCAATATCGGCCAAGCAGTTTACAAGAAAAAGACGTTTGAAATCTTTAGTAAAAGAATGACCATTTGAAACTATCGGTGGCCATCTTGGATGAACGATCATTTAATTTGTATTTAATTTGTGCATATGATTTAGGGAACATGTTCCAGAGTGATTGTCTCGTCAATACCTTCGATTTGATATATTACATGACTATATTCGGTTAAAAATAAAATTTGACCCCTATTTGACCCCTCGGGCGACGCCCATTTTTGACCCACGGGCCACCATGAACAAATCTGAAACAGCGCTAACTATCGATCATTCATACCAAGTATCGTCGAAATCGGCCTGGCGGTTCGTGAGAAGATTATTTTTTAAGAATTTGACCTACTTTTCCATGGCGGGCCATCTTGGATTGTCGATGACCTCCATTTTAACAAATCTGAAATGGCATCACCCATATATCATCCCTGTGAAGTTTGACCAATATCGGCTCAGCAGTTCGGGAGAAGAAGATGATTGAAAATGTTCACGGACGGACGACGGACGACGGACGATGGACACTTTGCCATAACAATAGCTCACATGAGCTTTGCTCAGGTGAGCTAAAAATAGCTATGCAATAGTTGTCATTCTTGTGCGCGACACACCTTCGGGTCGTGGTCTATGCATGTGTGAAGTTTCATGAAAATATTCCAAAGGGTGTTCGAGTTATGCTCCGGACAAGAAGTGTATGCGGCGGACGCGGATGCGGCCCGCTGTCAAATCCATAGTATCCCCCGACGGAGTCCGGGGGATACAAATACAATTACTATATACAAGACAAACACACAAACAAAATATAAAAGAAAAGAAATCTGAACAAAAATGGACAAATGAATTTTCTGATGATAATTTATGCTGGCAACAAATTTACACATTAGCTTTCGATTGTACAATATACTCAACATTACGCAATTTCCAATATAGATATTTAATGCGTATCATTGGGACAAATAAACTACTCTATCATTGTAAAATAGTAAATAGCAGTCTATGTGATTTGTATGTTGTGAGCATAAAACACATGTTCTGGGAATGTATGCATGTGCAACATTTTTGGTCACAGCTTCGAAATTATCTAAATGAAAAAGACTTAACATATGAAATAAATGTTCGAAGTATTTCTCTAGGAATAACAAATAAGGCACTGATGGTAAAACAATTTAATTTTATAATTTTGTTAGCAAAATACTATATTTTCAAATGTAAATATGAAAAGCATGATATTACTTTCGAATCTTTGCAAGTTACTTGAAAAATAGAATACATATAGAAGAAATAGCGACAATGAAAGACAAAAGAGAACAGCATATTATTAAGTGGGGCAGGTTTAATATATAACGTTCTTATAGGTACCGCAAGAAAAATCAAGCACAACATATCTCTATATTAAATATAAACTACACAACTACACAGGTCCAGCAGGTGTGAACACAGAGAAAGAAACCCTTACCTTCTTCCTTCTTTTTCATGCTCTGTATATCTCAACTACTTAACTCTCCCATACATTTCACTTTTTAATATAGTATGTAATCATTGAATTACATTCAACTATATTCTCTTGTAAACTTTATCAAATGTACATGTTGTATTTAAAAGTGAAAATAAATAAAGAAAAGTCTGTGACCTTGACCCTGGGCTTAGCAGGGGCGAAACGAATGTGGATTTGTCACAGGGTAGCAGAGGACCATTGGAGCAATGTGTGTGTGTGAAATGTGAAGCAGATCCGAGCAAGTAAACAGAAATTATAAGTCATTTACCCGAGCGTTAAGGTTTGAATTGCACCAAGTCTGTGACCTTGACCCTAGGCTTAGCGGGGGCGGGATGAATGTGGATTTGTCACATGGTGGCAGAGGACCATTGGAGCAATGCGTGTGTGCAATGTGAAGCAGATCCGAGCCAGGAAATTATAAGCCATTTACCCGAGTGTTAAGGTTTCGGGACGTACGTACGTACGTACGTACGTATGTACGTACGTGTACGTACGTACGTTACGTACGTACGGACGCCGGTAACACATAATGCCCCCCTCACCAATTCGTTGCGGGGGAACACTATATGCCCCCCTCACCATTCGTGGCGGGGGCATAATAAGACATTTACCAAACGTTAAGTTTATGAATGTGCTAAGTTTGTGACCGTGACCGTGACCTTGACCTTGGGGTAAGGGTTGGGTGGTGGGTCATGCATTTGCTACAGCATGATAGAGGGTCATCTGAGGAATGCATGTATGAAATATCAAGGTGTTCCATGAAAGGAAACATAAGTTATAAGACATTTACCCAACGTTAAGTTTATGAATGTGCCAAGTTTGTGACCTTGACATTGGGGTAAGGGTTGGGTGGTGGGTCATGGATTTGCTACAGCATGATAGAGGGTCATCTGAGGAATGCATGTATGAAATAACAAGGTGTTCCATGAAAGGAAACAGAAGTTATAAGGCATTTACCCAACGTTAAGTTTGTGGACGCCGACGACGCCGGGGGTATGCCATAAGCTCTTATGCACTTCGTGCAGGCGAGCTAAAAACAATATGGATGCCTTGAATAATGTTTCATTTCGCAAGCATTATCCTCCGGAAAAAAAATGCTCTTCAGCAAAATTGATCATTTTATACAAAAGTAGTATGTGTCACAAAAGAATTAAATCTGACGCTGTTTCATAATATAAATATACATATCATCAATAAATTATAATATTCTAGTAAGTAGTATTTTGTAACGCATGTGCATTCAGTATAATATTTTACTGCTTAGTATTATTTGCCGAAATCATGTTCAGATTTTCTACAATAACTAGTTTACAGTTTTGATCTGCAACAGTGCTTTGCACCTGCTGTGGTGTGTGTCAAGGGAACACATACAGAGTTCATTCAATATCAGAATCCTCATTGTCTGAAACCGTATCATCTTTATGTTGGTTCAGATACACTGCGCAGTCACACTTGCACATTTGAGTGCACACAAGATTGTTCTTCTGGCAGCTGCATCGGCTGCCACGGTCACATGTTTTCCGGCACCGCAGCTAACTAACTTCAGAATAACCTGTGGAGCTTGATCAATGGTCAACAACTTGATAGTGAGCTGTTGCTGATCCACTTGCCACCCACGATCGTGTGGAGGTGGAATATGTTTCGCCAAAGTGCTGCTTGGTAGTTTGCCCGGCTAATGTGCTTAGTTAAGACATCGGCGCATGGAGGTATTCGACTGGGATCGGTAGTTCCGTTACCAAACATTATGTATCGAACGTGATTGACACTGGTTTGGTTTTGATAGCCATACAGCGTACACACAGCGGTTTGACAGCTGGAAACAAGAGTATCTGTTACATAAAATGTACAGCCAAGCTGCTGCATTGCATTGTAGAATGTCTCATTGTTACGCAACAGTTTTAAGACAGTTGTCTTTCCGTGGCCAATGAATGCACTAACGGATTCACATCCGGTCAAAGCGTGTTCCCCAATTAACCCATTGCTGACACATATGCCCAACTTCTGACCTATACTAGTGAGATCGACGTACCCCTTACGGTGTTGCGTCCCGGTCAGAAACAGTATTCTTGCTGGGATGACGCTGATACCAGTATGGGCGACGCCAAGGACCGCTACATCTGTGTCCGGGGATAGAATTATGATGGTTTCATTTCCAGATTTATCTGCGTGAGATACATGCGCCATCAGACGACAGTCAGCCTCTTCTTGTGTACTTGTGAGTAGTCCTACTAATATTGATTGAACTCGATCACCGGTTGATACTATACAACAGCTTTCCCCACTTGTCAAATACAATGTATGTCGTCCGATGTACACCGCATATGCATTTGGCATCCATTCGTGAACGAGGAACAATATCAAGGACTCTTTAACCCTGGAACTGTGTAGAAGAGATTTGAATTGTTGATCAACCCGCTGAAAGCTGCTGCTTATACTGCTCAAATGTGGTCGCTGTTGGTCATGATACATAGCTTCTCGCTCTGGGTTTTTGATAGATATATCTAGGTAAGTGTCAGCTACCAGATCAATCCTACAGTCTGCTGGCTTGTCTTTAACGACGACCTTCATTATCACAACAGCTAAGTCACCATATGTCATGTTGTCTGAAGGATTTACACTATGCAGGATTGCCATGACATCATGCAGGTAGGCAACATTGTGTGTCGGGACATTTCCAGGGGGGTCAACCAGCTCTTCAAGCTTTGTCAGTAGGGATGATTTTACGGTCTTCGCCAAGTATCCACCAGGAGTAGCAATTGCGAGTGGAATAGCTCCTAACGGATAACTCAACGGATAACTCAGCAGCTCGGCAGTATCAATGTGGCGTATTTGCCCAATCAGAAACAAACGAGCAAACATGTCACAGGAACTCTTAAGCACCTCTTTGGTAGTTGTCTTTATTTTCTTGCTTTCCATTGCTTCGAATGTTTTCAAATTAAGCTTGTGTATGTATAGGGCTATAGAAGTTCTGCTTGCCATCTACATCTGGGTTTCTGGAATATGGCAGCATTGTTGGCAGCATTGAAATTTCTCGGTACAAGAACTTTCAGTTGTTGTTGTTGTTGTTGTCTAACAAAATTCACCGCTGACTTTTTGGCTCAGATGACTTCAGCAAAACAATCATTGTTTCCTGTCGTCACCATCAACATAAACATTTATTGACATACATTTCATACAGATTTAAAACAGCATGTACGTCCGTTATCATCGATGGATATCGAGAACACTAAATATGTTTTCAGTTGCCAACGTCTAGAACCTGAATAATACATGTGCAACTGCTACAGATAATGTTTTTATAATTTCCTAAGTTGTCTGGGATACCAATACGAATTCTACACTAACTATAATTAACAAATGTACAGTCAAACCTGTCTTAAGCAGCCACCCAAGGGAAGTGACAAAACTGGCTGCTTAACAGAGGTGACCTCTTAATAGAGGGGTTGTGTTTTCAGGCACATTTCAGGTAAATTTTGAAAATTGAAATGAAAATAAAGATAACATAGACATGTATGTTGACTTGATAATACAATTGTAATAAATAATATTAATGATTAATTTAAAGTACCATATTGATTAAATATGTATGTTTTAATGCAATATAAATGTGTATCTTTACATTTATTTAATATTTTCAAAATTGAACCTGAACATGTAATGAGTGGATTTCTTAACAAGTAACAAATATTTACTTGAATTATATCATTTAATGAAATAAAAAATCTATCAACAAATAAAAACACCAATGTTCACGTTTTTGTTGTTATTTTACAGCCTACTGCAACTGCTAATCTGCAAGACTCATATTGTAGACAACTTATTGTACTAGATAATAGGGCATAATGTGGTATAATCGGAAATGTGGGATAAGTTATGCGAATTATGTTGTTGTTTTTTTTTGTCGGGTATTGGTCAAGTCGAATTTGGATTCATTTCCAATTGTGTATGTAAATAATGCATAGGCGATGTCAGCAAATGCAGTCAATAAGTGCGACATTCGGCTCATATTCGACATATGAGGCCATTTGCTTAAATTATATTTGAGCCGGTTACACTCGGTCCTGGACAATACACGCCAATTATATCAGCTATTCGTGTTTTCAATTGTCAATTTGGTAATTGGCAATGGGCTGTTCATTTTTACAACATTTGTGTCGGTAACCTATAGAAATTACGAATCGACGGACAAGGGTGCAAGAACCCGGATGCGATAGGCTATTCTTTCAATAATGCGCCGACAGTTCGGGCAACACAATTTGCACCTGTGAAACATACCCTCTCAATATCGCGTGTTTGGTGTTTTAATTACCCGCATTGACTGCTGACATCATTGTTAATTCGCGCTTCGGTAACGACCGCCGCAGGGTACATTGAAATCGGGATTAGCAGTGACCGTTTAATGAAATTGGATCACTAGTTTGGGACGATAATTAATGACCGCTGGCCGCGTTAGACGAGTGACTGTTGAATGAAAGCGTTTTATATAGCAAAAATGCGCGGGGGGGAATTTGAAGTGGCCGCTTAACGGCAGTGACCGCTGATTAAAGGTGACCACCCGAGCAGGTTCGACTGTATTCTAATTATTTATATTTCATCACTTTACTCTGAAAACATGGGTAGAATACTTGGTAGCAGTAATATATGAATGTAAACGTCATATTTGACAATTTGTGGCAGCCATATTGATTTCGAAAATTATGGCATTGGTGTTGTAATAAAAATTCACGTAGTATTACATGTATAATGGTCAAAAATATGGTTACACAGCCAGAAATATTGCGCTAGAGCCATTTCTGCTATTTTGCCAGTTTTATTGAGATTTTTTTAAATACATATTATATTTTGCACTCATTTGACCTTTGACCTTTTAAATAGGTCAGACTACACCGATATTTTTGGTTAATGTTTTGATTTTTAATTATCAATGGCGAATCTACCAAAATCAAGTCTTAAACCTAATGAATACTCTGAAGTATACTCAACTTCAAATTTGAACTCTGGAGTCTGGACCATTTTTATTTATTTCATGAAATTCCATCAAATATTGATTTCATTGCGAAAAAACAATTTCTTTATGGGAATATAACATGGGACAAAAAGGAGCTGAACAGCTACGGGAGGGTCGAAAAACGGAAAAATCTGGAAATCGACTATGAAACCTGACTAGATAACTTGGAATCGATCTAACTAAGAAAACAAAAGTTAGATTTGGAAAATCAGTCCACAATTTCAAACCAGATGGCCGCGGCCCGCATGTCGAGCCCGCCGAGACATTTGATGGTCTCAGAGTGTATTTATTTGAAGTTTGATGCCCAATAAGCATACAAAGTTTCAAGCAAATCTGACTTACGGTTACAGAGATAGTAGTTATGTGAAAACTTTAACGCAAATTTTGACAGAAACTTTAACGCAAATTTTGACAGAAACTTTAAAGCAAACTTCTAAGTCATTTGACCTTGACCTTTGGCAAAGATGCCGCATGAGTGGGACACAGAATGAATATATGGATGATGACTAATAAGTATATGAAGTTTCAAGTCAATGTGACTTAGGACTGCAGAGATATAAGGTATTTAAAAACAACTTTAACGCAGATTTCGGAACGCAAACTTCTAAGTCATTTGACCCTGACGTTGGGCACAGGGGCCGCATAAGTAGGATACAGCATGAATATATGGATCATCACTAATAAGTATATGAAGTTTCAAGTCAATGTGACTTAGGACTGCAGAGATATAAGATATTTAGAAACGTTAACGCAGATTTCGGAACGCAAACTTTTAAGTCATTTCACCTTGACCTTGGGCACAAGGGCCGCATGAGTGGGATACAGCATGTATATATGGATCATGACTACTAAGTATATGAAGTTTCAAGTCAATGTGACTTAGGACTGCAGAGATATAAGGTATTTAAAAACTTTAACGCAGATTTCGGAACGCAAACTTCTAAGTCATTTCACCTTGACCTTGGACACAGGGGCCACATGAGTGGAATACAGCATGAATATATGGATCATGACTAATAAGTATATGAAGTTTCAAGTCAATGTGACTTAGGACTGCAGAGATATCAGGTATTTAAAAACTTTAACGCAGATTTCGGACGGACGCACGGACGCACGGACGCACGGACGCACGGACGCACGGACGCACAGACACCCGGACGTCATTGTGATCACTATGTCTCGCTTTCTGCAAGCGGACTCGACAAAAAGTATTTCAAAAATCTATGTTTAGGCCCGACGTTAAATTCCCCATAGAGAAATATTTGTTTCGCAATAAAAGAAATATTTTATGGAATTTAATCAAACAAATTAGGGAGGGTGACATTTTGTTATTGATGAAAAAATTCTTAGTTTTAATTATTTGTTTAGATTTAATGTGTTTAATGGCCAGAAGTTTGGCAGCAAAACGTGGAGCAGACACTAGTACTTTATTCCTTTACATACTCGGATTCTACTTTAATAAGCTTAGTCTGTCAGGTTCAGAGAGATTCTGCAGTACATATTTTATTATACAGTGGCGCCTCAACCAAACACACGGGGAAAATATGGATGTTTAACATAGATGTGTTTCACTGTTTTGTACCTCTGATTATAACTTTTCACAATTGCAAAACACTAGAATGTGTCATGAAGTGCCCATGTGTATGATTTACAGTGGAACATCTCCAAAACCAGGAGACCATCGGGACCTCCCAGGGTCAGAGCTCCAGATAAGGTGCATATTGGTGTATTTTATAGAGGATATTCCTTCGTACATTTTGAATAGCGGCAAATAATACACGAGTGTGCGTCGGCTTCCGCGCAAGCAATGAGTGAGCGTAGCGAACGAGTTGCTTTCACGGACGCCGACAGATACGAGTGTATTATTTCCGCTATTCAAACATGTACGATGGAATATCCTATTTATTACACTTCCACGACGGATACATATACATATTTAGTCTATTTTTGAGATTATAATCAATGAATTGTGATGTGCGCATGAATAGTTATACAATGACGTGTTTTCCCGCGTTTTGATGTTGCATTGTGTGACGTCAAATGTGACGTCATGTAAACTTATTGAAATCCAAATTACGCAGCTGTTTCTATGGACCAGATATATTTAACTGCATGTTTGGAATGTGTTCAATCACATTAACATTCTAGATTAGTCGAAACCCTTTCCAATTTTTCAAATAACTTTATTTTGACTGTAATAAAAAGTAAACATTTTGCATGGTAGCTCGTGGTTTCCAAGAAAACAGCCGCGCAATTATGGGTGTTCTCTTCACGGTGTATTATATGTAAGGAGTTTGTAAGGCTGACAACTCATATTATTATATGACCAAGTATTTCAGTCATTCTCATTGGCCAAAACAAATTTATGTAGACCTCTGAACGGTTTGTTTACACAAATAAGCACTCTCAGACCACGAGACCGGTCCGAAATGTGTTTATTCATGTAAAAAAAACTATTGTTCACCTCCTTAGAGCGCATGCGTAAATCTGACACATGTAATTGTTATTGTGTTTACACTCTTATTGACAATTCCTGATTTTCTGAATATTCATGGTAAGGGTCATATAATAAAAACAATTATAGTCTTTCGAGTCGGTGTACAGAGATTTACGGAACTTCAAAACTTTTCGAAGGTCCGTAAATCTCATGTAAATCTCCTCAAAAGACAATAATTGTATATTGTTCATGCTCCTGAAAATGTCCACTCAAGTGATTGCATGATGTCCTCCGAATATATGGCCCCTCATGATGCTACTGAAAATACTCTCTCAAGTGATAGATCACATGATATTCACTCATTTTGTTAATGATCCTGAAAACAGATAGGTTGGCTCTACTTGAAATTAATCAAATTTTTCCGTCAGAATCTTGAAAATGTACTGGGTTAGGTGTTACCGTGTGCATCTGACGTGGCACCATGACGTGACAGTGTTGGCATGGAACCTCGCTGTAGAGACAGCAACTTTCACCATGGTCGTCGATATCTCTCACGGCCGGCATCTCGTTACAGCCGTACACTTTATTTAGACAATCTTTCTCATGGGCCTGGAAACAAATTGTTGTTGGTTGTAATACCACGTTATCATGTACATTTATGGTGTTTAACGGCCTGTCAACAGCTCAGGTCATTTAAGCCTGGTTAACCGGGTCAAATCAAATATGTCGCCTGTACTGATGAGGGGAAACTCCCAAAATCACAACTAAATGAATATATACAAAAAAATCCAGAGAACACTGTGGGGGTGTATTATACAGATGGACAGCAATTGCGCTATGTTGTAGATGGGTGTTAAAACTGTCAACCTAATATTGTCATTATTGGCCATTTCGGTTACATGTATTTATTTTTTTTCAATCGCAAACTATAAATAGACCAATTGTTTTGTTACCCACAGTAAACACAACAGACCATGTTTTATTACGTAAATTTACATTTCATTTTCTTATAGTTATAAAAATTTAAATAACCAAATACGCTTGTCCAAAAGCGCATGTGTATCCCTCCCCGCCTACATCTAGTCAACAAATTATAAACTTTAAAGGGAGAAAACTAATATGTTAGTAAGGCGAGAGTTGCTCGAGTCGTGGTATATGCACGTGTGAAGTTTCATGAAATATCCTAAAGAGCATTCGAGTTATGATCTGGACAAGAAATGAGTGCACAAAAATCAAAGGTGGTAACTTGAAAACTGTTCAGGCCACCAGTTGCCATTCTTGTGCGTGACACATCTTTGCACGAGAAGTTTCATGAAAAGTTCCAAAGGGTATTCTAGTTATGCTCCGGACAAGAAATCCCTGCGGTGGACACGGACGATGTTCGGTGTCAAACCCAAGTTCCACCCCAACTTCCGTCTGGTCTGGGGGATACAGTTGATAATCATCTTGTTTTACATAATTTTGTCACAATTCATGGAACATCGACGTTGCTGGTCAGTAGCGTGCCACTCTTGACAACGTTGTGAGATTAATGACATCAAACAAACTTTAACCATTGTAATGCATTAGGATATAAACACAATAGGTCGAATAGGCGTTTCTATTATGAATTTATGGAAGATGTAAACATATGTTATGAAAATCAACCTCAAGTGTAACGTTTCAATTATGTTATGAAAATCAACCTCAAGTGTAACGTTTCAATTTCTATGTAAATGTATTTGTTTTGACTACTTCTTTGATTCATTCTGGAGATTTGCGTATGCTATTAGCCAGACCAACTTTCCCCAGTCTGAATGAAGCCACCAGAACACAAACTTCCTTGAAAAAACGTTTCATGTATCATATCTGTGTATAACGGCAATCAGATTGGTTTGTTTATCTACTGGTACGTACAGTCATGTATATAGAGAATATCAGACAAGTTTTAATATCAAGTTTATCAGATAAGGCTAGAAAACATTACCTACATTTGTTCACTGTCCATCCATTTGTTAACACTTTCAATACTACTGCCCTCTATAGCGTCATTTGCAAACAGTGTAGATCCAGATGAGCCGGCTCGTAACGAGCCGTCTCATCAGGATCTGCACTTTTTGCAAGTAATTTTCATATTTTTTACATAAAGAAACCCCTTTTCTAGTTTGAATATAATTTTGTGACGATTGTATAGGTCAGAAACTTAACATATCAACACCCATTCCAGTTACTTAGGGGTGAATGGGTTAAGAGAGAGATAGAACACAATGGGTTTGGAATTATAAGGAATGTACAACATAGTTTTATCATTGTATAATTTTTTCCTAAATATCATGGCAAATTATTTCGAAATCCCTCCATCATTGACGAAGTTACAGGATATGAATGTTCTCATTCGACCTTCGACCTCCAAGTCTGACCTTGACCTTTGAGCTACGGACCTGTTTTTTTTAATTTGTTTATTGGTGTTTAACGGCCTATCAACAGTTAAGGTCATGTAAGGGGTCGGACAAACGGTTTGATCCCATTTTAACCTGCTACATTGGGGGTGGGGGGGGGAGGGGGTTGGGGGTGAAATCAATACTAGATGGCCGCGGCCCTGCATGTCGCGCCTTGGATGATATAGATGATGATAAACACCCATGTGAAGTTTCAAGGTAATGGGCAAAGCAGTTGCAGAGATATAGTATAACAAAAAACTTTAACCAAAAACTTTAACCGGACACACGTACGTACGTTTTGGCTCTAATTTCTAAAATAAATCAGTATATGTCACAAAACTTGCAAAATAAGTTCAGGCGACATTGGCCTATCATACCTGATGATAATATCGATATTGCAATGCTTCAGTGGCGTTGAACAGCGCTATGTGTAGTTTTGACATTTTTGCACGTGCAAGTCGTAAAACTTGTTCACGAATGTTAGAAGGTGGTTGAACTCATTATTTAGACACTTTGCGAGTAGGAAATCACAACACATTTGTGAGAGATCACGTTGCAAAATGCCTAGGCTTCGCCAAAATCAGAGAGTCCAAGCCGTGACGATGCTAGCCTCCGGTCAAACCACTACAGCCATCGCTAGAGCTTTCGGTTGCCACCGAAACACTATTTTTCGTCTGCAACGGCGTTTCCAAATGACAGGTGACAAAGTGGATCGAGCTCGTACTGGTAGACCCAGAGTTAAGACGGCCTGTAGAGATCGATTTGTTACGTTAACGCATCTCCGATTTAAAACGGCGCCGAGCACCGCGAGAGAATACGTAATTTCAGGTCAAACCGTTATAAACCGTTTGAGAAATGTCCGTAACCTAATCCGACCACGTTGGCCATACGTTGGTCAGATAATAAATCACGGTAATCGTAACGCTAGAATGCAGTGGGGCAGGCGTCATTTACGTTGGCGACGTGCTCAGTGGGCTATAGTGTTCTCTTTACAGACGAGTCGCGGTTTAATTTGAGTCATTCTGACGGTAGAGTTCATGTGTACCGAAGGAAGGGGAGCGTTTCGCTGATTCGTGCCTTCTGCAGAGGGATAGATTCGGTGGGGGTGGCGTCATGGTTTGGGGAGGAATCATGGACGGGCGTAAGACGGAATTGATTGTCATTCGCGGGAACTTTAATGCACAGTTGTATATCGTGAATGTTCTACGGCTAGAAGTGGTTCCTTTTTTGCAGAGACACGGCCCAGGCATCCTGATGCAGGATAATGCAAGGCCGCACACGGCTAGAATTACCCGCAATTTCCTTGACCAAAACAACGCTAGCGTTTTGCCTTGGCCTGCTTCATCGCCAGATATGAACCCAATTGAGCATATCTGGGATGAATTGGGCAGAAGGATAAGATCCAGACACATGATCAACAATGTACGGGAATTATCTGAAGCCCTGGTCCAGGAATGGAATCGGATTCCAGAAGACGTCATTCGACGTTACGTACAGTCTATGTGTAGACACATAGTGACGTTATTGTGCAAGAGGTGGGCATAACCGATATTGATTGAAACATCCGCCCAAATCGCAATTTTCATTCGAAAATTTTACGAAACCGCCAACACTTCAACAATGATCAACTTTGTTAATTTCAAAAGTGACTCAATGGTGTTTCACCTGGAGTCACATTAGAACCATTGAAAGCACCATTCTCAATATACCAGTCTTCTGGCGCATAGATTTCACTAAATCTTAATATATCATATGCCATTCTTGGACATGACAGTACATCTAAAATCTACTAACATATACAATGAACACTTTATTTTTTGACTCAGTATACATACGTACGTACGTACGTACGTACGTACGCCAAAGTGCCGACTATATAGCGCTTTCCGCAAGTGGACGCGACAAAAAGTTTAACAAAAAATTTCAAAGTAATTAGACCTTGACATTAGGCACAGGGGCCGCACGGGAGGGGGTAGAATGGTAGAATGAAAATATAGATGATGATAAACACCCATGTGAAGTTTCAAGGTAATGGGCAAAGCAGGTGCAGATATAGTACATGAAAAAACTGTAATCAAAAACTTTAACCAAAAACTTCAAAGTAATTGACCTTGACATTGGGCACAGGGGCCGCACGGGTGGGGGGTAGAAAGAAAATATGGATGATGATAAACAGGCATGTGAAGGTTCAAGGTAATGGGCAAAGTAGGTGCAAAGTAGGTGCATATAGTACATGAAAAAACTTTTAGCCAAAAACTTTAACCAAAAACTTCAAAGTAATTTGACCTTGACATTGGGCACAGAGGCCGCACGGGTGGTGGGTAGAATGAAAATATGGATGATGATAAACACCCATGTGAAGTTTCAAGGTAAGGGGCAAAACAGTTGCTGAGATATAGTACAATTGGAATTGCGCCTCTTTGGAAGCGGCTGTCCGCGGGGGCCTGCGAGGCATTTACAAACGTTAGTGAAACATTACAAGCAATAAATTAAGATGACCTTGACTTGAGAATTTGGATGTGGGGGTGTGCGTAATGAAGCATCATCCATATACAAACGTTGATGTGAAATATTATCAAAGTGTGGCAAGGGGTTAAAGAGATATTGTGGAAAAAACAATAACTTTAACGCATTTCATGTTACAAAACGGTGAACATTAAAAGTAAATAAATGACCTTGAGAATTTGGATGTGGGGGTTGCGTAATGAAGCATCATCCATAGACGACATGATGTGATAGTATCAGTCTTGGCATGTTAAAGAGATATGTGAAAAAACAATAACTTTAAACGCATCTGTTACAAAACCGGGGTTAGAACATTTAAAAGTAAATATGACCTTGAGTTTGATGTGGGGTGTGCGTAATGAAGCATCATCCATAGACGATTGATGTGAAATTAGTATCAAAGTCTGGCAGGGGGGTTAAAGAGATATTGTGAAATGACACTTTAACGCATTTCCTGTTACAAAACCGTGAACATTACAGTAAATATGACATTGACCTTCGAATGATGTTGGGTGTGCGTAATGAAGCATCATCCCTACACAAACATTGATGTGAAATATTATCAAAGTCTGGCAAGGGGTTAAAGTGATATTGTGAAAAAACAATAACTTTAACGCATTTCTGTTACAAAACCGGTGAACATTACAAGTAAATAATTGACCTTGACCTTGAGAATTTGGATGTGGGGGTGTGCGTAATGAAGCATCATCCCTAGACAAACATTGATGTGAAATATTATCAAAGTCTGGCAAGGGGTTATAGAGATATTGTGAAAAAAAAATAACTTTAACGCATTTCTGTTACACAACCGGTGAACATTACAAGTAAATAAATGACCTTGACATTCAAAATTTGGATGTGGGTGTGTGCGTAATGAAGCATCATCCCTAGACAAACATTGATGTGAAATATTATCAATGTCTGGCAAGGGGTTAAAGAGATATTGTGAAAAAACAATAACTTTAACGCATTTCTGTTACAAAACCGGTGAACATTACAAGTAAATAAATGACCTTGACCTTCAAAATTTGGATGTGGGTGTGTGCGTAATGAAGCATCATCCCTAGACAAACATTGATGTGAAATATTATCAATGTCTGGCAAGGGGTTAAAGAGATATTGTGAAGAAACAATAACTTTAACGCATTTGCCTTACAAAAAAACCGGACGACGCGGACGACGACGCGGACGACGACGCGGACGACGCAAAAAGCGCCGACTATAGTCGCGCCTCTGCTAAAGCAGGCGCGACAAAAACCGGACAACGCGGACGACGACGACAGAAAAAGCGCCGACTATAGTCGCGCCTCTGCTAATGCAGGCGCGACAATAACAAAAAACTTTAACCAACAAACTTTAACTGGACACACGTACGTATGTACGTACGTACGTCAAAGTGCCGACTATATCGCACTTTCCGCAAGCGGACGCGACAAAAATCAGAACAGAATATTTACATCGAGAACAAATATATTCAGCCCTGAAATTAGGGACCTGGGTGCAACACACCACCTCATTATGGTAAACATTTGTGCCAAGTTAGTTCGAAATAGTTAATACATGTACTTCCATCCATGACAAAGTTTACAGCTCGCACAAGAATGCTCTCATTTTAACGATTGAACTCTCAGTGTGACCTTGCCCTTTAATCTGCAGAAGCTGCAGACCATGGTTATTTCAAAATACCTCCAACTATACCAAAGTTGCAGACCTGATAAGAATTTCAGACGGACGGACAGACTAATGAAAAAAATGGCCACCAAGGGGAGACCAGTAAACAGATAATTTTGAAAGATACTAGGGTTCTTCAGCCGCGATAAAGTTTTACACAATTTGGTTAAGATCCATCAAGAGGAGTTGGTGTTCTGAATGACGTCATTTAATGTCACAACGTAAATGAGCCTACATTCATTTTATGAGTGGTAGCAACATTAGGGCACCCATTAGATTCGCCGGACCAATCTTACGATGCTTCCGGCGCCCCTGTTGGGACAGGTACGAGGAATTCCTCCACGTTTCCTAGCCTCACCTTTTCAACTTGATATCACAAACATTTTCTATTGTATATGCTTACAGAATGGCGACGACGGATGTTGAACAAGAACAGGAAACACGGTGAAGCAGAGGAATGAAATTTCTAAACACAAAGTTACTCATATCGCAGAAACAGACTTGCATCTTGTCAAATGTCTACTGGACACAGGTAAGGACTATTAACCCTTTCGACACTAGAAGAAAACACACCCTCTTTTCATCAATGGAAATAATTTTGTAACGATTGTATTGGTCGTAAAATAAACATATAACAAGATACGTCACAAAATACGCCCGTCGAAGATGGGCCAGACAGCCAAGATTCAGAAATGTGAAGCTGTCACCAAGGCAAGAAACATTAACGAGAATTTTAAACTCTATAGCATTATTTCTTCCTCTCGTTGTGCTAAACATGTATACTAATTTAGGTAGAGGTGTGTAAAGTAGAAATTATATAGAATTGGATACAAAAATGAAGAAAAAATGGCTTAAGTTAAAAAGGGGATATTTTTCTTAACAAATATATTTTTTTCGGCATAAAAACACCAAGGTGCACATCTTCAATATGTGTAGAAGACGTGTGTATAGTTTCAGATCGATCGACAGAATGGTTTCAGAGGAGTTGTGTACACAAACTCTGTACGCTATATAGAATTGTATATAAAAAGGTAGAAAAAACGGTTTCAGGGGAGTCGTGTACACAAAATCTGTACGCTATATAGAATTGTATACAAACATGTAGAAAAAACGGTTTCAGGGGAGTTGTGTACACAAACTATGCACTTTTTCTGTCCGCCACCCGCCAGCCCACCCCGCGGTAAAACATAATACGTACGTTTTTTAAAAAACGGTCGTATACAAATCCATTCCAGTTACTTAGGGGTGAAATGGTCAATATTATTCTAATACTTTATCACTTAGTACAGCCTACGCTCGTTTACTCGAAGTCCATCGGATTGTGATAAATACTTTGAGTAAACCGAAGTTTGACGTAACAAAATCTGAACAGGACCTCGAAATATTGCCATACAGACTACGGGACGCAACTCCCAGTGAGTGAGTGAGTGAATAGGGTTTAGCGTCCACTTTTCTGACATAGAGGTACAAGCCTCAGGGAGTCTACACGCAGACGGGTCAACGGGGTCGTGTCCCGTATCCACCTGTCCGAGGGGGGTAAATCCCAACTTCAGAACTCAATATTTACAATCAAAATATATATTCAGTCCTGAAATTAGAACAACCTGATCTGGTGCCAGGCCCTCGCCACACCAGCATCATTTATCCCATCCCCTAAAAGTAATAGGATTAGCGCTAATCTTACTTTTATATATGGGGCATAGCCCGTCTCAACTCTCACATACAAGAAAGCCAAAAATGTACATGAGGGCCAAATCCGGTATAGTGGGTTCCGGAAAGTATGAACCCAATCGTTAAGCCAGTTTAGTCGCCTTTTACGACAAGCAATGGCTACTGCAGCACTATTCTCAGGATCAGTTGATCCCACCCCGGTGCCTGTGACACACGGAGTTACACTTTTGCAAATCTAATGGGTTTACTTGCGTTCGCCTATACACGCATGTGTGTAGTCGAACTAAGTATACACATCTGTATTATCAGGGTGGAACGAGAAAAGACAATTCAAAGCAGTAAAGTAACATTTTATTATGTTTAATAAATAAAGCATGTAAACCGGAAATTAACGAGTTGTTGTGCATACCGGACATGATTATATATACACACAGCATTTATCAATTGGAGGGTGAATGTGAGTCTATATACTCAATCTATATACTCAGGCAACGTTTCGCATCTGATGACACATACAAACGAGTCTGGACAAGTTGGATTTGAGAAAACCATCTTTATAGTATCTTCGATTTTTGATTGAAACGAAATTCGGGAAAATTTTCAATAAATTGTTTCGAATGTTGACATGGTGCGATAACTTTTGAAGCGATTTAAGGATAATCCCGACAACTCGTCTAGAAAAATCGCCGATGCAATAAACGAGATTTTATCAAAGCTCCAAGTTGTTCATAAATAATTTGCTGTTTTATGGGCTGAGATCTTACAAATCCCGATTTTCATACCAGTGTAGATCCTGAATAATGGCGAACATTGTAAACTCTGATCAGTTATTGATCACTGGTGATTAAATCAGATGAGCAAAGTTTAATTGGTGTCGAGGAAATCACCTTTAACACTTATTCAAAGTCTGTTTACAGGTAAACAAGTCCAGTATTTGACCCGGTAAATTGCGCAGCGAATTCGCACTTCGAGCGCAAACTGACACTTTGACTTAACGAGAGTGAAATACCACACGTTTCTCTTTTCGGCACCTAACAATTAGTTCGAATTGGCGAAAATTTGACGTAACGAAGTTCGACGTAATGGTAGCCAGTTACATTGAAAATAATAGGATTTGAAACGAGACTTGGACACGAATTCGACGTAACAGGGGAATTTGACGTAACGGACTTTGAGTAAACGAATGTAGACTGTATATACAAACCATTGGACATTTGATATTGATACGCATTGAAGGGCCATACAAAATGGTGTTCTGCAAATGTATCAATGATTAAAAGGCGGGAAACAAATACTGTCGTCTGCTGCCTTTTCAAATTTGTATTATCTCATGACAAATACATGTACATTAGTTGGTAGGAGATGATTCTCATGTGCTGTCCAAACATGTTTTTGCATAGAAACACTTCAAATACATATAAACTTGAGAACAGTCGATGGCGCGCCACCACAATATACCCACTGTTCCAAGTTTCATAGTCCAAAAGGGGGTATTTAATCCATGAAACGGGGATAAAATGAAAATTGAAATTCACTTTGCGCATCTGCACACCACAAGGAAGCTACATACCAAATATCAAGTATACATCTATTACGGTTTAAAAGTTTTACTTCTTACAAGAAAACATGACGGACGGACGGACACCAGTGACGAAAACAAAATACCCATTTTTTTTCTTTTGAAAATCTTTACTGAACAAGACATACTGTGGGGAATCAGGTCACCAGACTTTAAAGGTATACATGCCCACTCAATAAGCACAAAGTGTTCTTTATAGGAATTAAATAAGTGTATAATCGTGTCACTATTCCACCAATTCTAAACATTACGAGTGCCCGCTATACTATATAATACAGATATAATCATTTAGTAATATTTATTTTACTGATAGTGACTAGCAGTGGTAACTGGCTATTTTCATATGCAAATGAAGCATGCTATTATTTATACTAATTAAATGCGTCACCTGAAAAAAAAGTAATATTTTCGACAGTTATAAAGTATGATCATTGCACATCAAAAAATAAATACAGCGAATAAATAGTAATGTCCGTTAACATTTTAAGGAAACACGGTTATCGCACCTGAATTCAGTGTGGACATTTACATCTGATATAAAATGTATAACACACTATATCGTGTAATCGTGACTTCATTACTTTTTATTCTTTTTTTGGAAAATTTAAAAAGTGCCTATAGGAGGTTTTGGGAATTCTGATTGTGATGTCATTTTCGCGAATGCGTAAATAGCTGGCCGTCAATCGATCGGCCAGTGGCCCATTCAGGTCATTGTGTTTCTTCACGGAGCGTTACATTGGATTTGACAAGTCAGCAAAATATGTCAAGTGTGTCTCTCGTCAAAGAGTTGGATCATAGGGATGCGAGAGACAGATATTTCTAAAAGATTATGTATGAAAAAAACTCTAGATCGCTACCAGACCCGTTCCAGATTCCATAGAAAATTTCTAATTTAAACATGTTATTTTGTTTTGATACGATGATCGAGATCTTGTCCGACCAAACTAAGAAGCTATATATATAGAGAGAGAGAGAGCGAGAGAGCGAGAGTATTATACCGATGAAAGCCGAAACACGCCGAATGCCTGTGGTCTGATTGTATAGTATGTTTATTGACCTGTCACCTCATAAATATATTGAATACGTATGGCATCAACTGGACTTCCACATGATTATGTATTACACTACTGTAGTGTAATACTAGAAATAGTTATGGTTTATTGTTACACATCCAGGCTACAGGTCTGATTGTAAAGTATATTTATTGACTTTCCACGCCGTAAATATAATGGTGAACATGTGTATGGAACGCCAAATCTACATAAACTCAAATATATATTGCTAGCAACAAATATTTGGAGCTAGCAATAAATATTTGGAGAGCTCTAGAAATCATTTGGAGAGCTCTCGAAATCAATTAATGATATCTCGAAATCATTTGGAGAGCTCTCGAAATCATTTGGCGCGAGCATTATATAACATTTGATTTGGAGAGCTCTCTAAATCATTTGGAGAGCTCTCGAAATCAATTAATGATATCTCGAAATCATTTAAAGAGCTCTCGAAATCATTTGTAGCGAGCATTATATAACTTTGATTTGGAGAGCTCTAAATCATTTGGAGCTATCTCTAAATCATTTGGAGAGCTCTCAAAATCATTTGGAGAGCTCTCGAAATCATTTGGAGAGCTCTCGAAATCAATTAATGACATCTCGAAATCATTTAGAGAGCTCTCGAAATCATTTGTAGCGAGCATTATATAACTTGATTTGGAGAGCTCTCTAAATCATTTGGAGAGCTCTCGAAATCATTTGGAGAGCTCTCTAAATCAATTAATGATATCTCGAAATCATTTAAAGAGCTCTCGAAATCATTTGTAGCGAGCATTATATAGCTTTGATTTGGAGAGCTCTCGAAATCAAGTTATATAATGCTCGCTACAAATGATTTCGAGAGCTCTCTAAATGATTTCGAGATATCATTAATTGATTTCGAGAGCTCTCCAAATGATTTCGAGAGCTCTCCAAATGATTTAGAGATAGCTCCAAATGATTTAGAGAGCTCTCCAAATCAAATGTTATATTGCTCGCTCCAAATGATTTCGAGAGCTCTCCAAATGATTTCGAGATATCATTAATTGATTTCGAGATATCATTAATTGATTTCGAGAGCTCTCCAAATATTTATTGCTAGCTCCAAATATTTGTTGCTAGCAATATATATTTGAGTTTATGTAGATTTGGCGTTCCATATATGTGTGACATCATAACTTCAATATAACTAGAAATGGACGCTTGTCGACAAGCGCATGTGTATCCCCCTCCCCAGATACACAAGTAGTTTGAAAAAAGGGTGTTCGAGTTATGCTCCGGAGACAAAATCAGTGACGGAAAAACAAAGGGAGATAACTAAAGAATTAGTGATGCAAGAGTTGTCATTCTTTTGGGACACACCTTTAGGGTCGTGGTCTATGCATGTGTGAAGTTTCATGAAAATATTCTAAAGGGTGTTCGAGTTATGCTCCAGACACGAAATCAGTGTACGAAACAACAAAGGGAGATAACTAAGAAAAATTAACGACGCAAGAGTTGTCATTCTTACGTGCGACACACCATTTGGGTCTTTGTCTTCTATGCATGTGTGAGTTTAATAAACTAGAAAATGTGTTCATAGAACACGGATGTCCCACATATCGCTTTGATAATAAATGAGGCCAAATTGCAAGTGAAAATTTTCTTTTACCTGAGCGTTAAAGTTTTTGAAGCACCAAGTATGTGACGTTGACCCTGGGCTTGGCGGGGGCAGGACAAACGTGGATTTGGCACAGGGCGGTAGAGGACCATTAGAGCAATGCATATATGAAATATGAAGCTGATCGTGAAAGAAAACAGAAATTATAAGATATTTACCTGAGCGTTAAAGTTTTTGAAGCACTAAGTATATGATGTTAACCCTGGGCTTGGCGGGGGCTGGACGAACGTGGATTTGGCACAGGGCGGTAGAGGACCATTAGAGCAACGCATATATGAAATATGAAGTTGATCCGTGAATGGAAAGAAAAATTATAAGATATTTACCTGAGCATTAAAGTTTTTGAAGCACCAAGTATGTGACCTTGACCCTGGGATTGGCGGGGGCAGGACGAACGTGGATTTGGCACAGGGCGGTAGAGGACCAATTAGAGCAATGCGTATATGAAATATGAAGATGATCCATGAAAGAAAACAGAAATTATAAGATATTTACCCGAGCGTTAAAGTTTTTGAAGCACTAAGTATGTGACCTTGACCCTGGGCTTGGCGGGGGCAGGACGAACGTGGATTTGGCACAGGGCGGTAGACGACCATTAGAGCAACGCGTATATGAAATATGAAGTTGATCCGTGAATGGAAATAAAAATTATAAGATATTTACCAGAGCGTTAAAGTTTTTGAAGCACTAAGTATGTGACCTTGACCCTGGGCTTGGCGGGGGGGGGGCAGAACGAACGTGGATTTGGCACAGGGCGGTAGAGGACCATTAGAGCAATGCGTATATGAAATATGAAGCAGATCGGTCGAAGGATGAAGAAATTATGAGACATTTACCCGTGTGTTAAAGTTTTGTGACGGACGGACGGACGGACGGACGGACGGGAGGACGGGACGCACGTTCCTACGAATGAATACTTGTTGGGTTTTTACTGTATCAAAATACCCAACAAGAGTACCCAACACTATCCTAACCCTACCCAATAAGATCCCCGTACGCTTACAACAAGTACCAATTCGTGTGTGCGGACGGACGGACGGACGGACGGACAAGGGTAACACGAAATGCCCCCTCCACTATCGTGGTGGGGCATAAAAATATTCCAAAGGGTGTTCGAGTTATGCTCTGGATACAAAATCAGAGCACGAAACAACAAAGGGAGATAAGTAAACAAGAATTCCGCGGAATCAGATGCCTCGCCTTGTCCCGCCTTGACCTCGAGCCTGGGCCCGAAAGCAATTTTCACTGGCCCGAACATATTATACAATTATTGACTAGTGAACCATAGAATATCAGATTATATTCTATGGCTAACTAGTCAATAATTGTTTTATTATATGATATTAATAGTCTGTATATAGCACTTACGACCTTATGCTACTAGACAAAAATTGAAAAAGAATTTAAAAAAAGAAATGAAAAAAAAAAATGGAAAAAAAGTTTAAAAATTAAAAATAATAATGCTTGCTACTGGAGCCCAGAATTTTTTTTAATAGTCCTATATTTATCTACATATATCTGCACAGGTCCACATAATGCCACAATATTTTCAACACAGTTTACGGAAATGTAATATACAAAAAGAAATAAAATAATAATGCTCGCTACTGGAGCCCAGAATTTTTGTTAATAGTCCTATATTTATCTACATATATCTGCACAGGTCCACATACTGCCACAATATTGTTAACACAGTTTACGGAAATGTAATAATGTACCTGTATAAATTACCTGTAATAAGTTAGTGGTCAGTTAAAAAATTGAAAAAGAATGTAAAAAAAAAAATAAAAAAAAAATGGAAATTAAATAAAAAAAAAAAGAAGAATAATGCTCCCTACTGGAGCCCAGAATGTTTTTTAATAGTCCTATATTTATCTACATCATATATACACAGGTCCACATATTGCCACATATTTTCAACACAGTTTACGGAAATGTAATATAATCATTTACCTGTATAAATTACCTGTAAGTGGTCAGTGGTCAGTTGCACATGCTAGCACATGCACAGGTGAATAGTCTGTATATTGCACTTACGACCTTATGCTACTGGACAAAAATTGAAAAATAATTTGAAAAAAAAATGAAAAAATAAAATGAAAAAAAAAAAATGGAAAAAAAAAAGTTTAAAAATAATAATGCTTGCTACTGGAGCCTAGATTTTTTTTTTAATAGTCCTATATTCATCTACATATATCTGCATAGGTCCACATAATGCCACAATATTTTCAATGTAATATCCAATGTAGTAATTTACCTGTATAAATTACCTGGTCAACAGTGGTCAAGCACTGGACATCTGCACATGCTAGCCCATGCTACCACATGGTTCTCCCAGTTTCTATTGTTCTCTCTACAGGTAAGGTGTACAGAGCACAGGAGAAAAGGTGTACAGAGCAGACGAGAAAACAGGTCTTCATGCATTATTGTCCAGTTTGTAGAGTGCGCAAAACAAAAAAGGGAGATAACTAAAAAATTAGCTACGAAAGAGTTGTCATTCTTGTGCGCGACACACCTCCGGGTCGTGGTCTATGCATGTGTGAAATTTCATGAAAATATTCCAAAGGGTGGTCGAGTTATGCTCCGGACAGGAAATCAGTGAGCGAAAACAAAAAAGGGAGATAACTCAAAAATTAGCTATGCAAGAGTTGTCATTCTTGTGCACGACACACCTTCGGTTCGTGGTCTAATTGAATGTTAAGTTTCATATTCCAAAGGGTGGTCGAGTTATGGTCAATCAGTGCACAAAACAAAAAAGGGAGATAACTCAAAAATTAGCTATGCAAGAGTTGTCATTCTTGTGCGCGACACACCTTCGGGTCGTGGTCTATGCATGTGTGAAATTTCATGAAAATATTTCAAATGGTGGTGGAGTTATGCTCCGGACACGAAATCAGTGTGAGAAACAAAAAAGGGAGAGAACTAAAAAATTAGCTATGCAAGAGTTATCATTCTTGTGCGCGACACACCTTCGGGTCGTGGTCTATGCATGTGTGAAGTTTCATGAAAATATTCCAAAGGGTGTTCGAGTTATGCTCCGGACAAGAAGTGTATGCGGCGGACGCGGCGCGCTGTCAAATCCATAGTATCCCCCGACGGAGTCCGGGGGATACAATTACACTGGCGCCCGTTTCAAACTGGCGCCCGATACAAACACTGGCGCCCGTTTCATTAAACTTCGTATGACTAAAATGTTTGTAAGTGCAGAATTACGATAGTCTGTAAATTTCACATTAACACTGTTTTCTTGTAAATAATTATTGGATTTACATTTATTGATGTAAATTCATCAATTGAAATTTCCAGATGATTCAAAATTTGCACTTACGATCATTTTAGTCGTACGAAGCTTTGTGAAACGGACCCCTTGTGTGGTACCAGAAATAGTTACTGTTCATTATAACACATCCCGGTAACAGGTCCGATTGTTGATATATATAATTTAACTTGCCACCTCATAAATACAATGATAAGCACATGTATATTACCAGAAATAGTTGTTGTTTCGCATAGCACATCTCGCTAACAATGGATCTGGTATCAGAGCAGGCTATTGTAAGTGCAATAACATGTAGAGCTGTGTTTATGATCCCGCCACTCTCTCCCAATACATGTGAGGTACTGGTTCTACCTGGTCACCACTATTAACACCACAGACCTCTTTCTTGGTGTTTGCAAACAATGTAGATCCAGATGAACCGGCTCCTAATGATCGTCAGGATCTGCACTGTTTGCAAGTACTTTTATCATTAGGAAACACCCATTTGTTTATGAATGAACTGATCTAAATGATTTTTTCTAACAATTGATTGGTCTGAAAATTAGTTGGACCATTCCAGGTCAGTTACTTGGGTCACACACACCTTGAGAATGTCAACGACACAGTAAATCAGACTCTTTAGTTACTTGCACTGACACCGTGGACATCACAGTTTTCGATTCTTTATTAAACATGCATATCAACATTATACATGCCTTTATATACTCTGTGTTTCCCACTTGGTCAACACCTGTTGTTACACTACTCTTATATTTAATACGTTGTATCGTAGCCCAAAGACTTTTAACCCTTAGAACGCTGAAAAAGAAAATTGTCATCTGCTAATTTTAAATATTTTCCTATTTAAAATCATGTTTTTGAAACACATTAGAATCGTCTCAGCTTGAGACGATTCTACTGTGCTGCCAAAACACGATTTTGAGACGAAGCGAGAATAAAATACCAAATCAGCTGACAAAAATGTGGGTTTCCAGCGCTTTAAGGCTACTTGTTTGTCAGAATCTGTCAGTACAACCAAATACCACACATTCTTTCCCCATCAGATATTGTCAGTAAATACTACAGAAGCCCATTAGTGCCACATAGAGTAACTTTTTTTTTCGTTTTTTGTTTTTGTTTTTTTTTCGTTTTTCGTAGAGGAACTTTTTTTTATCTCGTAATTACGAGATAACATATTCGTTTTTCGTAGAGTAACTTAATTACGAGATAACGTATTCGTTTTTCGTAGAGTAACTATTTTTTTATCTCGTAATTACGAGATAATATATTCGTTTTTCGTAGAGTAACTTTTTTTTTACAAATGGAGACGGTAGTTCTGCAAGGGGGATAACTGTGGCTGGTCGTTTCGCTCTAATCCGGTTCGCACTGAGTCGTTTCGCACTGGGTCGTTTCGCTCTCATTATTGTCCTGGGCATGCATACACAGTTTCAAATCAATCCGAGTAAGATGGATATTAATTTCTAATCAACGAACAATGCAATAATGTTTCTAGCATGTTTAACTAACATTTGATAATTTGTAATTTCCATAAATCCAATATGGCCGCCAAAAATCACTAATATTGTAATAATCGTTAAACTTAAACACTAGTTTTCAATTAAACCGCAAGTATATACCTAATTGACCGACTATAATAGCTTTGCCCTACATGTATCTTGATGTGCTATATTGACATTTTGTGGAATGTGCGCAAATACCACTTCATTAACATGATGTGAATCCTGCATTAAAAATATCTGGCTATATTGGAGCAGCAGATTGCTGTCTACAACACCTAGGTGTCAGGCAATAAAACCAGCAATAAATATCTCATCACCAAACTGCCCACTGACCATTCACTGACCATTCACTGACCATTGTGCTGTAATTACCTGTAGCCGTTTTTTTTTGGGAACTACTTTCTGGCCTACACATCTCCAGGTCACATGGGAATAGAGCATGTTACATGACTGATGTGTGCACATATGTGTATTACATCTGTTTCTCTACATGAATTCCTACTAATCCTAGATCAGTTACAAGTCTGACCATTCAAAATAGTGAGATTTGCAAACATACTGTTATGATTAACTTTTATGGTTCATCTCTAAAACAAATAGAAAATGTGATATTCATCCTGACTTTCAGTGGTTCAATTTTCAGTGGAAACTCTCTAAACCAGACACATTGTGGATGTTATATGAGCCAGGATCTGAGATAAACACCCTTATCACATCACCGTATTTCGCCGATACTGATTTCGTAAAATCGCCATAGTTTTCGTAAATGTTGCTGCGACTGGAGAAAGGGGTCTTATGGGCTTATTGATTAATCTACATCTTTATCTGCTGCAAGGCTCTTGTTGCTTGATATTGATCTATGTTGTCATCTAGAGGTATGCTTGCTATATCATTGGCTGAATGGTGAACATCGTAGGCCCTGATCAGACTGCGTGGATGCGCATGCTGATCTGGAGCTACGCTGGTTGCATAACCCATAAGACCCCTATCTGCAGTCACTGCCACAAATGACATCGAAAATTGGCACAGATATCAGATCTCATGCAGAATTAAATTCCGCATGAGCTCTGAAATTTGTGTCAATTTTCTATGTTATTTACGGAAATGTACTTGATTTAGATAAACAAAATTTTATGCTGACACATATTCACATTTCTTTGTCTAATAGAATGTATTATACGTGTGCCTTCTTCAAGACCATGATAGACAGATAGCTATTAGGCCAATTTAATAATCGAAATATTCAAAAAGCTTATTCTGAACGGATTTTCATTTTAAAAAAACGGGCATAGCTATATTTTTCTGAAAAACATAATTATGTTGGTTGTTTTTTCATCCCTGGGGGAAATGTACATTTAAAAAAAGCACACTAATGTCCACTACTCTTAATTGCTGACTATAAAATCAGATAAAACCCTTTGAATCTCTGTAGGGGCTACAGGTAACATCTGGGTATAATGGGAAGCTCACCACAGGGGTCGATGGTAAAAGGTTGGATTTCAACCCATCTACGTTTCTTCTAGATGAGGTTAGACTTTTAATGCAATGTTTACAGCATGAACTGGGTCGGGACAAATACATGTTGCAAAACACATGAATGTATTTGTAATTATCAATAGTTAAGAGATTTTAAGGCAGACTCAATGAGTGTTTATTACTAAATATGATATGCTACCTGTACATCTGTGGGGGGGGGGGGGGGGGGGAGTCATAACAATCCTCATCTAAATAATTATATAAGAATATAACACACCCCAGCCACTGAGGGCTAACACATTTGCGCACAACACATGTAAATATCAACAGAGTTGTTTACATTGTGAACAGCATAGGTCCAGGAAAGAGAATATATTATAATATATATATATATATATATCAGAAAGCTTTTGACCGCTCAGACAGTACATACATACACACATCATGAAGGAGCATCATTCTGGATGATGCAAATTGGGGTGAAAATTCAAGTGCATACACTATATTAGTACTTTATGAATCTTAATAGCATTATCCTTTTTGTGGACACAATAATTATGTTCATAATCATATGACACAGATGAAGGATATGATAAATGTCTGAAATCAGAACGGACATGTAACTGGAAAGCCAACTTTTATATACTACTCAAAACTTGATTTACATTGAATGCTAGTTTTGTATTGTATGGTTTATAGAAGCTATTTAATTTTACTGCCAATTGCATATGTGAAGAACACTGAATTTTGAGGCCCGCATAATTATAGACATTTATTTTGGTACTACATGTATACAATTGAAGCCTTGTTTGATAAATGACTAATCATTTAGCGTGAAAGAAGTGATCGTTATAAAATTTTGTGAAGTATATATTTAATGAAATGTTACTTTACTCTGTAATATGGGGTACAGAAAATATATTTGTGTAAATTCGCAAGACATGGCATCGCTTGAAAACTACCTCCTGATATGTTCCATCACTTCAAAGTGGATCTTCCTGGTGTGTGTAGACCGGTCGGTGCTGGATGGGTCATTCAAATTCCCTATACCTAGTATCTGAACAAGTGCATATATGCGAAGCATGGCGGCTTGCCAATGCTTAGCATCAGGGTGATGGTTGCTGTTATCCCAATTTATATTTTATTGGTGCACCCACTCCGGTCAGTGGTGATTATTTCAATAAACAAGAACAATTATAACATGAATGATCATGTTATAAAAGAACGCTTTGAGTGTATGTTATTATTACTGAGGCCAACTACATGTTTGCAAGTAGCATGTAAAGTACTAGATATCAGGGTATGGGATCAGTGGTTTCCGAACCTGTTTTTCCGACGTGACGTATTCTGTGACGTCATTTTTACAGTAAATTTTCTTGAAACTTTTCCAAGCAAACGGACGGATTTCGATGATATGTATCTCACCATAGAAGTGACATTACCGGTTCGATGATATGTATCACACCATACATTCACGTTCTTTAGATTTATATTCACATCCATGGTAACCGATTCTTCGTCAAAACCAGAAAATTGTTAGATTAAAGCAAACTATACCATAATGCAAGAACTGGCATCATTAAACGAAGCTAATCCCTCGCACTGGCATCATTAAACGAAGCTATCTCCTCGCTGGCAGCCTTGATAATAAAAAAGTACTCCGTGACCTTGGGCGGTCGGTCGAACGGTGGGTCATATGAGTTACTCATATGCTAAACCATGCTCCATCCATAGACACACATTATGGTCAAATAATATCAAAATCGTGGAAGCAGTTCACAAGTTATTGAAAATGAAATGTGTTACTAGCGTACGTACATTACGTACGCAGTACATGGACTAACGATATACCAGCTCTTGCCTATCGGCGAGGGGATACTAATTGGCAACCTGTTAAGCATTACTGTGTTATGTTTCATTAAACTCTGTCTTTCCATTATAAAAGATATTACATTCAACATCCTGCACCACTTTAATTGACATGGCGCAATTTTTAAATATTGCGCGGGCGCAATTTTCCCAAATTTTTAGTACTTTCCCCTAACAAAAAAAACCCGACATCTAGTCGCACGCTGACTGAGCCGCGATCTATAAACTTACCCTAGGGAGATTACATTGCAAAAATAGTGTAACGCGTCCACTGGCGGTTTGTTTCGGTGAGTCCGCACAGTACAACTGTTCAACAGTCCGACTTGGCAACGCCACCTAGCGACTTATCACCGGCACTGCAGTGCATGATATAAAAATCCTAAAACCATCAACTTCTAAAACTGGCGTTTTTGAAGAAAGTCATGAAATATGCAATCTTAAATTCGATAAAATTGACGCAGTACAATTTGAACGACGTTATAAGCCAAAGATATGAGTGCCAGAAATAATCCACATTCAGACACATGAAAATGTTTTGCCATTTCTCCATTTCATTGTCGAAACTCCAGACGGTTTTACAGAATGTGAAAGCCATAGAAAATGTATACTGGATATAAAATACTCTACAAGCACCAATATGAACTTGTGAGTGAAATTCACGACAGGTCATACATTACATCGAAACAGAAATCATTGCCTTGAAAAAGTCTGAGAAATATTACACACACAAGTACACATTCAAACGGCTGTATGTCAAAAATTGTTCTGCGACTTTGCACTGCAGTGGAGTATCCAGATTCATGCAGAGGGGGTGTGAATTGTGAATGGAGTTTGGAAGGGGGTGCGAGAACATACATTCAATTTCTTCCATTGTAGTGATTTTCACATATTATACAGGTAGTTATTTCCCCAGAAAACGTAGGTTAAAGTAAAAAAATACACACCTGACCAAATGTTATGGGATGCAATTACACACCATGTCACTGGACTTTGTATGTACACCCACTGGTGAATCCATGTGACAAGTGTTTTGTATGATGTGGTGTTTGTGAATGAGCTGATAAGACAAGTGTCGTGCCTTTGCACTTAATGACTGGGTGCCAGACATCCTTCAGCAAAGTTGCAAAATCATGATTTGAATTGGGGTCCCATCTGTTTGGACAAAAGTGTTCTTTATAGGAATTAAATATAAATAAGTATAATTGTGTAACTATTCCAACAGTTTCAAAAATAAGAGTGCCCGCTACACAGAAATATTCACTTAGTAATATTAGGTTTACTGATAGGTTGTATCATCGTGCTATTTGATTGTAAATGAGGCAGGTCATTTTTAAATTTTTTATTTATATCAACTAAATGTGTCACCTGAATAAATATTTGTATTGACTTGTTACAAAATATGATCATTGCACATCAAAAGATAGAGAGAATAAATAGTTGTTTCCATTAACATTTTAAAGAGTCAATGTTATGCCCTTGTATCTAAAGTGGCAATTCAAGCTTGATGTAAAAATAATTAATAATGTAAAATTAACATGGTTGATATGATTTTTTTTAAGAATTTTACCAAATTTTTCTTACGACGGCCATCTTGGATTATGCGACAACCTCCATTTTAACAATATGAAAATGCTTCACCCACGCACCACAACTGTGAAGTCTGACCAGCGTCGGCCAAACGGTACATGAGAGAAGACGAAATCTATAATTAAAGGATGACCTGTCAGCGGCCATCTTGTATGATGTATCATCCGATTTTGACAATACCCACGATACCTTCGATTTGATATATATCGGGACCATATTAGGTCAAATTTGAAATATCGCCATGTGCCAAATACAAAATCAATGCGTGAAAAAACGAAAAGGAGAACACTGGAATATTAGTGAGGCAAGAGTTGTGATAAACTATACAAAAAGGAATTCCAGTTATGCTCGGGACACAAAATCAGTACATGTATCCGAAAAAAAACAAAAGAAATCAGTACATGTATGGTAAGATATGTTATTCTTGCTTTTAAGGACTAGAGCAAGTGAGCGGGGTGGGGTCACACATACCCTCGGCCGTAGCAAAGTCATTTGGCCTTGACCTTTGGCATGAAAGCCGCTTAGGTGAGCTATAGAATGAAAATATGGCTGTTGATAAAGAAGTATGTGACATTTCCAGTTGATCCAACATACGGTTGCAGATAAATTGTGTACTTAAAACTTTAATGCAAATATTTCAAAACATTTAACACAATTTGACCTTGACCTTGGGCATGAAAGTCACATGTGTGGGCTATAAAATGAAAATATGGATGTTGATTGTTGATAGACAAATATATGAAGTTTCAATTCAATCTGACTTACGGTTGCAGAGAAATTGTTTACTTAAAAACTTTAACGCATATATTTCAAAACATTTAACGCAAGTTTCAAAGTAATTTCACCTTCACTGTGTGCATGAAAGCCGTATGAGTGGGCTATAGAATGTTTGTTTAATGGTGTTTAACGGCCTATCAACAGCTATGGTCTAATAATAATTTCATCGAGAAAAATAAAGTCAGCCCTGAAATTAGAATAACCTGACCTGATGCCAGGTCCATACCACACCAAAGTCACTTGGCCCCTTTCCCTAAAAAAGGATTGCGAATAATCGTAATACTCACACAAGAGATATAACCAGATTCAACTGTCACATACAAAAATGCCAAAGACGTATGTGAGGGCCAAACCAGGTCTCCAGTCGGATTTCCGGTAAGGATGAATCGCGATTGTTAAATTACCCATCACATGCACCCACCAGGGCTATAGAAAGAAAATATTGATCTTCTAACTTCATAAAGAAGTATATATATGAAGTTTCAAGTCAACCCGACTTGCGGTTGCAGAGACATTGTGTACTTAAAAACGTTGACATGTTTGATGCAAATATTTCAAACTTTAAGTAATTTGACCTTGTGCAGGAAAGCCACATCGGTGTGCTACAGTATAAAAAATATGGATTGACGATAAAGAAGATTCATGAAGATTCAACTCAATGCGATTTACGGTTGCAGATATAATGGGTACCCAAAAACCTTTAACGTAAATCTTACGGATGGACGAAAATACAAAAACTATATACACCTCGACATACTTTGTATGCCTGGGTATGAATCATGATTGAAGGCACTGTGTTACAGATGATGCCTCAATATGTTGTTTGTCACATCATGCACTGCAAATGACCAATATCAACCAATTGCACCATTTCATTCGAAGTCAAATTTCGAAGTCGAAATTTATTGTACACATGTAATTTGTTACAAGTTTGACCATTGGGCATTGATTTCAATTATAATCATGATAATAGCACAAAATACATCATTAATTCGTAAATTTTCGTTTCCCTTCGAAAGTCTACAAAGTTTGTCTTTGGTCTATTCTGGATGTTTCAAGAAAAAATCCTTTATTGCGAAGATAACTGAAACCATGTGAAACCAACCAAATATAGACTTTATAGACTGTGGACGTTAAACAGAAATTTATGAATCAAAGATTGAATGCAATACCTTAAATGTTAATCATTCTAGGTTGGCGGTAGGATTTTTAAATTTGCTCAAATATGTGTCTGTGACTGGAGAAATGGGGCTTATGGGATTTGCGACCAGTGTAGATACACATATCCGCACAGGATCTGCACTGTTCACCATTGCATCAATGAAATCTCCATCATGCTTCTAACAAGCCACATCATTATCAGGGTACAGGAGTGTTTTGACTATTTGATCAGGAGCTACACTGGTCACAAATCCCATAAACCACATTCTCCTGTCACAGCCACCGGTTAAAGTAAACGGACCAATACCTATAAATACATTAAATATACCTAAAGCATCAATAAGTGAAATAAAATAGGCTAAACTATTATTTACTCCCATATATCACACATGGAGTAAATACATTTTGTTTAGCTTATTTTTCTCTCACTTATTGATGCTCTTAGGTATATTTAATGTATTTATAGGCCATGGTCCGTTACTTCAACCTGAGTCACAGCCACATATGTGAAAATAAAAAGCATAGTAAATATATTTCTGACCATTTCAATATCTAGTCCTTCAAGTGTCACATAATCAGAAATGTACAAATGTCATTCTGTCCACCACAAGAATGAGTCACCGATTCAAAAAAAAAATATTGACAAATCTTAAAACTGCACAAGTCAGATTTGTGTGAATAAGATTCATTCTCAATTCCATCAACACAAGAAGTAACATGTCTTCACGACACACCTTTCAACAGGTTGATTAGATGATTAGAGCAGAAATCAGAGTTAAGAACCACACAAACACTGCCGCTGGCATGGATGGTACTCCGGTTATGGTTAATTTTTTGTAACTGAACTTGTCTTTCTCAAGCTCTTCCTCGAGGGTTATATTTTCAGATGTCGCTGATCTTAAGATGATGACAGTCTGTCATGGCGACACTATATTTTGCTTTGTGTAGGTCAGGAACTGGATCAGTTCCCATTTGCGAGTGTTTGGCAGCTTGTTGCCCAGGTGGAGTTGTGTCTTCGGGCAGCGATTCTTCTGGTGGCCTTTGTCCTTCAACAGCAGAATGAGAAAACAATTTCCGCCTTATCTGCTTCTTCTGAAACCGCCCATATACTATCTCAATAGCCCTGCTGGTGTCTGCCTCGACTGCAGGGTGAAGTTGAAGAGGCTCGACGAATAATCCAGATGGCTAAGATCTGTAGACGGCTTCCCTGAAACAAACAATCAAACACTATTATGTACATGGTTAGCCTTTTATTGAATTTCTTACCAGTATTAACCATTACTCAGCAAATGACTCCGCAACTTTCCAACATGAAACAGTGCTTAGAGAACTACATCCCACCCACCCGGGCATCAAACTCACAACACTTGGATAAATGTGGTAAGCGAGTAAGCCACATTGTTCATAGTTGTGAACAGTAACTCTTGAAATCTACAAACCGTACTGTCCGTAGCAGAGTTACGTTTCCATTCATAGTCTTCCTCTGCAGAATAGTGAATAAGAGACTGGTTCGCAAATTACATGTAGCAGCTAAAGTTGGGTCCTATCCACAGGTTGAAGTAACGGACCGAGGATATATATGTGTGTGTTATAGAGGGAGTAACAAAACTTTTTTTAGCTTTTTTTTTTTCGTTTATGGATGCTTTTAGGCGTATTTAATGTATTTATAGACCTCGGTCCATTACAATGTACTTCAACCTGTGGTCCCATCTAGTAGGCATACAGTTTGCCTATAATTAATTAAATAAGTGTATAATTGTGTAACTACGGTACATGTATTCAGCCAGTTTTAAAAATTACGAGTGCAGGCCCACTATACACATATAATCATCAGTAATATTGATTTTACTGATAGTGACTCGCGGTGGTATCAGGCTATTTTGAGATGCAAATGAGACATGACATTTTTAAATTATTTATATTAAATGTGTCGCTCCGAACAAATATTTTTATTGACACATTATAAAGTACGATCATAGTGCACATAACAAAACTAAGCAGACAGAATATAGTTTCCATTAACCTTTAATGGAAACACGGTTATCGCCCCTGATATCAGTGACGAAATTCACGTTTCATACAAAAAGAAAAAGTACATGTATATTTTCACGTACATGTACAAATGGGGGGAAAATCCCAAAATCAGAATGAATATTTACAATAACAAAACTATATATTCAGCGCTGAATCAGAATAATCCTGATCTGATGCCAGGTCCTCGCCACACCAGAATCACTTGGCCCTTCCCAAAAGCAGTAGGATAAGTAATAATCTTACTACTTTTATAATGGGCAATAACCCAATTCAACTCCAAGGTAACAAAAGAGACCAAAGATAAAAATGTACTGAAGGGTCAAACCAGGCAAATAGTGATTCCTATATGGAGGAACCACTACCGTTAATTTAAGTCGTCTCGTTCTCCCGACCACCACCCATGTAAAGTTTTGTATTACTTTCATAATAGTTTTTTTTTCAGATGGAAAATATACAAATTAGGTCACAATTAACAACTAAAGTGTAAATCAGATCTGATTAGCTATTCTGTAGAGGAAGCCTACGTATATCATTTATTTGTTTGTTGGGGTCTAACGGCCTATCAACAGATGCGATCATTTAAGGCCGGGTCAATGGGTTTAGTAATAAATCCCATTACCTGCACAAGTACATGTTCAAGTACATGTACAAATGGGGGAAAATCCTAAAATCAGAAATTAATATTTACTAATAAAAGAATATATACTCAGCCTGAAATCAGGATGATCCTGGTCTGATGCCAGGTCCTCGCCACACCAGAATCACATGGCCCCTCCCAAAAGCAGTAGGATCAGTAATAATCTTACTACTTCTATAATGGGCAATTACCCAATTCAACTCCCATGTAACAGAAAGAGCGAAAGATGAAAACGTGCATGAGGGCCAAACCAGGCAAATCGTGATCCATACGTATTACTTTTATAATATTTTTTTTCAGATGGAAAATATACAAATTGTGTCACAATTAACAACTAAAGTGTAAATCAGATCTGATTAGCTATTATGTAGAGGAAGCCTACATGTATGAATGGAATAGTAACTCTGCTACAGACGGTACAGGAGTAGATTGCAAGAGTTATTGTTCGCAACTACAATAACATGGTTCAATAATAATGAGACATCAGTGATTCGATATTTTATGTACTATTGGTGTCGTTTTTCTAGTTTCGATGTAGAACCAATAATTCATTAAACTGTGTTTATTCCATTGGGTGACAGTCCAGTTGTTACATTTATAACAGTATAGCCAATTGTTCTCGTCATTTTTTTAAATTTTATTTCCACTTCAAGGGACCAGGGGTCTCAGAAATGTAATTTCGTTATGTACATTTACATGACGTAAATATGCTTTACATTTACATTTTTTTCTTTTCAACGGCATTAAAACATACAACTGAAGGGGCATCTATTTAGAAAAGTGTCAAGAATATGGTAAGCTAATTGTATTAGTGCGAAACAGAGAAATTTAGTAGCAAGTCGTGGAATTTCTCATTTATGGCAACCCAACAACATATATTTAATATGAATCAGTAAAGTTAAGCAAAACAAAATAGCTTGGCAACTAACAGAATGCGTGTTTTACCACATGTACCAAACATCGTTATATACTGGTATTATACATAGTTTCTTTACTGAAAAAAAATAAATTTCCTTATAAATTGTGTGATTTGTCAGTTAAATTACACCGGGACACAGATGTACATAAAATATAGAATCACTGACATACATATCTGTACATGTATCAAACCAATGAAAACTGACATTCTGATCTGCATATAAAAAATGTCATTTCGGCTAATTCTGCGCACCGGCTAATGCACAATTCACGTAATGTTTTGCCCAGCTTTAATTACGTCAGAATAAATTATGTTGATTTTGGAATAAATCAGCTGATTAACGGTATACTAAGTCACAATTTTATCCCATTCCGATAGTTTGGTAAAAAGTTATTCAGAACATGGTCAAAATGATTAGTGGTCCTGCTTACTAAATTAATAGATCAACAACAGATCTGTTAAAAAAAGCTTCATAAAACCAATAATACACTGCAAATATACCAGACATTGGTTATTATTTTATTCCCGTATTATTCGCAAAACTCAGGACAAAATGGACTGATATTTTGATCAAATTTGGCTGGGTCTCCGCTAGGCGGATACAGATAATAGACGACAGATGAATAGTAAAAGCCATCTGTTTAGCCGTGATTATCTTGGCTAAGAACTGCCTTGAATGTTCAGGAAATTTAGACTGAATATGGACATTTTCACGAAAATTATTATTAGGTGTGCACAATTAACAGACACGATTGTAATCCCAACAAACATACAGTCTCCACCCCGCCCATATTTCGCGAGGTCACCCCAATGAAGCAAAGAAGTCCCTCATCACCACCCCAGACCAAACATGGGTACCCTGTGTACAAATAAATTTTTAGGAAGCCCACCCACTGCAATACAAATACTTAATACAAATACTGCATTTCAATTTTTTTACTTGTTTGGTCACTGTTGTTTTAGTTTTCTAAATCGTGTAAACACGTGACTTTCTGAAAAACACTTGTCTTAAGAAAACAAACATGAATAATCAGACATGTAAAATATTGGTGTGTGCAAAGACATACACGGTGCGAAGCCGGGTACACTTACTTAATAGAAATACTGCACCGGCCTATATTCATGATATTTCGGGGAAAAGTCACCACTGTGCAAATGCAGTGTACCTGGATTCGCACACCTCAATTTTTTACTTATTTCATCACTGTTGTTACAGTTTTTATAAACACATTTGACTCTCGTGGGGGGGGGGGGGGGGGGGGAGGGGGAGGGGGAATGAAAGTAGTGTCTTTTTTAGTGGCTAGCCTATCTTATAGAGCATAGATAACAGATATAGCCTATAAATAGATAATGACAAATGACTTGTTGGACTGAAAACATATATTCAAAGTGAATCTACAAGTATCGAGGTGCCACAAACACACAGAGTCCGAGAGATGCACCATAAATTAGCTATTTAAACAACAATTGTGGAAACAACATTGGTCGCGAAAACCAATGACTCGGCACATGCACAGGCAATGTTGAATATCCCCCACCCACTTGAATTCATGGAATACAATGGAATTATTTTAGTAGACCTGTGGTTAAAAGTGCTGTCGAAGTCAGCACGATTCAAATATTGGTCAACAGTAATAAAGAAATAATTCCTACCTGAAACAAATGTTTCGTGTCTGGCAGCTGGTAGACTTTTAATGTAGGTATCAATTATTGATGCGTCTTGGCTGTCACCGTATTGTCCTCTCAACTTTAGCAAATTTGCAGAAATGTACGTCTGTAGCATTCACAAATCGTCGAGTACACAATGAGTATCTGTATTTCCGTATTTAGAGCTTATCAACAATGAAGACAGCAATAATGACACGATGGCTTCGACCAGTACGTGTAATGGCAATATGACCAATCATTGTATTATTACGCGTTTGGCAGGACACGAAATATAGTATGACGTCACAATGAAAATAAAATCGCATTTAACAACAAATAGCTGACTTTTTAAACGTAAATTTGTTATTGGTTGGTATATTACATTAAAAAAAAGTGTCCTGTGTCCAATAAATTGGACACATGACACTATGGCGTTTAGTAAAAATGGTTGAAATATTGACTATATGTGCCGGACGTTCTAAATGAGGCTCTATACGGGATAATCTATTTAAACTAAATTTCATTGGGAAGCTATTTTTTTGAAAATTACATGCGTATTATTATTTTAATATAACCTATCAATGTTTACAGGTGTTAGCATGTTTCAATATTGAACTAACATATAGCTTGTTGGTATTGGCACACTTTCATTTTACGAAGTTTCCCGCAGCGAACCCCATTCGGCCCATCGACCGATTGTAATTATAGAACGCCTGTAACTATTCACGAGAATATAGGCGTTCTATGAAAATCAAGCTAATCTCAAATATAGTGTAACTAATCATAAACAAAGTCCATTAGAAAATATGTCAATGACATGTGAACTTTTAGAGTATGTAGATAACAGACGTCCATTAATAAGTGACTAAAACATTACAACTGATAAAATCCGACACCGTATGTACAGAGTACATGTATGTGAATGAAAGTAGATTGCTTTCTATAGTATCCTACCATGCATTGGTTATTACTCGGTACACGTTTGCAGTGGGCGTACATGCTATCGCCACTGGATCGAAATACAAACAAATGTGAAAGACAGTGGACAAACACATACTACTAGCATGAATATCTCACAATCTGTAAGAACGGTCTTATGAAATACATTCCAATTACTGATGCTATTAGCATATTAAAATCACCAATTAAGAAGAAATGGTTTGTAAAACGTAGGTGATGCCGGAAATGCTAATATCAAATGAATATACATTTTGATATTAAAATTATAATCATATTCTGATGTGCCACAGTTGCTGTAGAACATGTATGTGTTACAATGGCTGACAGGCAACTTCAATAACAATATGTACTATAGAAAATGACCAAACAAATTAAGCTGGCAAAGATGATCAAAGCCACACATAGGAGATATTGAATGTTGATGCATATCACTTGCTGATTATGTTGTATATGTTTGGTGCATACATAGACAGAGAATGCCATTTAAGCTGGAAAGGTAGGTCACTGTCAAATGAACATGATATGAGCTATTTTTGTTTCTGATACACACCAATATTTGATAATGCTGTCCATGTTTGGCAGTTTTAGGTGTTACAGTGGCTGATAAAACATACATAACAACAGTGTGAACATTAAATGTCATGTAAGGCCAGATGTATTGCACCAATGAAATAGATGGTCATGTGTAAAACATGCCCCTCCCAACTTGACTTACCATCATTGGCGCATAAAATATATCATAAGACTCAACACAAAATGCTTCATCCATAAAATAGAAAAACATTCACTAATATACAACATCAAAAGCAGTTGTGGATATAAAGGGTGATGTTGTGGGTGTTGCACCCCACTTCTCAGTCGCATGGTTTTCATAGACCTAAAGTGATTTAACGGTGCATATGGTGTCCAGACTGGGTAACATACAGCAAGTTATAACAAGAGCTGTAGGAGAACAGCATAGCTTGACTACGAGGGTTGTCGATGTACACATAGCTTGACAAAGAAGGTGGCTGCGGCCTGCATAAAAACCGTAACCAAGGTCGACTAAAAACATTAACCAAGGGAAACTAGAAATGTGGCCTGTCGGCACACGAATACCCCCACTGGCAGCCAAAGAAAACAAGGCATTTTTGATTATAAGCCATTTAGCCGAGCATTAAGGTTTCAAACGCATCAAGTCTGTGACCTTGACCCTGGTGTGATAATCCATGCATCGGTGTAGAAGATATAGAGCGGAAGGGAATTTCAATAGGTATATAGAGCAGAAGGGAATTTCAATAGGTTTGACCTTTGACCTTCAACTGTGACCTTGACCTTGGACGTAGGTATGTGGTTATTGATCGCGACACACCTTCTCATCATGAGAAACATTTGTGCTAAGCCATTTGATAATCCATGCATCGGTGTAGAAGACATAGAGCGGAAGGGAATTTCAATAGGTTTGACCTTTGACCTTCAACAGTGACCTTGACCTCGGACGTAGGTGCGTGGTTATTGATCGCGACACACCTTCTCATCGTGAGAAACATTTGTGCCAAGCCATTTGGGAATTTCAATATTTTTGACCTTTGACCTTCAACTGTGCCCTTGACCTTGGATGTAGGTGCGTGGTTATTGATCGCGACACACCTTCTCATCCTGAGAAACATTTGTGCCAAGGCATTTGATAATCCATGCATCGGTGTAGAAGATATAGAGCGGAAGGGAATTTCAATAGGTTTGACCTTTGACCTTCAACTGTGACCTTGACCTTGGACGTAGGTGCGTGGTTATTGATTGCGACACACCTTCTCATCATGAGAAACATTTGTGCCAAGTCATTTGATAATCCATGCATCGGTGTAGAAGATATAGAGCGGAAGGAATTTCAATAGGTTTGACCTTTGACCTTCAACTGTGACCTTGACCTTGGACGTAGGTGAGTGGTTATTGATCGCGACACACTTCTCATCATGAGAAACATTTGTGCCAAGCCATTTGATAATCCATGCATCGGTGTAGAAGATATAAAGCGGAAGGGAATATCAATAGGTTTGACCTTTGACCTTCAACAGTGACCTTGACCTTGGACGTAGGTGCGTGGTTTTCCAAGTATGGTTGCTGTAGGCCCAGGAGTATTCCATATACAAGCTTGAGTAAAAACCGTAACCAAGGGGAGATAACTAAGTAATCCAAGGATAAAAGTAGGTCAAGGTGAAATATAGGTCAGGGATTATTGATGTACATGACTAGGAGATGAAGTTGTCCAAGTATGGTTGATGTAGGCCCAGAAGTATTCCATATACAAGCTTGACTATAAACATTAACCAAGTAATTCAAGGTTAAATGTAGGTGAAGGTAAAATAAAGGTCAAGGGTTATTGATGTACATCCCTATGAGAAAAAGTTATCCAAGTATGGTGTATGTATGCACAATAGTATTCCATATACAAGCTTGACTAATAACCTTAACCAAGGTTGAGTAAAAACCTTAACCAAGGGGAATTAAGTAAGTAATTTAAGGTTAAATGTAGGTCAAGGTCAAATATAGGTCAGGGGTTGTTGATGTACATCACTAGGAGATGAAGTTGTCCAAGTATGGTTGGTGTAGGGCCATGAGTATTCCATCTACAAGCTTGAGTAAAAACCTTAACCAAAGAGAATTAAGTAAGTAATTCAAGAGGAAATGTAGGTCAAGGTCAATATAGATCAGGGGTTATTGATGTACATCACTATGAGAAAAGGAAAAATTGTCCAATTATGGTGTCTGTATGCACAATAGTATTCCATGTACAAGCTTGAGTAAAACGCTTAACCAAGGTCAAGTAAAAACCTTAACCAAGGGGAATTAAGTAAGTAATTCAATGTTAAATGTAGGTCAAGGTCAAATATAGGTCAGGGGTTGTTGATGTACATCACTAGGAGATGAAGTTGTCCAAGTATGGTTGGTGTAGGGCCAGGAGTATTCCATGTACAAGCTGGATTAAAAACGTTAACCAAGGGGAATTAAGTAATTCAAGAGGAAATGTAGGTCAAGGTCAAATATAGATCAGGGGTTGTTGATGTACATCACTAGGAGATGAAGTTGTCCAAGTATGGTGGGTGTAGGGCCAGTAGTATTCCATATAGAGGGTGACTAAAAACCTTAACCAAAAGGAATTAAGTAAGTAATTGAAGAGGAAATGTAGGTGAAGGTCAAATATAGATCAGGGGTTATTGATGTACATACCTATGAGAAAAGGTTGTCGAAGTATGGTGTGTGGATGCACAATAGTATTCAATGTACAAGCTTGAAAAAAAACCTTAACCAAGGTTGACTAAAAACCTTAACCAAGGGGAATTAAGTAAGTAATTCAAGAGGAAATATAGGTCAAGGTCAAATATAGATCAGGGGTTATTGATGTGCATCACTAGGAGATGAAGTTGTCCAAGTATGGTGGGAGGGCCAGTAGTATTGCATATACAAACTTGACTAAAAACCTTAACCAAGGTTGACTAAAAACCTTATCCAAGGGGAATTAACCAAGTAATTCAAGAGGAAATGTAGGTGAAGGTCAAATATAGATCAGGGGTTATTGATGTACATCACTAGATGAAGTTGTCCAAGTATGATGGGTGTAGGGCCAGTAGTATTCCATATACAAGCTTGACTAAAAACCTTAACCAAGGCGTGACAGTGACGCCGACGTGACAACATAAGCTCTACTTATTCTTCGAATAGTCGAGCTCAAAAAGGAAAACCAGATAAAAAACACGCAAGTGAATTTCAGGACATATATATTAAAATGTTCCGGGGGAGGCGAGACATGTTCGACGATATGAAAAAACACTATTCCTAAACTTCTTGATTCACCATTTTAATGTGAAATGTCCCTTTCCAGAAACGAACATGAGTATGACTGGGAAACTATTCCAGCATGTTTACAAATAAAATGTGCATAGTGATAATATGGAATTACATATTAAAAATTTGGTCAATTACTGTGATTCGAGACACTGTCATTATGCAAAGGAGATTATTATCTTAAAAACAACATTAACTTTCTGGTTTCAATAATCTTATTAGCATGTTATAAAGTATGATTATTACATAATGAATATGAATTTAGAAAGTAAATAGCGGCGTCCATTAATATATCACGCCAGATTATTAACTGTTGAGAATTATCACACCGGAACTGGAAAGTGAATACATGTATTTATATAATTTAAAAGTGCCGATAAATATGTCTGATAGTGGTATATGAATGTTTATTTTGTTGAAAATGTCATCGTTTTGATATGTAGCACACAACAATTATTGCATGCACTTATATTACAACATTGGATGTCAGTAATGCAATTTTAGCAACATTCAGCGTAATTCCAATAACCAACATAAGACTCATTTTGTATTATTTTGATAGTACTCACCCCAATATGCAAAACTAAAACAACATTAAAATAAATTACAACCAATTGTTCCCAATTCTGACAGAATTAGGTTGAAAATATAATGAATATTTGCATTACTAAGAGCTATTTGTTAACGTAGTTAATGCAGAATATATCATATTTCCTTAATTGGCGGCCATCTTGGATTTTTATGTAACGTAACACTAGTTCAGATAGAACAAATGTCTTTTAAAAGCAACTTGTCAATGTAAAGAACAAATTCCAAGCATGCTAATTGCCAAATATGTTGAAATTGGAACAATATTTCATATAATTTGGATTATTTTAGCGGCCATTTTTGAAAATATGCAAATTTACAACTTTCGCAGGGGTAGATTTTGGCATATTTTGGATATGTTATCTTGGGTGCTTACTAGTACTCTTAGCGAAGGAAAAATAAAATGTTGCAATTTGTGGTGGGTCTACGTGTATATTGACAGGACTAAACGCCGTGTATCCAATCGCTATGGTGGTTTGATGGTAAAATATGACTAAGTCCAAAAGTGACCTTGGCCTTGGTTGGCATTGACCGTAGGGATGTATGTCATATGTTGAACAGTGCACAATACCTAGACACACATTGTGACCACATATTATTTAAATCTGACAAGAACCGACACAAGTTATTAGAGAAACATCGGAGCTAAACGCATTTGCTAAACGCAGAAAAAAAAGACAAATGTTTAAGTGACCTTGACCTTGTTGACCTTGACCATAGGGAGGTGGGTCATATGTGGTACAGTGCGCAATACCTAGACACACATTGTGACCAAATATTATTGAAATCTGACAAAGTTATTAGAGAAACATCGGAGCTAAACACATTTGCTAAACGCAGGTGTGACAGAAGGACAGACGGACGGACAGACGACTTTTGTATCCCTATATCCCATTTTTCGCTACGCGATGGCATAAAAACTGATACTACAGCCAACTCTGACATTGTGTGTGCTCCAAGAAAATATAGAAACTGTCGACGGAAAACTGTGACATAAATTTTGATGTCGTTACGAAGCTGTCACGACATCGTCCAGAAGCTGTTACATCCAGTAAATGAAAATCCACTGTTTTCCTCTATTCGAGGGTCAGTCAACATTAAGTGACTTCTATATAACATTGTTCGAGTAATAAGGCTGCTCTCATTTAATGTTGACTGACCCTCGTATATATTGCTTTTGGCTTTTGCTTTTAGTCCGTATTTCGATTGTAATCAACAAGTGAAGCATATAAAATAGAAAAATAACGGCCAAAAGGTGTTTTATTGAGAATTTGCTTTAATTGCTGTAATTCATCGATTTGTGCGCTGATCTGCATATTTAAAACATGATTTATGACATGATATGCATAAATAATGGGACATGATAAAGGAAAACACAAAAATCTGACATATGCCTCGTCCTGAAACTGTCACAATCAGTCCAGAAGCTGTCGCATTCGGTCTTGAAGCTGTCGCGCTTTGCTCCCGAAGCTGTGACGAGCTGTCGTCCAGAACTACTTGCCGCTGTAACAACAGAGTTCCCTAACCGTGGAGTAAGGATGGCAGAATTATAAGCAATTGTGCAAAAGTTAAGTTTTGATCACGGACGGACGGACATACGGATGGACGGAATGATAAGCTGATTCCAGTATACCCCCCCCCCCCCCCCACAAAAAAGTTATGCATGCCCAGGACAATAATGAGAGCGAAACGACCCAGTGCGAAACGACTCAGTGCGAACCGGATTAGAGCGAAACGACCAGACACAGTTATCCCCCTTGCAGAACTACCGTCTCCATCTGTAAAAAAAAAGTTACTCTACGAAAAACGAATATGTTATCTCGTAATGCATCAGTCAATGTAAGTCCCCGCCCCCCCCCCCCTCCGGGGGAATAGCGGGGCTTATATTTTCGTTGCTGTTAAAGCCCCGGTGAAGGCCCCGCACTGCGGGGCAACATGGTCGGTAAAAGCCCCGGTAAAATGCCCCGCACTGCGGGGCCATCTGGTGATTTTAAATGTGAAATATTCTTGCACGAAAATGATGTGTTGTAGAGCAAAATGTCACTTATAAATAGTAGATATCTGGGAACTTTTATTAGTATGGGAAGCCATTATTACAACCCAAGCAGCTTTATTCGTTGTAGATGTAATTGGTAGCACATTTGGCCTGCTACTCGTTGTATTTCTAGGGTGGTTGACTTAGTGATATAGTTGTTTTTGAAACCGTTACAGTCGATGATCAGCTGGGTAATAACCGATATGTTTAGTTTGTAAAAGTTCGAGTCTCCTAGCACTTTTTGGATTTCTTGACGAAACGCCGGGTAGGTCTGTTTCCGAACTTTGTGTAGTGCTGGGCATCTTAGTAGCATATGTGACGCATCCTAGTTCCGCCTCCAAATGACAGTTAGGACAAGTAGGGTCGACTAAGTACAGGGTATAGTGTTTGTTGCTTTGAAATAAATAGGTACGTTCCTGTTAATAGTAGTAACCAAATAAATAGCCGCTAACCTTTGGCACCACCCACGGACTCGGTAGAAGGAATGGTCGGATATGTGTGAATAGTATTAAATTGCGCAAAAGTGGACCCTTGCATGATACAAACTTCTTAACCGTATGAACGCACGGACACACGGACGCAAAGCACTATATGACACCGGCTCTTCGAGACAGGGTTCATAAAAAGTAGTACACCCCCCCCCCTATTAATAGTATAAAATGCAGCACTTTATACTTTTACTTACATGGGGAGGGTGTGTGTGTGAGAAATAGGATTTTTCCAGTGTGGTAGGGGGGGGGGTCTCGGGATTTTCCGGGGGGGGGGGGGGGGGGGGTCTCAGGATTTTCCAGGGTTTGTTGGGTAAAGAATCACATTTCAGGTGGTGGGGGGGGGGGGGGTCTCGTGATTTTCCAGGGTTGGTCGGGTAATGAATCACTTTCCAGGGGGGGGGTCTCGGGTTTTCCTTCAGTGATGTGTGTGGGGGGGGGGGGGGGGGGGAATGTCTCAGAATTTTCCACGTGTTGGGGGGGGGGGGGCTGGGATAACGGATAACGGCAGTGCAATATAAACAGAGGAATTATTTGAAAACAATTTTGTTTATATTAAACAAAATTTGCCAGTATTAAACAGTCCACAGTGAAAGTAGATCGTATTAAACAGTTTAAACCCATGTCACCCCTCCCACACAACAGTATTCAGGTAAACATACATGTACATATCTTGATAACAGTCTGATAAAACCCCGGTAAAGCCCCGGTAAAGCCCCGGGGTATGTCCCCACTCAATTTATTAGCAACAGTTAAAGCCCCGGTAAAGTCCCCGCAGTGCGGGGCATCATGAAAGGTAAAAGCCCCGGGGTATGCCCCGGTAAAGCCCCGCCCCTCCCCCGGAGGGGGGCGGCGGGGATTTACATTGACTGATGCATAATTACGAGATAAAAAAAAGTTACTCTACGAAAAACGAAAAAAAAAGAAAACGAAAAAAAAAGTTACTCTATGTGGCACTAATGGGCTTCCATAAAATACCGATAATAATTATTATTGATACACACCGAGCAATGTAAATCATGTAAATACGCTCTTCGCCGAAGCAGGAAGCTGACGGTCAGCTATTTTTAGTAACAGGAATATACCCTGCATGACGTCAGCTCAAAACCTCCTATTTACATTTACTTCCTGAATGTCAATCATGACTCGGTATCACCGACTATATATCGTGTGGCTTTTCCTTACAGTGGTGGCGAATGGGAGTTTTGTCTAACTTCTATTTTTCATTATCTAACTTTTATCATTTATTATTTACCGAGACTGGCTTCCATCCCATTGGGTCACTCACATACGTGACATAGCGAAATCGAAACTAGAATACAGTTCTTTAGCGGATTTTAGGGTATAGCGGATAGGTATATACTTTTTAACACAATATTTTTTTATATTGTACATTTATAATAAATAAAATATTACCGTTAGGAACAGTGATCCATCCCCCACACAATGACATGTTTACTTTGATATAGCAGTTTTCTTGCCGTCCGTAAAGCTTCAAGAAACACAATGACGTAACCGGAAGTTTACACCAGGTAAAGCGAAAGTAAGTCGCTCCAGAGTAATTTCACTGAAAATGTATAAACAGTTAGTTTGGAAGAAACAAACTCTGTGAATAATATGATGTATAATCATGTCCTCTATAACTGGAAAGAAGCTTGGTTCATAAATCACACCATGTCACTGAACACAGACGTCAATAATAACGCACGTGCTTCCGGCAGTAACGGATCATCCTAATTTGCGTACAAATCAGATTTGCGGGGATCGTCTCAAAATCAATATGACCTGCGAACAATATATCAAATGGGTTTGTTATGCCACCGGGGACGGGTGGGACGGGTGGCACACAGTGTTCGGACCGTCCGTCGATCCGTTCGTCCGTCCGTCTGTCTGTCCGTCCGTCCGTATGTCAGTCCGTCACACGTTTTGGTTAACCAGGTCGTAACAGTTTCTCAAACTGGCCATAGCATCTACATACGTTGCTTTTATTATTATACATGTATGTAGCTTCATTCTATCTTCATGAAAGACGGGGTGTTTCATTGTAGAGAGATCAACACCACAGGGATTGAAAATTCTAATTGACATTGACAACTACAATTTTAAAATTTGTGAATATTTATTTTAAAGGCATTCATTTTCTAAATAAAAATAATACTGGTCAGGCCTGCCAGGGACCCGTAGCCAGGATGAGGCAGCCGCCTTGTCTCAGATTTTGTCGTTTTTTTTTATGATTTTTACACTCGATCGTTTTGCGGTATGTTTGAATTTCTGTAAAAAGTTGAGCCGAACTGTCGGCGCATGCTGGGGTGTTGACTTAGTGGTTTTTTTTCACTCGACGCCAATATACATTGTTGCTGGAAAAAATAACAATAGCACATGTGTGCCCACCTCCCCTCGCCATTTTTTTCTGGGGTGTTGACTTTTTTCTTTTTTTTTCACTTCCAACCCCGATGTTGCTGCAAAAAAGTAACAAAAGCACAGGTGTGCCAACCTCCCCTCGACATTTTTTTTCTGGGGTGACTTTGTTTTTATTTCTCTTCCAGCCCGAATGTTGCTGGAAAAAATAACAAAAGCACAGGTGTTCCCACCTCCCTTCGCCAATTTTTTTTCTGGGGTGTTGACTTAGTGTTTTTTTTTCACTACGCCAATGCTGCTGGAAAAATAACAAAAGCACATGTGTGCCCACCTCACCTCGCCAATTTTTTTTCTGGGATGTTGACTTTGTTTTATTTTCACTACGCCAATGTTGCTGGAAAAAATATGCGATTTCAGGGCATTATATTTAATGACGTATCCGGTGGTTCATGTTCATGACCAGTTTTTATCAGATTTTGGCGCTAAACAAAAAATATGTGGCACGTTACGAGCCGGCTCATCTGGATGTACACTGTTTGTCAATACCACTATACATGCATGTGAGGTTTAAATGGTTAATATTACATGTACATTCGTGAAGTTATAGTCTGATTTATTAATTACTAATTCAGGGTGATGGTGTATATTGATGGACCAGCCCGTCGGTGCCTCGCGGATTGACGGAATGAGCCAATCTGATTGGTTCATTCCATCATTTTGCGGGGGTCCGACGGGCGGGTCCATCAATGGACACCATCACCAATAACAGTTAATACACTCAGTAACACTGTTTACGGCCACCACCTCGGCCCAACCCTTCACAGGACTCGAATCATTGCCGGGACTCATAGAAAATGTGTGGCAAACAGTGCAGATCCTGATGAGACGTTTTGATCATTAAGAGCCGCCTCATCTGCATGTACACTGTTTGCCACTACCACTATACATGACTGTGAGGTTAAAAGGGTAATGTTACATGTACATTTGTGAAGTTATTCTCTATGATTTATTAATTAATAATTACAGTTAATACACGGTTTACCACCATGTATGTACTCAGTATGTCTCGCCGGGAATCGGAGCACCACTGCCCCCCCCCACCCGCATCACTCTATATTTTAATTCAGTCTCATAACGACATTTATTTGTTTTTATGGCACCACCCATCACATTGCTTCAAGAAAATATTGGGATGAAAAAAAAGTTTAAGCAGTGTAAATATTGTTTTTATTTTCCAGTTACACATGTACACATGTACACATTACATGATGAAACAGATTTAATCAGTGTTAATGTGATATGCATGTAAGCATGTTTCCTAGTCATTTATAAAACAAATACATGATTTGGAATGTTTTGATACACCCCCTCAGCAACTGTCGCACACGTATCCGATAAACACCAAAGCTATCCGTTACTGACTAATTCAGGTAAACAAGGAATTATGCAAGGAAAACATTGGAATAAACTAAAAAAGTAACCCAATTTGGAAAGAAGACACTTTTTCCTGTCTATTGGTACCAGGTACTTGTCCAAATGTTCTACTTTAAAGACGTATGCAGCAATAATCTTCTTAGCTATCATAATTTTGACACTTCGTGAACTGTACGATACCGAAAACATCTGACAATACGTTTAAATAATATTAATACACCACATTTAATTCATAATGTATATGCAACTACTTTCCTTACTCGTTATTTCTCAACATTTCTTTGTAAAACCCACCGAGCTGAAGTTGGGGTCGCTTCTAAATCACAACCGGGATTCGTGTGGGCGGGGCCAATGCTTATTTTATGCGTGACGTCACCGATCCTTGAGAATGGTCTCCCTTGGCAATTCTCCCGCCTTTCCAACAACAACAACAACAATGGCCACCGTTGTGAAATTTACTGGACCAAATTGCATAAAAGACGCAGTGAAATGCATAGACAACCATGAACAGGAATGTTTGGACAAATACATAATCATTAAATCAAACGATTTTCGAGAATGTGGTGAGTTTACTAAAGTATTTAAGAGAAAAACATAAAAATTATGGGGGTTCTTGTGGCTGATCTCCCCGCGCTGACTTTTCGCCGCACCGCATAGAATGCGTGAGACATATACATGTATTCAGTAATATGAAAATCGGTGCTACCTACAGGGGCGGATCCAGGATTTTGAGTTAGTGGGGCGGAATGTCGAATGAGCGAAGCTTGTGAGTGTCTAGGGGGGTCCGGGTATGGCCCCCCCACCCCGGATTCTTTTCTGATGTACACTCAATTTCCCGCGTCCGTTTTAGAGCCATAATTTATACTATATTTTTTGTATATTTTTTGGGTGTTTTTGTGCACCCCAAAATTAATTTCGGGGGGGCATATAGTCGCTGTCCGTCTGTCCGAACCGCTCGTGCCGATAACTTGAGTTTCCTGTATGTCCATCTTAATGACATATACTGGCGAGCAATATATTCCTCGCGACCAAACGAACATGTCCTGAGTTGTATGTCGTGTTGATGCTGTGACTACTGATATGGCGTAGCAATATATTTAACCTCGCGACCAAACTGAACAATGTTCCTGATGTTATATGTCAGTGAAATCGATGCTGTGGACTACTGATATGGCGTAGCAATGATATTTAACAAATCGCGACAAACTGAACAAATGAAAATGTTCCTGATGTTATATGTCAGTGAAATTGATGCTGTGGACTACTGATATGGCGTAGCAATATATTTAACCTTGTGACCAAACTGAACAATGTTCCTGATGTTATATGTTAGTGAAGTCGATGCTGTCGACTACTGATATGGCGTAGCAATATATTTAACCTTGTGACCATACTGAACAATGTTCCTGATGTTATATGTTAGTGAAGTCGATGCTGTGGACTCTACTGATATGGCGTAGCAATATATTTAACCTTCTGACCAAACTGAAGAATGTTCCTGATGTTATATGTTAGTGAAGTCGATGCTGTGGACTCTACTGATATTGTGTGTATCCATTATTCAGCCGTAACTACAAGACTTTCGCTGTCAGATACCAAGAATAGTGCCCAGATGCTCGCGACCAAAGTGAAGAATGTTCCTGATGTTAAATATTCGTGACATCGATGTTGTGGACTCTACTGATATCGTGTAGCAATAGATTTAATCTCGCGACCAAACTGAAGAATGTTCCTGATGTTATATGTTAGTGAAATCGATGCTGTGGACTCTACTGATATGTCACGTACTTAGGACCTCGTCCGAAAACATAGGTTATAACACACTAATCCCAATACACCAGTTATGTTCAGTCCTAGTCCTACCTAGTCACCATCGAGAAAGAAGAAGAGACGATAAAAGAATTGATAGCCTATTATATACATATACACAGAAATAGTAACTACCATGAACAATGGCTGCAGAGAAAATCAATCACAGTAAAGCCCAATGGTTTGTATTTTAGTTATGGCAGCCAGCATCTTAGGCATTTTTAATTTTGGGAATTCACTTGGCAATGAAACGTGGCGATTTCGCACAGCCGGGGAAATAATTGTGTTTGCGATTCAGAATGCGGCTCACAATTACAATCGCTCTGAAACATGGATACATAGGAAATCATGATGTCCATTGGTGAAACTATTTTAATGCTACCTTACAGCTGAAATACATAATGGCCGACGTTAAAACTATGTGAAATGCTTTTATTCTCATGAAGCATGATTCATTTGATTTTGAAAGTCGTAAGTATATAGTACTCAAATCAACAATCAAATTCTCCCGGTCAGCCTATGTATACAGGTCTCCAGGACAAGTCCTGGACTAGTAGTATATTTAGCTGCGAGCCTCTCGCAGCTTATGTAACCGGTTCTCAAAATACAGTCAGATATCATGGTGCTATTTTTTTGTGGCGCGTATGTATACATCGTGTAGGTCATTGTTAACTACTCGTTTTATGCTATTTTACATTTCACATTTATTAGAATGTTTGTCTTTGGTACATAATTAATTGAAGAAAAAGCACCTCAGATTTAGCTGTTCATTTTCCACAAATAAAACAGACTATTTTGGTCGCACATTAATGGTGTGTAAACCTGAATCACACCTGTCTGGATTTGTTCATTCACAACTACGGCGAGTACAAATTTGCATAAAACAACACTATAACCACACGTGTTTGAAGAGGGAATCCGGATATGGAATTACCACCCTTATCGCATCGCCGTATTTCGCCGATATTTATTTCGAAAATCAGTCATATTTTCCTTAAATGATGTCGAAAATTGATAAAAAAAATATACTGTTACCACTCATTTGAACCTGTCCTCTTCGTTAATAAAGTCGCGTATCCTATATCCCGGGCGCGAGATGGTTGTGATGTCGCAACTGATATAGTCTCTAATGTACCTAACTTGGCTATGTCCTAAAACAAGAGCCATAATTGATTTCGCAGAGGAAATTAATTAGTCTAATACAAAGACACAGATTTATAAAATCATCGTTGAACTTATTTGTTTTCACCAATAACACTGGAAAAACGCACAAAATTAATATGTAAATAGTAACTAATATACGTATATATACTACGGTGCGGAATGCTGGGGTAACCATGAGGCTAAAATATAGAACAACTGCACTGCACATTTTTAAGCAAAATATTATCATTGAAAAAATCTACGAATCTTGACGATCTATATGGCGAATTAGGTAGATATCCTATGAAGATCAGAAGAAAAATAATAATGACTAAATATTGGGTTAAGATATTGAAAGCTAACGAAACGTTACCTAAAATAATGTATAACATGCTGAAAGAAGATGTAAATAATAACAATAATTATAAAGGCAACAATTGGGCATCGCAAATTAAAAACAATTCTAGATGATATTGGAATGTCTGAGTTGTGGCAACACCAGGATACACTGATCATAAATCATAACATGATAAATCAACGCATCATTGATATATATAAACACAACGGGAACGCATCTATTAATAGTTCAAACAGATTATCAGCATACAGCTCATTTAAAAATAGCTTTGAAATGGGAAAGTACTTAAATACAATTACTATTAACAAATACAGAAATTCACTTTCCAAAATCAGACTATCTTCACATGATTTATTAATTGAAACTGGCAGATATGCAAACATACCACAAGCTGATAGAATTTGTATATACTGTAATATGAATGCAATATAATCTGAATATCACTTCATACTTGTATGTCCAAAGTATAGAGAACTCAGACAAATATATCTTAAACCTTATTATTGTCACTGGCCAAACGTGACTAAGTTTAAAACACTCATGTCTAATACATCGATAAGGATAGTACATAAGTTATCAAAGTTTGTTTACTTTGCTTTAAGACAGAGACTAAATGACAACACATAGTTACATGTATGTAGCAATTTATACAGGAAACGTTACTGCATTATGATATTTGCTTGAATAGAAACCATGAACACGGAGCAATGTCTAGTATTGCATTATGATAATTGCTTGAATAGAAACCATGAATGTTGATAAATAACATCGGTCACCACTCACGGTTTTGGATGCATTTCTATGGACACACCATAATCCCCAAGTGGGATTGTGGTGTGCACATCGGCATGCACACGGAACAATGTCTAGTACTGCATTATGATAATTGCTTGAACAGAAACCGACCCCAATAACTTCTGGGTATATCCAAAATTGGTCATGGACAGTGTTACATATGGTTCATATTTCTCAATCGGTGTAGGTCGTGGTCGCCATTTGAACCGTTTTACTATAACGGTTTGAATGGCTTGTCGCGGCATACAGCCTGGGTAAGCAAGATGAAAATAGTATATGAAATTTAATGAGGACAGAAAGAGTTTAGAATGCAATGGACTAGCAACAAACTGATTGTGAAATGATTTAGCCTGATCATATCTCTTGGCTAATATGTCTAGTGATTATACATTTCCATGAAACCATCATACATGTTTGTTATATGGCTATAAATGTGCTTCTTGCTGTTTAATGCCAATAAACGAATTGAATTGAATTGAATATAAGGCACGGGTCATCATAATCAACACCACCTGCAGGCCGGGCAATAGCACTTGACTTTTGGAAAACAGAGACATTGCAGAAGCTATTTGTAGATTTCCCGCTATGTCCGGTAGTGGGTTGAATAACAAGAGGGGACTATTTTAATTAGAGCCTAGAACGCCCTGGGGCCGGTTTCCTCTGTTTCAATTCTTCCATAGACACTGACTAGACTATATAGTAGACGCTGATCTAACCACGAGCCGGGATATTACAAGCAAATGTGAATTGCTACTGATTTCACTCCCACCTATGTATCATATATACATCAATTTAATAGCATATCCTAATTATGTGTGTTGGGGTGAAATCGAGAATCTCAGGCGCTGACCCGGCTCTTGTAGACGCTGATCTAACCACGAGATTGGACATTACAAGCAAATTGCATGTAGTTAGAATATGGAATGGTTATTTGAGACACCCCATGTAATGTTGTACATTCGGACATCTGCGATATTTCATGAAATATATTTACAGAAAATTTTATATTTCCCGTAAATGACGCCAGAAGTTGGAACATTATATTTCGCATGTACTCTTTTATTTTTTGTCAACTTTTGACTTTATTTATGACAACTATTGTAACTTTTTCGAATGTATTTCATGAAATTACGCTGATGGTGTGTCTCATTTAAGTATATCATACTTGTGTTTGTTGGTGTAAAATCGAGAATCTCAGGCGCTGGCCCGGCTACTGTAGACGCTGATCAAACCACTAGACGGGTTTATCATACCATGTTGCTACTTATTGATCCAGGATAGACAGTGCAAACTAACTGAATATTCTCATACATGTGTAAGACGGCCGCGATTCGAAAAGGCGGTCCTACTGAGTGTCTGCAATTAGATATGAGCGACGCAGGCGGACAATCACTCTTAACGCTATTCTAATCAAACTAAGAGCACTACAATGCAATTTGTATATCTACATGTAGTTATACTAGGATACGGTTATTTAAGCACATCGTAACTTGTCAGTAATTCGGTAAATATTGTGCTGCGTATGGCATTAGTCGTCTGTCTGTAATAATTATTTAAGCTATTGTGTGTGTGCTTTCTTTGTGTCCTACTGTAATATTGTCATGTCATAAACTGGAACATAACCACTCTAACATGCTCCCGGACATATATTTATAATGTTACCCTTAATTACCGCGTACACTAAGTTTTTTCAGTTAATTTACACATACTTAGTAAGCGTAAGTTATGTTACAATATAGTTTTGAAAACAAAATTCATTACTTAGGCTAACGGAAAAAAAAATACAACAGTAACTACAAAATGTATGTGTTCTGATGGCCTATTTTCATGGAAACATAATAAAAAACGTTAAGTTGTATCTCACTTGACCAATAACGCGGTATAGGTAACACGGTTAATGAGCTATTCACTCCGGCTGGACCGCCTGGTGATATCAGTTACACACATTATGCCTGCAGACACGACCACCAGCTGGGACCAGATTTAACACGGACACGCTTCCATAACCAAGTAGGGCCGCCAGCTACGACCGGGCCGGGATATAAACCTGTCCACCAACCAACGCAATCGATTGACGTATGTGGGGATTTCCCGCTCATATGTCAGATAGTCTGGCAGCCAAGTGTAGGTTAGAAGACACCAAATGGTGCGAACTCGCCCAGGGTGAATGCAAAAGTAGTCCGGTATAAAATAAATAGTGCGGGTGTTTTGAGGTCACAGACACCGTTTGCTTGCAAATCTTTATCCATTACTACCCAGTTTCACTTGAGGAACATTTTGGGGTGCCTTGAACACCAGTTTTCAGCATATTTGTAGCATTTAAAAGAAAACACTGAACCTGTTGGTCACTTGATGTAAACGGAGTTTCCGTGGCCAAAAAATGTACACAATATTGGAGGATATGACAAGATTGGATTTTTCTTTATTAGGAGTAAGTGAACCTATTGTTTAGTTCATGCAGAACCAGTACATAATGGCTGCAGGTCATGTACAAGTGGGTCCCACAGCATCCATACGAATAGTGAAAGTAGGAGAGACTGGCCTTATTGGATGGCATTCGGTTAAATTATATAGTAAACATATTTGGTGGTATCTAACCTATAAGGTGTGCCTAGGCCCTATGTGGGATATGTTTTTTCGTAGAATTTGAAGTTGGAAGTTTATGTTTCTTGTAGCTATGTCTCTGGGAACATAATTTAAAGTTACTGCGACAAGAGTAATCGAGTGGACTCCGCGATGCAACACATTTGTTCTTTTTTTATCGCAGACGGACAGTTATCGGCTTCAAAATCTTCTAAAATCTTGATTTCTCAGCTTTATTTGTCAAATATAATAAACCAGTGTATGTAAATTACATTTAGGTGATTGGGCTTGGAATGTGACAGTAATATACACCAAAACAGTCATTATAGTGTGTTTTCGTATATTTTTTTCATTGATATTGGTTTCCTGATGGACAATTAAGAAGTTCAGGAAAGTGAAGCGACATCGCGACGCTGTTCCAAAATTTGCCAAAATTAGGCGTAAGTGTATTGTTTTCACATAACGGTATAGTACCAATACACTAGTACTCGGAAAACATTGTTTTTCCTTTCCTCCTGTGTCATAAAGCAAATTTCTTGACTGACCGTTCCAAGCCAGTACCCTTTTGTCTGTCAACCATTCCAGAGTGGCATACATGTTGGTATAGTTTCAGTGATGAGTCTTTATATGTAGAATGGTTAGCTATAACACTATTTAGGGTAATGTTATGTGATTTTATGGAGATTTGTGCTTTTAATTCATCATCTATTAAAATTATCCATAGTTCTGTAGTAGCTCAATTTAGGGCAGAATGTGGACAGTCACATGGTGGAGTTACACAGCTGCTGTGTGACAACCATTTGAGATATTTGCTCCAAACTTGGTACTGTATCAAGCTAGTTTTGAATAGTGAATATTGTAGAATGATTTGTAGTGGGACTGGTACACTTATAAGTTAGAAGACACCAAATGGTGCCCAGGGTGAATGCAAAAGTAGTCCGGTATAAAAAAATAGTGCGGGTGTTTTGAGGTCACAGACACCGTTTGCTTGCAAATCTTGATCCATTACTACCCAGTTTCACTTGAGGAACATTTTGGGGTGCCTTTAACACCAGTTTTCAGCATATTTGTAGCATTTAAAAGAAAACACTGAACCTGTTGGTCACTTGATGTAAATGGAGTTTCCGTGGCCAAAAAATGTACACAATATTGGAGGATATGACAAGGTTGGATTTTTCTTTCTTAGGAGTAAGTGAACCTATTGTTTAGTTCATGCAGAACCAGTACAGACTGGCTGCAGGTCATGTACAAGTGGGTCCCACAGCATCCATACAAATAGTGAAAGTAGGAGAGACTGGCCTTATTGGATGGCATTCGGTTAAATTATATAGTAAAACTATTTGGTGGTGTCTAACCTGTATGGAACGTTGCACGCAGGAGCTTCACTTTATTTTGAATAAAACAGTTTTTTTATTGGTGATTTTGAATGACCAGATCATCAACATCAAGAATCCGACTGATGGCACTATGTCATCTTTGATCGTTTTGAGAAATTTGCATCAATTCAAAATGGCTGCCAAACTGTTATAGTGTGTCATATAGTTGTTTCCACTTGAGGTATTATGATACATTAACAGCATAAAGTGGATTTACTTGACTTATCGAGATAAGTGATGAACATTAAATTTCAATTCACTGTTAAATGGTAAAAATCCAACATGGCCGCCAAACGTAACATGATATTTTGCATATGACTGCTCCCATGTACACTCCATATGAAAACAACATGTATACTAATCTTGGCTATATCGACATGATAAACGCTTACAGTAAATTTGATACGTAATTAGACACATTTGTGAAGAGCGAAAGTCCAAGATGGCCGCCATATATACAGAAATTATCCCATGACGATCATCACAGACAGGCCCGTAGCTGGACGGAGGGCGGGGGCGGGCGGGGGGGGGGGGGGGGTGGGGGGGGGGGGGTCGGGGCGGTCGGACGACGACCCTCCCACTCCCCCCCCCCCCGTCCAGCCTCCGAGGTCCACTTTTTTAGACCCCCTAGATACCTCCGGCCCATTGGGCCTTCGAAACGAATAATTAAGTATATAATTGCACATGGATGTCGTATCGTAGTAAATTGGAATAAAAGCTGAAGTTATGTGTACTATGAACGCTTTTACTAACTTAGGAATACAATTAGATAACTACCAATAGCAGAAATCATAGATGGCCGCCAAATATAAAAATAATGTTGCCTTATATTGAACAAATTGCATATCTGCAATATTAGATACTTATATACATGGCAGACGTATATATATAAAGATAAATCACCTCGCAATGGCAATCATATCGTGTAATGATTACAATATTACATTTCAAAGAAATATATGGATAAGGGAGGCTCTAGAGATGCAGTATACATGGACAACAACTATTACCCAACAGTCCCAACATAAAAAAAACAATAAAATTGAAGTGCAGTACACGAAAACATGACAACATGGATGCCGTTTTGGTATTGTCAAAACAGTCCAGTTGGGTGATTGAACCTGATTAGCCACAATAGAATTTCTCCCGCAAACCTCTCCATCATACGTCCAAAGGACAGTATTATACAAGGCAATGATGAATCAAAAATGATTAATTCATGTATACTGTACGAAAAAGACATTAATCACATAAAATATATCAGTTTCCGAAAGCTAATATTGTAAATATAACTATAAGAAAACAATGATATAATTATGATGACACAAACAATTTAGACAGTTATATTTCTCAGCATTTTCATATTAGTCTATTAAATTGCGGGAATACTGTATGCCTCATATCCATATTATGGTACCTTGCATTTTGTCACGTTCTATATATGGTTGTGTATGTGTATTGCTGTCTGCAGGTACTATACTATTTTTGTTACCGTGAGTATTTAGTAGTGGCACAACTAGAGTGTCTGTCATATACTATCAATTACATTTGTATTAGTTGTGTCCTCCCTGTGGTATTTAATATATTTAATATATGTCATCTCCGTGTTCTTCTTGGAATTATTAGGTTTGAGGCGGCTTTTTAGGTTTGAGGAATTTGATTCCTCAAACCTTTTGTTTTCGTTGGTTTTCACGAAACCGGAAGTGACGTCATATATCATATAATGTCCTATAACTTCCACATTTTTCAACCGATTTCAAAAATTCTTTTTGTATTCGAAAGCTGCGAGAAATCTCTATCTTCGCTTGCCCGGCCGTTATTGGCTATCTGCTCAAATGAGAGAGCTATTGACATGTGAAGTTGAGAAAAATGAAAAAAATCAACAATTTCGGATTTTCTTTTTTATTTTAACGGGTGGTCTTCGAAAACAGTTTCCAATTTGTACAGTAATCTCAGCAACATAATTTTTTGACAGCGTGACGCGGGACATTCATCCGCACAAAAGATGATACTTTTCAGAGCTATAGCTTGAAGAGTTCCGATTCTATTGCCTTTCAAACTTGGACGTTTTTTTTTTCAATTTTTTCAAATTTGAAATGTTCATACTTTGTTATTATCTAACCGATTTCAAATATTTTTTTCCATTAAAAAGCCAACAAAATTCTCTATCTCCGCTTCGCTGGTAGTTTTTGGCTATCTGCCCAAATGAGAGAGTTGTAGGCATTTGAAGTTTGGTTCTTTCATTTTTTTAAATTTGAAATGGTCATAACTTTTTTATTATTCAACCGATTTCAAATATTTTTTTTCCATTCCATTAAAAAGGCAATAAAATTCTCTATCTCCGCATCGCTGGTAGTTTTCAGCTATCTGCTCAAATGAGAGAGCTACATGCATTTGAAGTTTGACAGCGTCACGTTAAATCACACAGTAACAATACTGACATGCTGTGAGTGCTTTAGAATCGTCTCAACTTCAATGTCAGACTAGGGGGTTAACGGTACACATTTCGTAGAACGTTATATAACTAGAGCAGCTGAAGCTACATCAGCATCAACGGTTTGAGGCTTGATGTACTGACAAACGTACACTGGCAAAGTGATTAGAAGACATTGCCAATGACGAAAACATATGAAACTCAAAAAAAATTGATGCAATTCCAATGAAATTGAAAAAATAAAGTTTTGTATTTTCAGAATCGCTTGACTATCCTAAGCATTTTTCATTATATAACGTTCTACGAAATGTGTACCGTTAACCCCCTAGTCTGACATTGAAGTTGAGACGATTCTAAAGCACTCACAGCATGTCAGTTCGTATATAAAATGAAAATTGTTTAAGTTCGAGTCCAAATCTAAATCTCCACGTAACTCGTTCCATTTGGTGATTTGGTCGCCAATATTAACCACTATATCTCTCTCTCTGTACTGCCTGTCCCTCAGACATTTCGCCTTTTTTTTGGCCGACGCCGTTTCATACAATTTCCGTCCTGGACGTTTCGACATGTTGATATTCTTGTTTACATATTGGGAAGCCGACTGGCGCGCGTAGTATACTGCGCATGCGCACCGCAAGCCGTGATGTGAAAGTCGTCGTCCACGCACATTATCAAAATAGACTGTTACCGCCGCGCGTCGCTAACAGTAAATTGATAATTAATAAATGATTATATTTGTATAGCGGGCACTCGTAATGATTAGAACTGGTGGAATAGTGACATAATTATACACTTATTTAATTCCTAAAAGAACATTTTGTGCCTACTGCGTGGGCATGTACCTTTAACAAACGCTGGTCAGTGGTCGCATAGAGTTAACACGCGAAGTGTGCCATCCAACTCTAGACAGTGACCTCATGAACTTAACACGTTGCTAAGATCAAAGGATTTAGCCGCAGCCACAGGCATTCGGCCTATTTCGGCTTTCATCGGTATGATTATGTTGAACAACAAAGAAAACTAGAGCAGCTGAAGCTGCATCAACGGTTTGAGGCTTGATGTACTGACAAACGTACACTGGCAAAGTGATTAGAAGACATTGCCAATGACGAAAACATATGAAACTCAAAAAAAATTGATGCAATTCCAATGAAATTAAAAAAATAAAGTTTTGTATTTTCAGAATCGCTTGACTATTCTAAGCATTTTTCATTATATAACGTTCTACGAAATGTGTACCGTTAACCCCCTAGTCTGACATTGAAGTTAAGACGATTCTAAAGCACTCACAGCAGGCGCGGATCTAGCACTGGGTTGTGGGGGTTGCAACCCCCCCGTTCAGCCACGGAGGTTACGCAAATATGATAATCAGTTAACTTACAAAAGAATATCATCATAGCGGTACAAAATATAACAGTTTATTACCAGCTCGAGTCGGATTTTAAATTCCGTAAAACCCAGGATAATGCATTTCAGGTCACCTGTATTTCATTTTTTTTCCGTCGGGGGGGGGGGGGGGGGGAAGCAAACTCGGTCCACTGCGTGCACCTCGACAAACCCCCCCCCCCCCCACCCCCCGTTCTCAGAAACCTAGATCCGCGCCTGCACAGCAAGTCAGTTCGTATATAAAACCAGTGTCTGATACAGCCCACCATACCTGTCTGGCCTCCACCTCGAAGTTTGTCAGCTGTACACACTGTTCTAGGCGGCTAAGTTTATATGCTCGTTCTCAAACTTCAAATGCATGTAGCTCGCGCATTTGAGCAGATAGCTCAAAACTACCAGCGAACCGGAGATGGAGAATTTTATTGGCTTTTTAATGCAAAAAAAAATATTTGAAATCGGTTGAATAATAAGGAAGTTATGACCATTTCAATTTTGTTTAAAAACTTCAAAATGCCTACAACTCTCTCATTTGGGCAGATAGCCAAAAACTACCAGCGAAGCGGAGATAGAGAATTTTGTTGGCTTTTTAATCCGCGTCACGCTGTCAAAAAATTATGTTGCTGAGATTACTGTACAAATTGGAAACTGTTTTCGAAGACCACCCGTTAAAATAAAAAAGAAAATCCGAAATTTGTTGATTTTTTTTCATTTTTTTCTCAACTTCACATGTCAATAGCTCTCTCATTTGAGCAGATAGCCAATAACGGCCAGGCAAGCGAAGATAGAGATTTCTCGCAGCTTTCGAATACAAAAAGAATTTTTGAAATCGGTTGGAAAATAAGGAAGTTATAGGGAATTATATGATATATGACGTCACTTCCGGTTTCGTATAAAGTGACGTCATGAGAATTCTGAAAATTGAGTTATTCTCGTCTCACTGTTGATGCGAATCGGTATACAAAATTTGAAGTCGATCCGACTAGCGGTTTGGGCTGTAGTCTCGACAGCTGAATAAAAAGAAAAAGAAAAAAAGAAAAAGAAAAAAAAAACCAACGAAAACAAAAGGTTTGAGGAATCAAATTCCTCAAACCTAATAAAAAAATGAAAGAACCAAACTTCAAATGCCTACAACTCTCTCATTTGGGCAGATAGCCAAAAACTACCAGGGAAGCGGAGATAGAGAATTTTGTTGGCTTTTTAATGGAAAAAAAATATTTGAAATCGGTTAGATAATAACAAAGTTATGAACATTTAAAATTTGAAAAATTGAAAAAAAAAAAAAACGTCCAAGTTTCCAAGTTTGAAAGGCAATAGAATCGGAACTCTTCAAGCTATAGCTCTGAAAAGTATCATCTTTTGTGCGGATGAATGTCCCGTGTCACGCTGTCAAAAAATTATGTTGCTGAGATTACTGTACAAATTGGAAATGTTTTCGAAGACCACCCGTTAAAATAAAAAATAAAATCCGAAATTGTTGATTTTTTTTTCATTTTTCTCAACTTCACATGTCAATAGCTCTCTCATTGAGCAGATAGCAATAACGGCCAGGCAAGCGAAGATAGAGATTTCTCGCAGCTTTCGAATACACAAAAAGAATTTTTGAAATCGGTTGGAAAATAAGGAAGTTATAGGGAATTATATGATATATGACGTCACTTCCGGTTTCGTAAAAAGTGACGTCATGAGAATTCTGAAAATTGAGTTATTCTCGTCTCACTGTTGATGCGAATCGGTATACAAAATTTGAAGTCGATCCGACCAGCGGTTTGGGCTGTAGTCTCGACGGCTCAATAATTCGACAAAAATAAAGTATTTGTATTGCTTATCTTTGAAACAATACACAGAAAAAAAATTGGTGTACATACATTACCTCATCATATAAATATGTTGCTCTACATCGGCGATAGTGGTCTGAAAACACATCAATTACTTGCAGCTTACAAAGTAATACGTGATATTAAAATGCTGTACATCAACCATCAAGTGCATACAGCCGCTTTGTGGAAAATGACTACTTTCACAGAAAGAAAACATGAGGCCAATACTATCAGCGGGAGTCCGAAGTGGTTGTACTAAGTAGGTTGAAGGCACGTAATGGTAGCCAGAAACTGGAATAAGCTACTGGATGGCTGAACTATGTTATTTTACGTAGTCACCGATTGTGACAGAAATATATAGACGTATCATCCATTTGTACTTGTTCAATTGCTATATTCAGACACTAAAGTTGTTAATGACGCTACCTAGAGGAGACATTTCATGCGATGTTGCACAGTAAATCACATTGAGCATTTGAGTTGTTGGAGCAAATGATATAAACGACGACATCTGGTATTTTTACAAATTAGGAAGTCCTTGAAGTATATTGTAAATTACAATATATCTCCCTGCCAACAATAGAAGTATGAATGCTGCTATGGAATGGCAAGACAAGACAAAACAATATCGAAAATATCTAACTGAATGCACGATTTTAAATCTTATATTATAATATAATTGTATTACTATTATAATGTACTATATTCATATCTGGCGGCCATATTATACTTACGTTATTGCCGATGCCGTCTAATGGTGTATATCAAGGTGTAATTACATACGCTATTTACTACACAAGTTAGTTATCAGGTAGTATGATATTTGGCGGTCATCTTGGACTAATGCTATTAAAACACGTGTCTAAATACATACTCAATGTATTGGAATAATTATATACCTAAATACAATATTGGTATGCAAATTAGCTCTGATATGGGGTCCGATTGCAAGTATATAGTGTTTATTATTTCAAGATACGGTTGCAAGTACATTGTAATATATTCATACATGGCTGCCTTCTAGGACTTGTGTTATATAGCTTAGTATATAATTTCACATCAACATTGTTTTAAACACATAATTAAACCAGAGTTGTCAGAAGACAACGAAGCTCGCCTGTTGGCAGCCTTCACTCAAACTTGGCACAGTTGTATAAAAAACATGAATATTATATAACTTGACCTTGGGTTAAGGGGTGTGCGGTGGACATTGACATTGAGGTCAATGGTGGAAGGTGGGTCGTGGATTTGCTATAGCATGATATAGCATATTAAGATGAATGCATGTATAAAATATCAATGTGCCCCCTGAAATATCAATGTATGAAATATGAATGTGAACACAGTGTGGCGTTTGTGTAAGGAACATTCTGAAAAAGATTATACGTGTACCAGGGGGATAGCAAATCGGTTGCCCTGTGTGAATGGGGTGTTCAGGGTGGGAGAGTGGAGAGTAGGACGGTATGCATGGGGGAAGATGACGCACATACTTTGACCACTTTAATATAAATTGTATAAACCTGCAAGTTGGGAGTGCTTTGGAATTGAAAATAATATAACGGAGGACAGGGGTTACGGAGGTAATAATGTATGTCTTAAAAATATGTCATTTATTTTTGCATTTTAAAGTAGACACAAATTTATAAGCATTTGTAATGAAGTCCATAGATAAGAACAAGTAAATCCGTCAACAAGACTGCACACCTGCTTTGGAATATACTCATATGTAGTTGTTGTTCAAAAGAAATTTAATGTTGAGCAATTTTAACGTCCCATTCGAAACAATAGCGCTGGCATGTACCGGCGACATGGTATTTTGTAATGGTAAAGTTTATTGGAGAATGGCTGTCTTATGCATGTAGGGTGTTTGTTGTTGACATTTAACAAATTATCTGCGTAATATTTGTTGTTAATGGCATTGTACATGTAACTAACATTTATTTATAAATTTCATCTGTTCATGATACCATTTATTTCACTCTTTTAAAATAATGGATATGTTACAGCTTTTTAATTGTTTCACAAAGTTCTTAGCAACGGAAATTCCAGAATATGACCTAGTGATGTCATAGTCATAATGACGTCAAAATGCGCGCACGAGCAGTAAGCCATTTACATGTACATATATATCCTTCAAATAGCACAGACATTCACAGATATATATATTTTTGGCCCCCTTGTATATATATAATATATAATTAACTAGGGCATCGTTATCACTATGCTCATTCCCTCGCTGGCAGCCTTGATAATTAAAAAAATACAAAAAACACTTGTCAGTGACATTGACCTTGGGCGATCAGACCATCCCTAGACAAACATTGGCCAAATATTATCAAAATCGGTGAAGCGGTTCATGAGTTATTGAAAAATGAAAGGTGTTACTAACATAAGCACGCACGTACGTATGAACGTACGTACATGGACTAACGCTATATCCCCTCTTGCCTATCGGCGAGGTGATACTTATAGCGGCTGTGTCTCGGATGGTACTTCCAAAGATGCATTTGACAAAATGTCAGAAAATATGTTATTTCATTGAATACAAATTAATAAATGTATCCTCAATGTGTACTTAACAAGATAAGTATACTTTGCAATTTTTGTGAAATCGGATACAGGAAATTTCATGCTAAATTGAACATGGTTCTATGCCTATTGCGTCACAGATCTATCTGAAAACCACACGAGTAGTGACGTAATCCCATCTACCGATTCATGGTTACTACTGACTACCGCTTTGTTGCAGATAAGACACAAAGATACACCCACTTGAAACTCTTCAAGAGCTTTATTACAATGTATTGCACACTTGTATATAATCAACAAAAACACTGTAATACCTTAACACACGATGTACGTGTATGATCATAAAAAATAAGCAAAATTGCGAGAACTGAATGTCATTGTGACGTAGTCGATGATGTAGTGTCTCGTTAAAGTCAGGCACATGGCAACTAAGTGTGAGGCATCATCAGGAAATATGAATGCAATGCTAGTTATTTTTCAGTGATAACATATTTTTTGTAGTTTTGCTTATTTTCTTCAGTTGACTCATAGGCAGGGCCGTAGCGGCCACCACGGCAGCACGGCGCTGGCGTGGCATTATTTTGGCCGTTTTTTTGTTTTTTTTTCGTCAGCTTCATGCGTTGAACATCCAATAACAGCGCAATAAGCATGTTATGTATTTAAATTTAAGCATAATCCACGCTCCGACGGTGACTTTAGAATGTAGGAAATGCGATTTTGAGGGTCTAAGTGGAATTTGTCCCGCTAAAAAGGCTGCCGTGGCATTATTTTACACACCGCTACGGGCCTGATAGGATCATATTATATTCAGAAAACAAATACAAATCTACCAGGAAATGCTTTTTTTACCAACTGTTTTGGTCACATTTCATTCACATCCGAGACGCATGGTTTTTAATACTGTGTACTCGCTGCTCAAACTAGATACAAGAGACGAGGCAAAGCTGTGCTGGCTGATGATTGTTGTCCAATTAACATTGCAAATGGCTAAGTCGATTATGCGGAAAAAATAGGTAAAGGTAAAAAAAAGTCAGATGATGAATAGTGGTGTAAAGCCGTGCAAGTAATGTGGTACTAGGTGGTACAGAAAGTGAACAAGAGTTGTCAGAAGACAACGAAGCTCGCCTGTTGGCAGTTTTCACTCAAACTTGGCACAGTTGTATCAACAATATTATATAACTTGACCTTGCGTTAAGGGGTGTGCGGTGGACCTTGACATTGGGGTCAGTGGTCGAAGGTGTGTCGTGGATTTGCTATAGCATGATATAGCATATTAAGATGAATACATGTATGAAATATCAATGGGCTTCCTGAAAACAGAAGTTATACAAAATTTAACCCAACGTTAAGTTTATGAATGCACTAAGTTGGTGATTTTCTACATCATGATAGCTATTCACATGAGGAATGCATGTATGAATGTGCTAAATTTGTGACCTTGGGGAAAGGGGTGTGGGGGGTCATGGATTTTCTGTAGCACAATAGTGGATCATCAGATGAATGCATGTATGAAATATCAAGGTATTCCCTGTAAAGAAACAGAAGTTATAAAAAGACATTTACTCCAACATTAAGTTTATGATGTTGATCTTGGGGAAAGTGGTGGGGGATGGGACATGGATTTGCTGTAGCACAATAGAGGATCATCAGATGAATTGAATGTATGTACGAAATATCAAAGCGTTCCCTGTAAAGAAACAGAAGTTACACAACATTTACCCCAACGTTAAGTTTATGAACATGCTAAATTTGTGACCTTGATCTTGGGGTAATGGTTGGTTGGTGGGTTGTGGATTTGCTACAGCATGATAGAGGGTCATCTGAGGAATGCATGTATGAAATATCAAGGCGTTCCATGAATGGAAACAGATGTTATAAGACATTTACCTCAACGTTAAGTTTATGAAAATGCTAAGTTTGTGACCTTGACATTGGAGTAAGGGTTGGGTCGTGGGTTGTGGATTTGCTATAGCAGGATAGAGTATTATCAGATGCATGCATGTATGAAATATCAAGGCGTTCCATGAAAGGAAACAGACGTTATAAGACATTTACCCCAAACGTTAAGTTTATGCATGTGCTAAGATTGTGACCTTGACCTTGGGGTAAGGGGTGTGCAATGGGTCATGGATTTGCTATAGCACGATAGAGTATCATCAGATGAATGCATGTATGAAATATCAAGGCGTTCCATGAAAGGAAACAGATGTTACAAAACATTTACCCCAATGTTAAGTTTATGAACATGCTAAGTTTGTGACATTTACCTTGGGGTAAGGGGATGGCGGTGGGTCATGTATTTGCTACAGCACGATAGAGTATCATCAGATGAATGCATGCATGAAATAGCCAGGCGTTCTATGAAAGGAAACAGATGTTACAAGACATTTACCCCAACGTTAAGTTTATGAATGTGCTAAGTTTGTAACCTGGACCTTGGGGAAAGGGGTGGGGTGGGTCATGGATTTGCTATAGCAAGATAGAGTATCATCAGATGAATGCATATATGAAATATCGAGGCTTTCCCTGCAAATAAACATAATTTACACAACATTTACCCCAATGATAAGTTTATGGATGTGCTAAGTTTGTGACCTTGACCTTGGGGTAAGGGAAGGCGGTTGGTCATGGAGTTGCTATAGTATGATAGAGTATCATCAGATGAATGTATGTATGAAATATCAAGGCGTTCTATGAAAGGAAACAGATGTTATAAGACATTTACCCCAACGCTAAGTTTATAAACATGCTAAGTTTGTGACTTTGACCTTGGGGTAAGCGTTGGGTGGTGGGTCGAGGATTTGATACAGCATGATAGAGGGTCATCTGAGGAATGCATGTATGAAATATAAAGGCGTTCCATGAAAGAAAACATATGTTATAAGACATTTACCCCAACGTTAAGTTTATGAATGTGCTAAGTTTGTGACCTTGACCTTGGGGTAAGGGTTGGGTGGTGGGTCATGGCTTTGTTACAGCATGATAGAGGGTCATCTGAGGAATGCATGTATGAAATTTCAAGGCGTTCCATGAAAGGAAACGGACATTATAAGACATTTACCCCAATGTTAAGTTTATGAATGTGCTAAGTTTGTGACCTTGACCTTGGGGTAAGGGGTGTGCAATGGGTCATGAATTTGCTGTGTCCACACTCACCTGACCGAGGTCAGTCCTGTGTCCACACTCACCTGACCGGGGTCAGTCCTGCGTCCACACTCACCTGGCCAGGGTCAGTCCTGTGTCAACACACACCTGACCGAGGTCAGTCCTGTGTCCACACTCACCTTACCGATGTCAGTCCTGTGTCCACACTCACCTGACCGGGGTCAGTCCTGTATCCACACTCACCTGACCGGAGTCAGTCATGTGTCCACACTCACGGGGTCAGTCCTGTGTCCACACTCAACTGACCGGGGTCAGTCCTGTGTCCACACTCACCTGACCGATGTCAGTCCTGTGTCCACACTCACCTGAGCGGGGTCAGTCCTGTGTCCACACTCACCTGACCTAGGTCAGTCCTGTGTCCACACTCACCTGACCGGTGTCAGTCCTGTGTCCACACTCACCTGACCTAGGTCAGTCATGTGTCCACACTCACCTGACCGGGGTCAGTCCTGTGTCCACACTCACCTGACCAATGTCAGTCCTCTGTCCACACTCACCTGACCGAAGTCAGTCCTGTGTCCACACTCACCTGACCGGGGTCAGTCCTGCGTCCACACTCACCTGACCAGGGTCAGTCATGTGTCCACACACACCTGACCGAGGTCAGTCCTGTGTCCACACTCACCTGAGCGGGGACAGTCCTGTGTCCACACTCACCTGACCGATGTCAGTCCTGTGTACACACTCACCTGACCGAGGTCAGTCCTGTGTCCACACTCACTTGACCGATGTCAGTCCTGTGTCCACACTCACCTGGCCGGGGTCAGTCCTGCATCCACTCACCTGACCGGGGTCAGTCCTGTGTCCACACTCACCAGACCGGGGTCAGTCTTGTGTCCACACTCACCTGACCGAAGTCAGTCATGTGTCCACACACACCTGACCGAGGTCAGTCCTGTGTCCACACTCACCTGACCGATGTCAGTCCAGTGTCCACACTTACCTGACCTATGTTAGTCCTGTGTCCACACTCACCTGACCGATGTCAGTCCTGTGTACACACTCACCTGACCGAGGTCAGTCCTGTGTCCACACTCACTTGACCGATGTCAGTCCTGTGTCCACACTCACCTGGCCGGGGTCAGTCCTGCATCCACACTCACCTGACCGGGGTCAGTCCTGTGTCCACACTCACCAGACCGGGGTCAGTCTTGTGTCCACACTCACCTGACCGAAGTCAGTCATGTGTCCACACACACCTGACCGAGGTCAGTCCTGTGTCCACACTCACCTGACCGATGTCAGTCCAGTGTCCACACTTACCTGACCTATGTTAGTCCTGTGTCCACACTCATCTGACCGGGGTCAGTCCTGTATCCACACTCACCTGACCGGGGTCAGTCACCTCACCGGGGTCAGTCCTGTATCCACACTCACCTGACCGGGGTCAGTCCTGTGTCCACACTCACCTGACCGGGGTCAATCCTGTGTCCACACTCACCTGACCGAGGTCAGTCCTCTGTCCACACTCACCTGACCGAGGTCAGTCCTGTATCCACACTCACCTGAGCAGGGTCAGATCCTGTGTCCACACTCACCTGACCGAGGTCAGTCCTGTGTCCATACTCGCTCATCTGAACAGGGTCAGTCCTGTGTCCACACTCACCTGACCGGGGTCAGTCCTGTGGCCACACTCACCTGACCGGGGTCAGTCCTGTGTCCACTCTCATCTGAGCAGGGTCAGTCCTGTGTCCACACTCACCTGACACGGGTCTTGTCGGTTGGTCATCCAGAGTCGCGGAGCAG
>CM055280.1:65739392-65818922 GCA_029237695.1 Conchocele bisecta
CAGGGATTCCGCTGGGAAAATAAAAGAATCGCCACTTAAAAAAAAAAAAAAAAAAATCAAAAATCTTTTTTTTTTTAGAAAATTGTAATTTTTTTATCGCAATTCGCAACGAATTTACAAGATTCACAAAAGTGGTCCCTGGGACCTCAAATCCGGATTAATCCGGAATTTTCCCATGCCTGAAATAAGTAACGGGGATACACCAGCATTATTCAGTAACGAACGTGCGTGTTCTAATTAAGCACACCCTTGGTAGCATGACCCTTTCACGCCAATTACATGCGGGGAGCACTCTATCCAGCTTGTAAACATACCAAAACAAGTCCATTGGTCTGAGACATTGAGAAACAAGCATTTGAGATGCGCCATACGGGGATTGAACAAGACCTCCAACCCGTCTGAGACATTGAGAAACAAGCATATGAGACGCGCCATACGGGGATTGAACAAGACCTCCAACCCGTCTGAGACATTGAGAAACAAGCATTTGAGATGTGCCATACGGGGATTGAACCAGAACTCCAACCAGTCTGAGACATTGAGAAACAAGCATATGAGATGCACCATACGGGGATATAACAAGACCTCCAACCCGTCTGAGACATTGAGAAACAAGCATTTGAGATGCGCCATACGGGGATTGAATAAGAACTCCAACCCGTCTGAGACATTGAGAAACAAGCATATGAGATGCGCCATACGGGGATTGAACGAGACCTCCAACCCGTCTGAGACATTGAGAAACAAGCATATGAGATGCACCATACGGGGATTGAACGAGACCTCCAACCCATCTGAGACATTGAGAAACAAGCATATGAGATGCGCCATACGGGGATTGAACAAGACCTCCAACCCGTCTGAGACATTGAGAAACAAGCATTTGAGATGCGCCATACGGGGATTGAACAAGACCTCCAACCCATCTGAAACATTGAGAAACAAGCATATGAGATGCGCCATACGGGGATTGAACAAGACCTCCAACCCGTCTGAGACATTGAGAAACAAGCATATGAGATGCGCCATATGGGGATTGAACAAGACCTCCAACCCGTCTGAGACATTGAGAAACAAGCATATGAGACGCGCCATACGGGGATTGAACAAGACCTCCAACCCGTCTGAGACATTGAGAAACAAGCATTTGAGATGCGCCATACGGGGATTGAACAAGAACTCCAACCCGTCTAAGATATTGAGAAACAAGCATTTGAGATGCGCCATACGGGGATTGAACAAGACCTCCAACCCGTCTGAGACATTGAGAAACAAGCATTTGAGATGCTCCATACGGGGATTGAACAAGACCTCCAATCCGTCTGAGACATTGAGAAACAAGCATATGAGATGCGCCATACGGGAATTGAACGAGTCCTCCAACCCGTCTGAGACATGGAGAAACAAACATTTGAGATGCGCCATACGGGGATTGAACAAGACCTCCCACCCGTCTGAGACATTGAGAAACAAGCATTTGAGATGCGCCATACGGGGATTGAACAAGAACTCCAACCTGTCTGAGATATTGAGAAACAAGCATATGAGATGCGCCATACGGGGATTGAACAAGAACTCCAACCCGTCTGAGACATTGAGAAACAAGCATATGAGATGCGCCATACGGGGATTGAACAAGAACTCCAACCCGTCTGAGAGTGTGGACACAGGACTGACCCCGGCCAGGGGCGAGTGGTGGACGCAGGGACTGACCCCGGTCTGTTGAGTGTAGACACAGGACTGACCCCAGTCAGGTGAGTGTGGACACAGGACTGACGCCAGTCAGGTGAGTGTGGACACAGGACTGACCCCGGCCAGGTGAGTGTGGACACAGGATTGACCCCGGTCAGGTGAGTGTGGACACATGACTGACCACAGTCAGGTGAGTGTGGACACAGGACTGACCCCAGTCAGGTGAGTGTGGACACAGGACTGACCCCAGTCAGGTGAGTGTGGACACAGGACTGACCCCGGCCAGGTGAGTGTGGACACAGGACTGACCACGGTCAGGTGAGTGTGGACACAGGATTGACCCCGGTCAGGTGAGTGTGGACACAGGATTGACCCCGGTCAAGTGAGTGTGGACACATGACTGACCCCGGCCAGGTGAGTGTGGACACAGGATTGACCTCGGTCAGGTGAGTGTGGACACAGGATTGACCACAGTCAGATGAGTGTGGACACAGGATTGATCCCGGTCAGGTGAGTGTGGACACAGGATTGACCCCGGTCAGGTGAGTGTGGACACATGACTGACCACGGTCAGGTAAGTGTGGACACAGGATTGACCCCGGTCAGGTGAGTGTGGACACAGGATTGAACCCGGTCAGGTGAGTGTGGACACAGGACTGACCCCGGTCAGGTGAGTGTGGACACATGACTGACCACGGTCAGGTGAGTGTGGACACAGGACTGACCACGGTCAGGTGAGTGTGGACACAGGACTGACCCCAGTCAGGTGAGTATAGACACATGACTGACCCCGGTCAGGTGAGTGTGGACATAGAACTGACCACGGTCAGGTGAGTGTGGACACAGGACTGACCCCGGCCAGGTGAGCATAGACACATGACTGACCCTGGTCAGGTGAATTTGCTATGAAAATGTTGTCATCTTTCGACGTCATTTACAGAAAACATCACATTTTCTGTAAATATATTTCAGAAAAAATCGCTCATGTTCTTCGGTACAAAGTCGCATGACGTGTCTCATAGGATACTTCAAGTCAGTTTGACTTATTATTACAGAAGTCGAGATACTACAGAGCAAATGCTCCAACTTCCTCTGTCTGACTGACAATGCTAACTCACTCATCACTAAGTTACTGGAATGGACTGTGATATGCTAATTTTCCGACCAATCCAATTGTCACAAAATGATTTTCAGACTAGTACATTTATGAAAAGGGAGTGTTTTTGTTCTTAAAAATATGAAAATTACTGCAAAGAGTGCCGATCCTGATGAGACGGCTCGTCACTAGCCGGCTGATCTGGACCTACAATTTTTGCCAATACCACTATACAGGCCTGTACTGTAGTGTTGTAAGGGTTAAATCACATCTTTTTTCCTGCCAACGGAATTGTTAACGATCGCGCTTCTCACTTATTCGGCACAAGATTGATCCTCGAACCGGGCAGTATGTGAGATCATATGGTGGTCGCCAGATCTGACAAGTGGGTTTCCTTCCACATTAAAGGTACATGCTCACTCAGAAGGCACACAATTGTCTTTATGGGAATGAAATAAGTGTATAATTGTGTCATTATTCCACCAGTTCTAAAAATTTAGTAATATGTATTTTACTGATAGTGACGTGCGGTAGTATCAGGCTATTTTTATATGCAAATGAGGCAATATATTTTTTAATTATTTATACTAATTAAATGCGCCACCTGATAAAAACTAGATTTGTCAGTAAGCAGGGGCTTACGGAATACCCCCCCCCCCCACCCCCCCCCCACCCCCGACCTACAATGAAATTCCACCTCGCATACTATCATTTTCAGATAAAAGACTATGTCAGCACATATGGAGAGTGCGATGGTGGTTCCAGTTGAAACAAGAGCTGTAGGAGAACAGCATAGCTCGTCTACGAGGGTTGTGGATGTACACATAGCTTGACAACGAAGGTGGCTGCGGCCTGCATAAAAACCTTAACCAAGGTTGACTAAAAACATTAACCAAGGGAAATTAAGTAAGTAATTCAAGGTTAAATGTAGGTCAATGTCAGATATAGGTCAGGGGTTATTGATGTACATCACTAGGAGATAAAGTTTTCCAAGTATGGTTGCTGTAGGCCCAGGAGTATTCCATATACAAGCTTGAGTAAAAACCGTAACCAAGGGGAGATAACTAAGTAATCCAAGGATAAAAGTAGGTCAAGGTCAAATATAGGTCAGGGATTATTGATGTACATCACTAGGAGATTAAGTTGTCCAAGTATGGTTGACGTAGGCCCTGAAGTATTCCATATACAAGCTTGACTATAAACATTAACCAAGTAATTGAAGGTTAAATGTAGGTGAAGGTAAAATAAAGGTCAGAGGTTATTGATGTACATCCCTATGAGAAAAAGTTATCCCAGTATGGTGTCTGTATGCACGATAGTATTCCATCTACAAGCTTGACTAAAAACCTTAACCATGGTTGAGTAAAAACTTTAACCAAGGGGAATTAAGTAAGTAATTTAAGGTTAAATGTAGGTCAAGGTCAAATATAGGTCAGGGGTTGTTGATGTACATCACTAGGAGATGAAGTTGTCCAAGTATGGTTGGTGTAGGGCCATGAGTATTCCATCTACAAGCTTGACTAAAAACCTTAACCAAAGAAAATTAAGTAAGTAATTCAAGAGGAAATGTAGGTCACGGTCAAATATAGATCAGGGGTTATTGATGTACATCACTATGAGAAAAGGTTGTCCAAGTATGGTGTCTGCACAATAGTATTCCATGTACAAGCTTGAGTAAAAAGCTTAACCAAGGTCGAGAAAAAAACCTTAACCAAGGGGAATTAAGTAAGTAATTCAAGGTTAAATGTAGGTCAAGGTCAAATATAGGTCAGGGGCTGTTGATGTACATCACTAGGAGATGAAGTTGTCCAAGTATGGTTGGTGTAGGTCCATGAGTATTCCATCTACAAGCTTGACTAAAAACGTTAACCAAGGGGAATTAAGTAAGTAATTCAAGAGGAAATGTAGGTCAAGGTCAAATATAGATCAGGGGTTGTTGATGTACATCACTAGGTGATGAAGTTGTCCAAGTATGGTGGGTGTAGGGCCAGTAGTATTCCATATAGAAGGTTGACTAAAAACCGTAACCAAAAGGAATTAAGTAAGTAATTGAAGAGGAAATGTAGGTCAAGGTCAAATATAGATCAGGGGTTATTGATGTACATACCTATGAGAAAAGGTTGTCGAAGTATGGTGTCTGGATGCACAATAGTATTCAATGTACAAGCCTGAAAAAAAAACCTTAACCAAGGTTGACTAAAAACCTTAACCAAGGGGAATTAAGTAAGTAATTCAAGAGGAAATGTAGGTCAAGGTCAAATATGGATGAGGGGTTATTGATGTGCATCACTAGGAGATGAAGTTTTCCAAGTATTGGTGTGTAGGGCAGAGTATTGCATATACAAGCTTGACTAAAAACCTTAACCAAGGTTGACTAAAAACCATTAACCAAGGGGTGGGGAAATAACCAAGTAATTCAAGAGGACATGTAGGTCAAGGTCAAATATAGATCAGGGGTTATTGATGTACATCACTAGGAGATGAAGTTGTCCAAGTATGGTGGGTGTAGGGCCAGTAGTATTCCATATACAAGCTTGACTAAAAACCTTAACCAAGGCGTGACGGTGACGCCGACGCCGGGGTGACAACATAAGCTCTACTTATTCTTTGAATAGTCGAGCGAAAAAGCAAACTAGACATTCTAAGTCCGTGACCTTGACCCCTGGCATAAATGGGGGTCGTAGGTTTGTTGCAGAATGATGTATGAGTGTCAGAGAAGGGCCGGGTAAAATATCATTGCATTCCGCAAAGGGAAAGAGAAGTTATAAGGAAGTTTACATTTGTTAAGTTTTAGTTTTTTTTCTAAGTTTATAAGTCCGTGACCTTGACCCCTGGCATAAATGGGGGTCGTAGGTTTGTTGCAGAATGATGTATGAGTGTCAGAGAAGGGGCGGGTAAAATATGAAAGATTTCCGCAAAGGGAAAGAGAAGTTAAAAGAAAATTTACAATTGTTAAGTTTTCGTTTTTTTCTAAGTTTCTAAGGCCGTGACCTTGACCCCTGGCATAAATGGGGGTCGTAGGTTTGTTGCAGAATGATGTATGAGTGTCAGAGAAGGGGCGGGTAAAATATGAAAGATTTCTGCAAAGGGAAAGAGAAGTTAAAAGGAAATTTACAATTGTTAAGTTTTGTGACGGACGGAAAGACGGACGGACCAGACGGCGGCCATCTTGGATTAGCGATGACCTCCATTTTAACAAATCTGAAAAGGCTTCACCCATGGACCATAACTTTTCAGTTTGGCTACCATGGGCCAAGCGGTTCATGTGAAGAAGAATTTTAAAATCTCTAATAAAAGAACGACCTTTTGACCTTTCGGCGGCCATCTTGGATGACATAACAATCCGATTTCGACCAGAGTGATTGCCTCATTGATACCTTCAATTTGATATATGACATGACCATATTCGGTCAAAAATAAAATTTGACCCCAATTTGACCCCACGGGCCACGCCCATTTTTGATCCCAGGGTCACCATTTTAACAACTTTGAAAGAGCAATGTACATCGATCATTCCTGCCAAGTTTTGTTGAAATCCGGTTGGCGGTTCTTGAGAAGAAGATTTTTTAAGAATTTGTGCTATTTTTAGACGGCGGCCATCTTGGATTACGTAATGACGTCATTTTAACAATTTTTTAATCCCCCTACCTAAGAACCATGAAGTTTGGTGACTATAGACCCAATGGTTACCGAGGAGAAGACGTTTGAAAATGTTCACGGACGACGACGGACGACGACGACGGAGGACGGACACATTGCGGTAACAATAGCTCACATGAGCTTCGCTCAGGTGAGCTAAAAAGTACTATGTTTTTACAAATATTAGCAAATGTAAAATAGTATTGTCTGTTTTTCGTAGTCACAGACATACCCTGGAATTTATTGACGATATCAACGAGATCGCCCCGGTTAATGGCAGCCATCATTTCACCAAGTAGATCAAGGTCATCATCGGACAGCAACATCTCGCACTCCATAAATAGGAACAGGCCCAGCAAGGTCTTCTTGTCCTGAAAAAAACAAGTAAGTAAGTGTGGTCTATCAGCGCACAAATGCCCCCCCCCCCCCCCCCCGGTGGCAAATTGGGGAGAGACTCCACCATAAATGACACACAATCCAAAAACTATACATACATGTATGCTCTCGGTACAGAGACAAGGGTCATATAGTGAAATTATAATGTGTAGTCAGCCGTACACACTAATATTGACAAGCTAACCTAAACATCGGCTACAGAGACAGGGTCAATAAGTGGATTATAACTGTAAAATATAACCTGACACTAATGACTAAGCCCTAACCCTAACAGCCGCTACAGAGACAGGGTCATAATAGTGAAATTATACTGAAGTCCTCAGCCTAACACATAAATTGACAAGGCTACATAGAGCTACAGTGTCATAATAAGTGGAATTATAACTGTGTAGTCAGCCGAACACACTAATATTGACAAGCCTAACCTAACATCGCTACAGAGACAGGGTCATAATAAGTGGAATTATAACTGTGTAGTCAGCCGTACACACTAATATTGACAAGCCTAACCCTAACACTCGGCTACAGAGACAGGGTCATAATAAGTGGAATTATAACTGTGTAGTCAGCACGAACACACTATATGACAAGGCCTAACCGTACACTCGCTACAGTGACAGGGTCATAATAAGTGGTAATTATATGTGTAGTCAGCCGTACACACTAATATTGACAAGCCTAACCCTACACTCGGCTACAGAGACAGGGTCTAATAAGTGGAATTATAACTGTGTAGTCAGCACCGAACACACTAATATTGACAAGCCTAATCCTAACACTCGGCTACAGAGACAGGGTCATAATAAGTGGAATTATAACTGTGTAGTCAGCCGTACACACTAATATTGACAAGCCTAACCCTAACAATCGGCTACAGAGACAGGGTCATAACAAGTGGAATTATAACTGTGTAGTCAGCCGAACACACTAATATTGACAAGCCTAACCCTAACACTCAGCTACAGAGACAGGGTCATAATAAGTGGTATTATAACTGTGTAGTCAGCCGTACACACTAATATTGACAAGCCTAACCCTAACACTCGGCTACAGAGACAGGGTCATAATAAGTGGAATTATAACTGTGTAGTCAGCCGAACACACTAATATTGACAAGCCTAACCCTAACACTCGGCTACAGAGACAGGGTCATAATAAGTGGAATTATAACTGTGTAGTCAGCCGTACACACTAATATTGACAAGCCTAACCCTAACAATCGGCTACAGAGACAGGGTCATAATAAGTGGAATTATAACTGTGTAGTCAGCCGAACACACTAATATTGACAAGCCTAACCCTAACATCGCTACAGACAGGGTCATAATAATGGAATTATAACTGTGTAGTCAGCCGTACAACACAATATTGACAAGCCTAACCCTAACACTCGGCTACAGAGACAGGGTCATAATAAGTGGAATTATAACTCCGTACAAACTAATATTGACAAGCCTAACACTCGGCTACAGAGACAGGGTCATCATAAGTGGAATTATAACTATGTAGTCAGCCGAACACACTAATATTGACAAGCCTAACCCTAACACTCGGCTACAGAGACAGGGTCATAATAAGTGGAATTGTAACTGTGTAGTCAGCCGTACACACTAATATTGACAAGTCTAACCGTAACACTCAGCTACAGAGACAGGGCTATAATAAGTGGAATTATAACTGCGTAGTCAGCCGAACACATTAATATTGACAAGCCTAAACCAAACACTCGGCTACAGAGACAGGGTCATAACAAGTGGAATTATAACTGTGTAGTCAGCTGAACACACTAATATGTCCACATCCCTATTATATATTGCAATGCTAACAGCGGCAACCAATAATATTTATGTTTTCAAACGAGAGTTGTGTGCCCTGCCCCAAGTCAGGCTGCCGTATTTGAAACGAGTGTTTGTAACTTACTGTAGTGCTCAATTTAACCCATTATAGGCAGGGTACAATGACAGCAGTATGAAACTGTTGCAAATTTGTGGCCATTTTCTTTATTTATTCTCGAAACAATCTGTTGCTACCACTCATCTGAACCGTCGCGACGGTTCAAATGAGTGGTAAGAACTTATACTTTTATGGAGAAATAAACAAAATATTCAGATTTTTTCAATAAAATGTATTGAATCCATGGACTTCAAGGAGTTAAATAACAAGCCAGTCTATCACGTATGTGTTCCGGTAATGTTCAAAATTATTCACAGTAGGATGCATTTCGCTAACCGAATGGCAAACAGTGGAGTCGCAGATCAGACTGCAGATGTGCAGTGGATTTATCAAAATATGAAAATCTACAGGCGACACCCGACTAATACCTGCAATGTTTTCTTCTTTATTCGCCCGCTGAGGAAGAACTTGAGAGTCTCAAATTCTGTGTCTGTGATATCCTCGGCAATGTCCAACAGGAAGATTCTGCAAGCAAAGACGAGGGCGAGATTAATTGTTATAACCTGTATGCTTGTTGTCTCATACCTGTATGGCAGTCTAATTACATGAACATTCTCAATAAATTATTATCATGTTTAATTAATATACAATGCAGAATATTTACAGTGATTAAAAAACCTAAAATTTATGTGTGTATTTATTCATGCTAACAAAAGGTTCTACGTCATATGACATTGACCTTCAGATGGGTGGATTATAGAATGAAAATATGGAAGATGATAAAAGTTTTTGAAGTTTCAAGCCAATACGACCGACTTACAGTAACAGAGACAGTAGAAAACTGACACAAATCTCGGAAGGCAGATGGACTGATGGACAGATAGGATAGTGACTAAATGTATGTGAAAAACGTTTTAGGGTACATAACAAGAGCTGTAGGAGAACAGCATAGCTCGACTACGAGGGTTGTCGATGTACACATAGCTTGACAAAGAAGGTGGCTGTGGCCTGCATACAAACCTTAACCAAGGTTGACTAAAAACATTAACCAAGGGAAATTAAGTAAGTAATTCAAGGTTAAATGTAGGTCAATGTCAGATATAGGTCAGGGGTTATTGATGTACATCACTAGGAGATGAAGTTTTCCAAGTATGGTTTCTGTAGGCCCAGGAGTAACCATATACAAGCTTGACTAAAAACCGTAACCAAGGGGAAATAACTAAGTAATCCAAGGATAAAAGTAGGCCAAGGTCAAATATAGGTCAGGGATTATTGATGTACATCACTAGGAGATGAAGTTGTCCAAGTATGATTGATGTAGGCCCAGGAGTATTCCATATGCAAGCTTGACTATAAACATTAACCAAGTAATTCAAGGTTAAATGTAGGTGAAGGTAAAATAAAGGTCAGGGGTTATTGATTTACATCCCTATGAGAAAAAGTTATCCAAGTATGATGCACAATAGTATTCCATGTACAAGCTTGATTAAAAAGCTTAACCAAGGTTGACTAAAAACCTTAACCAAGGGAAATTAAGTAAGTAATGCAAGATGAAATGTAGGTGAAGGTCGAATATAGATCAGGGGTTATTGATGTACATCACTAGGAGATGAAGTTGTCCAAGAATGGTGGGTGTAGGGCAAGTAGTATTCCATATACAAGCTTGACCAAAAACCTTAACCAAGGGGAATTAAGTAAGTAATTGAAGAGTGAGTGAGTGAGTGAGTGAATAGGGTTTAACGTCCGCTTTTCTGACATAGAGGTACAAGCCTCAGGGAGTCTACACGCAGACGGGTAAGTAATTGAAGAGGAAATGTATGTCAAGGTCAAATATAGATCAGGGGTTATTGATGTACATCCCTATGAGAAAAGGTTGTCCAAGTATGGTGTCTGTATGCACAATAGTGTTCCATGTACAAGCTTGACTAAAAACCTTAACCAAAGTTGTCTAAAAACCTTAACCAATGGGAATTAAGTAAGTAATTCAAGAGGAAATGTAGGTGAAGGTCAAATATAGATCAGGGGTTATTGATGTGCATCACTAGGAGATGAAGTTGTCCAAGTATGATGGGTGTAGGGCCAGTAGTATTGCATATACAAGCTTGACTAAAAACCTTAACCAAGGTTGATTAAAAACCTTAACCAAGGGAAATTAACTAAGTAATTCAAGAGGAAATGTAGGTCAAGGTCAAATATAGATCATGGGTTATTGATGTACATCACTAGGAGATGAAGTTGTGCAAGTATGGTGGGTGTAGGGCCAGTAGTATTCCATATACAAGGTTGACTAAAAACCTTAACCAAAGCGTGACGGTGACGCCGACGCCGGGGTGACAACATAAGCTCTACTTATTCTTCGAATAGTCCAGCTAAAAATACATACAGATGTGTGTAAATTATTTATTTTGTAAACTATTTGCTTGTATATTTCATTTCTAACATATATACTTTGTCCAACATGCGTGTGCATGTATTTTTTGTGGTAACAAGAAAAAATATAAACACATTTATGTAAAACCAATTAACTGTCATGTTTATGGGACTATTTTCTTTAACTAATTAAACAAGAACATACCTCGTGTCTATAAAATAACAAATTTACCTCACAAGTATGGGCATTTTATTAGGTAACAATCAAACCAATCATGTTGACATAGAACTTGATAAAGCTTGGGTCTGAACATTCGGCTTAACCATACCTGAAAGGAAACAACCCATTCAGCTTTGCCTGATGCTGTTTAACAAGCCGAGGATCAAACCCCAACTTCTTGACTAGATCCAGTCTGTGCATGCGCACGAAACACTCCAGCAGAAAATCTACGTTGTTCGAGTCGATTATGACAGATTTCTTCAGACTCTCAAAGACATCAAGGGCCGTGCTGGCAGCTTCCAACTTTGACACTGTTATAAATAACAGAAGCAAGAAAACACAATCATCAATAAATTATACATACATACATGTAGTAACAAGGGCATCGTTATCACTAAGCTAATCCCTTCATTGGCAGCATTTTTAATTTTTACCTTACAAACAAGATGAACATAGGTCCTCAGTGACGTTGACCTTGGACTGTCTGATGTGCGTCGTATACAAATCAAAGCACCATCCCTAGACACACATTGTGGCCATATATAATCAAAATCGGTGAAGCGGCTCACAAGTTATGAAAGGTGTTACTAACATACACACACACATACATACATGGACTGACGCTTTTTCCCCTCTTGCCTATTGGCGAGGGAATAAAGAAAGGTATTTTTCAAGAATATATTTATGTTAAACACTGGAAAATATTAATAGTACAAGTGAGTAGGGGCTCATGGATAACCCCGGCCGACGCCTTCTCCGACTAACTAATATATCGTTATCACTAAGCTAATCCCCTTGCTGGCAGCCTTGATGATAAACAAAGGAGAAAAAAACATAAGTTGTCAGTGACTGTGACCTTCGATGGTCGGACTAGGGTCGTATGCAAAACAAAGCACCATCCTACAAGTACAAGCGGTTTATAAGTTATTGAAAAATGAAAGGCGTTACTAACGCACGCACGTATGAACTTGCATGAACTTTTCATATCATAACGTCTTATGAGAATGTAATAGTATTACCATCCCTAATAATTCATAGAGGCTGACATTTCAAGTTATATTTGTTATCGAACCCGACGCGCATTTGTTGTCGAAGTTCCGATAAAAACGTATTCAAATCAGGTGCAATAACTTCTTAAGAACGATATTAAAAGGGTTTGAGACATATTAATTGGATAACTTATTCATTACATGAGGATTTGGGGAGGATTTGGGGGGAAATGAGGATTTGGGGAGGATTTGGGTGAACGGGTGCACGATTCACCCAAATCCTCCCCAAATACTCATTTTCCCCCAAATCCTCATGTAATGAATAAGTTATCCAATTAATAGGTCTCAAAACCTTTTAATATCGTTCTTAAGAAGTTATTGAACCTGATTTGAATACGTTTATTATGGTAAAAAATAGTCTTATTTCGATGTTTTAATTTAACTTAGGCATTCTAGCAGCCAAGGGAGATCATCCAAAATAAATTATGAGATAAATGCAAGGGAGATAAATTCGTGCGGCCCGAATATCAGGCCGGAATATCACGCCTGTATTCTGCCGAATTCTGTCGTTTTCTGCAGGATTCTGCTGGATACGGCGGGATTCTTCATGGTATAAAAACAGATGCATAGATTTGAAAGGGGAGCTTAGACGTGATTGAAATATAAGTCACAATTTAAGTCTCGGTGTATATGTCAACTAAATTCAGCAGGTATAAAGATTACTGAAACCAGTTATTTTTTATGTGAAGAATTTTACCAGTGTGCACACACCACAAGGAAATAAATAAACCAAGCAATGTGCACAATCGTACTACAGACTACAGTGTGTCGTTTTATGCCTATAATCCACGCTACACTGATAGGCGTCACATTATACCCTATTGCCGAGGGGATGATTTTTAAAATCAAAATTTTGAGTTTGTACATGAAATTATCCCGCATCACATGATCCATGTTTAATTTAACAAACATTTTTCATAACATCATCAGTCGCAAATTCTGCTTACATGTATAACACATACGTTTCAATGTTACAATGATCTGGCAAACATTCTATAACCAGTAACATAAAACCAGTAACATAATAAGATACGTCTTAAAAAGCTGAAGCTTACAACCGACGTTCGATACAGTCAGAAAATAAATCTCCAACAATTAAACAGAATTAACGATTTTCAAACATTATAAAAATGACTAATTTGTGTTTATCATTCAACTGAAATTACGAAAAATTGTAAAACTAGAGCAATTGAGCAGATGCTCAGGGGCACCACCGGTCGCCGACTGGACCGACAAATAAAAAATTTAAAAAGCATACACATGAACGAACAGACGGACGGAATGACGAAAACTACATACTCCTCGACAAACTTTGTATTCATCCGTCGATAAGGGAGTTTTCACAGTTATGTATCCATAACAAAGATCACCTGTTATATGATCTGTACATAAGAACTTCAGCAAATCAAAATCATCATCTCCCATCTCCTCTGCAATGTTGATCAGTTGATCGTAGAGAAATGTCGTCTCTGTGATTAATTCTGTTTCTCCGAAACAGCGAATGGAGTCAACCTGAATTTCAATGTTCCCGCATTCATCGACCTCCGCCATCGAACCGTCAACTCTGTCACGGCGATCGCTAAGTGTGTCAGGTAACGACCGACAACGATTTGTTAACATGGACGCCATTTAATTATATCAGCTGGAAATTAGAATCATACGGACTGAGGCAGATCTCATACTCTGATTCTGTCTCTGTGTCGGCGGATGATTATTTAACCGAGCATGAGGGACGATGCTGAATAACTATGCTTCAAGTAATTGTCAACTTTGAGTTACAATAATTTGTTCAACAGGAAAACTGAAATATATTTGATATACCTTTGACTTCTTAGACCCATCGTATTTGTACTTATTAATAACGTTTAGTCACTATTCGTTATTATATGGATCAGAGCTCCAGATAAGCTTTGTGTCTAAAGCGTACTAGCAAAATCATTTATATTTTACTTTTACAAATTAATTATTGATGTTCTTAATTACTAGATAGGGAACACATGATAAAAGACTATACTTTAAAAATTCACTTATTTGAGCTGCAAAAAGCAAACACTAAGCTCAACTAGGTGAATTTAAAACTTTATGACATTGTTTTCGCAACTAAATTTGAAAATCAATGCGTATTGTCACATTACTGTGCGTATTTTGTACTCCCACTTTTGATAATCAATGCGTTTTCTGCTAAAATAATTGCGTAAAATACGCCAATACGCACCTTATCTGGAGCGCTGTAGTCTATTTCTTCAAAATTGCAAAGTATACTTATCTAGCATGGTATACTTTGAGGGAGTAATCATTTATTTTCCCCCGAAATGCATTATTTCACATAAAACTAACGACTGCATATATTTATTGATTAAAAGTATGCCAAATTATTATAGTGAATTTATTACATTATCACGGTCTCACTAAAAAGTGACAAGAACAATATTAGCGACAAGAAGCGTCAAGAAGATAAACAAGAGGGCCATGATGGCCCTAATTCGCTCACCTGACTCCATGAACACCAGAGGAGAATGTGACATTGAGTTCATATGTGTTTTTAAAAAATTGTGCTATTTTTAGATGGCCGTAATCTTGTATTAAGCGATGACTCTCATTTTACCAAATCTGAAAATGCTTCACCCAAGGATCTTAACTTACTATGAAGTTTGGCCAGCATCGGCCATGTGGTTCCTGAGAAAAAGACGTTCAAAATCTCGAATAAATGGACCTTTTAGAGGCGATCATGGATGACATAATCACCTGACTCCGACAAATATTGCACCAGAGCAATCACCTCATCGATACCTTCAATTTGATATATGATATGAGCATATTTGGTAAAAAATAAAATTTGACCCCACGGGACGACCTCTGTTTTAACAAATCTGAACAGGCTTCACCCATGGACCATAACTGTGAAGTTTGGCCACCATGGGCCAAGCCATTCGTGTGAAGAAGAATTTTGAAATCTGTAATAAAAGAACGACCTTTTGGCCTTTCGGCGGCCATCTTGGATGACTTGAACATCCGATTTCGACAAATAATGCACCAGAGCGATCATCTCTTTGATACCTTCAATTTGATATAGACATGACCATATTCGGTCAAAAATAAAATTTCACCCCAATTTGACCCCACGGGCCACGCCCATTTTTGACCCCGGGGTCACCATTTTAACAACTTTGAAAGAGCATTGTACATCGATCATTCCTACCAAAAATCGTCGAAATCAGGCTGGCGGATCATGAGAAGAAGATTTTTTAAGAATTAATGCTATTTTTAGACGGTGGCCATCTTGGATTAGCGATGACCTCCATTTCAACAAATCTGAAAAGGCTTCACCCATGGACCATAACATTTAAGTTTGGCTACCATGGGCCAAGCGGTTCATGTGATCTAATTAAAAAACGACCTTTTGACCTTTCAGCGGCCATCTTTGATGACATAACCATCCGATTTTGACAAAAAATGCACCAGAGTGATCGCCTCGTTGATACCTTCGAAGAGCTTTGCACATCGATCATTCCTACCAAGCTTTGTCGAAATCCGGTTGGCGGTTCTTGAGAAGAATATTTTTGAAGAATTTGTGCTATTTTTAGACGCCGGCCATCTTGGATTACGTAATGACGTCATTTTAACAATTTTGTAATCCCCCTACCTAAGGACCATGGCCATGAAGTTTGGTGACTATAGGCCGAATGGTTACCGAGGAGAAGACGTTTGAATATGTTCACGGACGACGACGGACACATTGCGGTAACAATACTTCTCACATGAGCTTCGCTCAGGTGAGCTAAAAAGGCAATAAAAGTCAAATTAATCACTATTTAATATCACATAATGTAATATAGTAATGTAATGAACCTAACATAATTATATTTATTGAAAAGATGCATTAATTCAATGATATATAGGAAATAGTATTAACGACAGATTTCCTGCCCGAGCGTCAACAAACTGAGCGAAGACCACATGTGGATAACATTTATAAGACGATAATTACTATTCAAAATACAAGCAATAGTAGTAAAATCTTACCTTTGGTCACCAATTATTACTTGTAATCCTTTTTATATTTGTTATTATATAATAAAAAATTTAATATCCATCACATTAATACACTATTTAACTACTGTAAGGCTCATCAATACATGTAGTATTGGCAAGCATAACCCGTGTCGACTTTGCTATTGGCAATTGCAAAATCCAGAAATATCCATCACGAACTGAATATTAGTCCATACTTTTTTGGAATAAAATAATATGTAACATTTGTTACGTATCGAATAACACAAATATGACGTTCAGTACTATGATATTGATTGTTAGCGTGAAAGCTAGATTGAGTAATTATGGGCACGCGCTAGTTATAGATAATTCAGTTTGGTCACTCATATTGTCACTCATATTGAGAAATTAAGGACGCGTGTGCATGTAAGCGTCTTTGGCTTTGACAACCATGCTAAGTTAATTGCTTCTCAGGCCCGTAGCCAGGGGGGGGGTCGGAGCGGTCGGACGACCCCCCCCCCCCCCCGCCCAGCCTCGAGGTTCACTTTTTTAGCCTTGAGGTCCACTTTTTTAGACCCCCATAGATACTTCAGACCCCTTGAGCCTTCGAAACGACCCCCCACCCCCCCCCTTCAAACAGGTAGATACTTCAGACCCATTGAGCCTTCGAAACGACACCCCCTTCAAACAGGTCTGGCTACGGGCCTGCTTCTTATAGTGGTTTTACAAAGCTGCGTTGATTGATTATTATAGTTATTTACCAAAGCTGATAAGCTTGCGTTTATAGATTAGGTTGTATAAATAGACGACGAAAACGTTATTCATTGCAAGAATAAACATAAAATTATGGCTTATCCGTGTGGTAACTGTAACAAAAACTGCAAAACTCAATGTATAGCGTGCGAGAAATGTGAAATATGGTTTCATTTTAAATGTCAAACTCTTACAAAACAGCAATTTACATCTCTTACTAAAAGTTCGTGTGATTTCTTATGTTTGGATTGTAATAAAACGACTGATGGAAAGTATGACTTTAATTTATCATTGTTAAGGTTAAGCAAATTTTCAGATAGCGGAAATTTATTGGAAAGTGCTCAAATCGAGGAAATTTTCTTAAGGCTGGAATCCAATAACTCTACTAAACTAAATGATACAAAATAAAATGTAATAAATTCAGCATAATACAAAATAATAAATGTATTATTAAATTGAACATTTCTCCCTCAAAGTAGACTTTGCTAGATAAGTATACTTTGCAATGTTCGTGAAATAGGCTACTGACCTTAGTATGCAACGTACGTACAGTACTGTATAATAATGTATTCCTTTTAGGAAAATGTTATTGTTAATCTTTTCGCTAGCTGTCAATCTGTGCTTCTATAATTATAATAAGTTTCATGATGCACTATTGTTATTTCTTATGGTTCCAAATAAAATTGTTGTTGATCCTTTTGCAAATCTTCCGCCAGCTTTGATGTTCAAATCGGTGTTCAAATCATCTTATATAGGCTCTTGATTCGCATATGTGCCACGTGACCGATAAATGGGAACGGGATGGATAATGGAGATGGAAAGGGGATTTCCAATTGAGGCAAAATGGAAAGGGGATTTCCAATTTCCAATTTTCCGGGGATTTCCCTTTCGTTCCCGAGAAATTGGAAATTGGAAATCCCCTTTCCATTTTGCCTCAAGGCGAAAATTGGAAATCCCCATTATCCCGTTCGCACCGGGTCGTTTCGCCCATATTCCCGTTCGCCCCGGGTCGTTTCGCCCCTACATATATAATGTATATAAATATTGTAATACATTAACAAATATAATTCAGTGACAAAGAAATATGTAGGTAACTATGGAACACTATTTCTGCAATAATTAAATCCTGTGTACTCACTTTTGCTTACTTACAATTGACATCACATATGTGTTCAATTACTGTTCCATGTGGCATGTGTACTGTTGTATCATTTGTACTTACTATTACATTCGTTTAATTACTGGTCCATGTGACATGTGTATAATTGTATCCTTTGTAATGACTATTGATTACTCGTATTGTCCTCGTATTGTCCTATGTGTTATTAATTTAACTACATGCATGACGTTAATAATTAGCTAGTTGAATGTTACACTTCTAATTGCATGCATCATACTGACACATTAGATTTATTATTATGATATGTGACCTTTGTCCTTTGTATTCACAACTGACTACTTACACGTTATAATTGTATGGGGGTATGTGTCATTCTTTTAATTGTGTGCTCATTTAAAATGTTTGAAATGCACTGCGCAAACTTGTTCAATTGCAATCACCAAGTAATAAATACACAAACTTATTAAGAAATATGTTGCAATTAACAGTGTTCACTAGTCCCCACCAACTTAAGATTTATCAGTAAGAAACATCATGTTTATTTATTTATTTAATAAAAGGTTGTTTATTTAGCCTTAATCAGCAATAATTAAAATAATTGTGTATAAAAACAAATACGAAACTAAGATTCAACTAAACATTCCTAAGCGAAAAGGCGGTTTTTTATGTTCATTGATTGATTGAAAATAAGACAGTAAGACAGTTTTCTACATATCCATGCTTAGTAGGCTATTTGCGAGAAGTCGGCACTCCGGCACTACAGTGGGCTAGCTTATGTTTATTTGCCGAAATAGTCCAGCCTACATCTGTACATTGTCACATGATATCATTGTGATTGACCCAGTAGACGTTGCTTACAGTGTTTGTTTCACAACTTTGTACATCTACATCTATTGGGCTATTCCAGTTTATATAAGCAGGCCCGTACGCAGGATTTTCTATTGGGGGGTGCGCCAGGGGCGAGCCCCATGTAGTGGCGTGAGTACGCTAGGGTGGGGGGGGGGTACCCCCTAGCGTACTCGCGCCACTACATGGGGCTCGCCCCTGACGCACCCCTCTGAAATTTTTTAAACCTAGATGGCCTGAAATTCACTCTCCTGCATTTTTTGTCATTTAAATTCCGATTTCAACGGTGGTAAATTGTGACATTTTCATGCAAGTTACCTGTATATTAATGCATTTCAAGATTTGTTGAGATTACTGTTTGAAAAATAGCGGACCTCGGCGAATCTAGGGGGGTGCGTACGCACCCGTCGAACACCCCCCCCCCCCCCCCCCCCCCCCCTCATGCGTACGGGCCTGATAAGTACCCCCTGAGGAAGAGAAAATAAGTGCGATGGTATCATTTGTACAATTATAAGTCTGACGAGTTGAGCAGAGTTCTGAGTTGAGTACAGAAAAAGTTTCATAACCTCGGCCCGACGTTATGAAACTTACCATACTCAACTCAGAAATACTATTTAGAACACGTATTCTTGCTCGGCTCATAAAATTATAAGAAACTATTCTTTCTATGTTAATACACATAAGGACATTGACCTGGGGTAGTAATACTATTTAGAACACATATTCTTGCTTGGCTCGTACAATTATAAGTCTGACGAGTTGAGCATAGTTCTGAGTTGAGTACAGAAAAAAGTTTCATAACCTCGGGCCCAGTTATGAAACTTTTTCCATACTCAACTCAGAACCATACTCAACTTTGACAGATATTTCATACATATTGCATTTGTTGGAAATTATGTTTCCTGTGTTTATACACATAAGCCATTAAGGACATTGACCCAGGGTTGTTTTGACCCGGCGTTGTAATACTATTTAGAACACATATTCTTGCTCGAAATGAAACGTCAGTGAATGTAGTTCTTGATCTGGATTGACCATCCATCTAAAGGGAGCAATCATTTTTTTTCTTTCTCGATTTGATTTATCTATCACCCACATGGGTGATAATTTATCTATTTATTGCAGCTCAAAGTCTTCCTATATCAGTATATGCTTTTAAAAAATATTTATTCATTTAACCATACAAACAATTTAGATGTCCGTGTTCCTGTCAATATTTTATTTATTTCTATATTAATATGTATTGGCAGCTCATTGGAATGCGCTATGACATGTATATAAAATGTAAAAACAATTCAACGTCAAATGTCATAGCACTTATCATTTACAGGATATATGTATTTTGGCGATAGTTAGTTACAGATTGTCACTGTGGGTAACTAAATCTGGCGTACTGTTCTGATTGTTTGATTCTGTGTGTATGGTTGGGATCAACCAATCAGTCTCTCGGTCTAAATGAAGTGTTTTATTCTATATCCCGAAAACTGACACATCATTAGATCATAAAGTTGATTGTCCGACCAGTAGCTGAATATAGTTCTTTTATTTGAATCATTATATATGGTGTCTTGATGGACCTAGTACGTAGAAGGGAATGTTCATACATATTTCCTTCCAAACACTTCTCTGCATGCAAATAAACATTGCACACTTCCCTTCCAAAATAAAACATTATTTCTTAATCTTCTTTAGTAATACAATGTAGAATAGTGTCTCTACTAGAAGACGTACGTACGTACGCCAAAGTGCCGACTATATCGCGCTTTCCACCAAAAACTTCAAAGTGTCCGGTTAAAGTTTTTGGTTAAGTTGTTTGGTTAAGTTTTTTGGTTAAAGTTTTTGGTTAAAGTTTTTGGTTAAGTTTTTTGGTTAAGTTTTTTGGTTAAAGTTTTTTGTTATACTATACCACTGCAACTGCTTTGCCCATTACCTTGAAACTTCACATGGGTGTTTATCATCATCTATATTTTCATTCTACCCCCATCCCGTGCGACCCCTGTGCCCAATGTCAAGGTCAAATTACTTTGAAGTTTTTGGTTAAAGTTTTTGGTTAAGTTTTTTGGTTAAAGTTTTTCGTTATACTATATCTCTGCAACTGCTTTGCCCATTACCTTGAAACTTCACATGGGTGTTTTATCATCATCTATATTTTTCATTCTACACCCTCCCGTGGCGGCCCCCTGTGCCCAATATCAAGGGTCAAATTACTTTGAACTTTTTGGTTAAGTTTTTTGGTTAAAGTTTTTGGTTAAGTTTTTTGGTTAAAGTTTTTGGTTAAGTTTTTTGGTTAAGTTTTTTGGTTAAAGTTTTTGGTTAAGTTTTTCGTTATACTATATCTTTTTTTTTAGTGTCCATGCCTCGCCACAAGGCGCGACATGCAGGCCGCGGCCATCTAGTTGGTTAAAGTTTTTGGTTAAGTTTTTTGGTTAAAGTTTTTCGTTATACTATATCTCTGCAACAGTTTTGCCCATTACCTTGAAACTTCACATGGGTGTTTATCATCATCTATATTTTCATTCTACCCCCTTCCCGTGCGGCCCATGTGCCTAATGTCAAGGTCAAATTACTATGAAGTTTTTTGGTTAAGTTTTTTGGTTAAAGATTTTGGTTAAGTTTTTTGGTTAAGTTTTTCGTTATACTATATCTCTGCAACTGCTTTGCCCATTACCTTGAAACTTCACATGGGTGTTTATCATCATCTATATTTTCATTATACCCCCCTCCCGTGCGGCCCCTGTGCCCAATGTCAAGGTCAAATTACTTTGAAGTTTTTGGTTAAGTTTTTTGGTTAAAGTTTTTCGTTATACTATATCTTTGCAAATGCTTTGCCCAGTACCTTGAAACTTCACATGGGTGTTTATCATCATCTATATTTTCATTCTACCACCCCCCCTCCCGTGCGACCCCTGTGCCCAATGTCAAGGTCAAATTACTTTGAAGTTTTTGGTTTTTGGTTAATTTTTTGGTTTTAAGTTTTTTGGTTAAAGTTTTTTCGTTATACTATATCTCTGCAACTGCTTTGCCCATTACCTTGAAACTTCACATGGGTGTTTATCATCATCTATATTTTCATTCTACCCTCCTCCCATGCGGCCCCTGTGCCCAATATCAAGGTCAAATTACTTTGAACTTTTTGGTTAAGTTTTTTGGTTAAAGTTTTTGGTTAAGTTTTTTGGTTAAAGTTTTTGGTTAAGTTTTTTGGTTAAAGTTTTTGGATAAGTTTTTTGGTTAAAGTTTTTGGTTAAGTTTTTTGGTTAAGTTTTTTGGTTAAGTTTTTTGGTTAAAGTTTTTGGTTAAGTTTTTCGTTATACTATATCTTTTTTTTTAGTGTCCATGCCTCATCACAAGGCGCGACATGCAGGCCGCGGCCATCTAGTTGGTTAAAGTTTTTGGTTAAGTTGTTTGGTTAAAGTTTTTGGTTTAGTTTTTTGGTTAAAGTTTTTTGTTATACTATATCTCTGCAACTGCTTTGCCCATTACCATGAAACTTCACATGGGTGTTTATCATCATCTATATTTTCATTCAACCCCCTCCCGTGCGGCCCCTGTGCCCAATGTCAAGGTCAAATTACTTTGAAGTTTTTGGTTAAGTTTTTTGGTTAAAGTTTTTGGTTAAGTTTTTGGTTAAGTTTTTTGGTTAAAGTTTTTGGTTAAGTTTTTTGGTTAAGTTTTTTGGTTAAAGTTTTTGGTTAAGTTTTTTGGTGTCCATGCCTCACCACAAGGCGCGACATGCAGGCCGCGGCTATCTAGTTTGGTTAAAGTTTTTGGTTAAGTTTTTTGGTTAAGTTTTTTGGTTAAAGTTTTTGGTTAAGTTTTTTGGTTAAAGTTTTTTGTTATACTATATCTCTGCAACTGCTTTGCCCATTACCTTGAAACATTACTTGGGTGTTTATCATCATCTATATTTTCATTCTACCCCCCTCCCGTGCGGCCCCTGTGCCCAATGTCAAGATCAAATTACTTTGAAGTTTTTGGTTAAAGTTTTTTTCGCGCCCGTTTGCGGAAAGCGCGATATAGTCGGCACTTTGGCGTACGTACGTACGTTTGTACGTGTGTCCGGTTAAAGTTTTTGGTTAAGTTTTCTGGTTAAAGTTTTTCGTTATACTATAATTATATTTTTAGTGTCCATGCCTCGCCACAAGGCGCGACATGCAGGCCGCGGCCATCTAGTATTATATTTTAGTACTTATGCCGTTAGCATAGAAATTAAATAGTATATGCTGTAGTTAGGAAATAATACATGTATTAGATAATTGGGGGATGCCCACCGCAAAGCACTGCCAAACATGTGACCTTGACCTACATTTTACTGACAAAGTGATTGGTGGGGCATCCATGCTCTACATTTTCTACTTTGTGTCCAATTTCAGATATGAGTGAACAAGCGAGAGCAGCTGCCCTCTTACGGGAGGCTGCTAACCTGCTGGCAGACACACCGTCTACGACCACGACAGCGTCGTCCTCCACCTCCATCCAGTTTGCGCCCTATAGCCAGGCACTGCCAGCATCTAGACAAGCGACTACGTCATCCTCCACCATCCAACAAGCCACCAGGGCTCTGTTTGCTCCATACAGATCCAATAGAACGACGAGGGTGCGCAAGGACCTGTCGGTGGCAGTGACTCATTGGTCACACAGATTATGTGTGCTGGCCGAGTGCTCTCAGGTATTTTTAGTCACAGACTTAAAAAATAAATTCTGTTTCTGGTTTCCTCCACCCTTGAAACTGGCCGTGCACTGGGTCACTGAATACAAAATTGCCACAAAAGTGTTAAAGTTTCTCATTCAATTGTGTTCTCCGCTATACCTCAGAATGCACCAACTGTCATTTAGTTTAAAAAAAAAACAATGGGTCTTGACTCTAAGAAATGGGACTATTAGTATTATGTATAGTGAAACCTGTCCATTTGATATTCAACGATATTGCCTGGTTTTGGGTGTTAAATCTGCTGTTCCACATCCCAGGTTGTACTATAGGGAGACATTTTTTGTCCATTCTGCTGCATTCATTAGATATGACATTTTTTCGGCCAAATAAACAGTCATTTACATTTATCGGACGTGTTTATTGATTGGCATTATTTTACTTTCATATCAAACATGAATTTTCACTCTTAACCCTTTCAAGCCCACAGGCCTGTATAGTGGTTTTGGCAAAAAAAATACAGATCCAGATGAGCCGGCCGTCTCATCAGGATCTGCACTTGTTGCAAGTAATATTCATATTTTCTAGAACAAAAACATCCCCATTTTCATAAATGGACTAGTCTGAAAACCATTTTGTGACCATTGGATTGGTTGCAAAAGTAACATATCACAGTCCATTCCAGTTACTTGGGGTTGAAAGGGTTATGATCAGGGGCGATAACCGTGCAGTTATTAGTAGTTGTTAAGTATCAAATGTACATTATGCAGGATTGGAACTCCACGGAATACTTGACGTTCTGAAACGGCATCCTTCACAGGCACAGTCCTATTTATGTGAGGACAGCATACCAATAGCAGATGATGTGTTGTCTTTCTACACACCTACATGTACCTACTCTGGTGATGCTGAGGAGAAAGCTATAACTTTGGAAAATTTCTAAAACAGACAGAACGTAAGTATAACTTGTCAATTACAATGATTTAATATGTATAACGATAAGTCATGGTACATGAAGTTCTACACATGTCCATCACTTGTGTCTTAGACCAAATTGTTTAGTACATTTAGCAAGAGACCCAGTGTTGGCTTGTATCACTCACATGTCGCACAATGTAAGCACCATTAAACAATATTTCCAAATAAAAATGGAAGAACTAACATTCAGAGAAAAGACAGAGAAAACATTCTACGGAATATGAAGCATGTATTAGATCTAAATTCTTATTACTGTACACCGTTAAGACACATATTCAATTTACATGTATATACTAAAGGTGGAAAGTTACGTCGACAAATACTAACGGTGATAAATTAAATATGTTCATGGTAAGCAGTATAGTTTTAATCTGGTATTCTGTACAGTGCACACACAGCCTGAGATTAGAGGTATTAATCACAGGTGGAAGACTCGGACCTATGACACGAACATGGACGAACTTTGTATGGTTGGAGTTTCTAATGTATATGGTCATGGTGCACCACTTTAGTTTGAGCTGGCGATCAGTTATTGGTCAAATATGACCGATAATCCACGCCGGATGGCCTCCAATTCTGTGTGAGATTCTTTTGTACACTAAAATTTCGCTTTGGATGGGGTATACACAATGCGAATACCTGAATACATGCTGGAAAGAGCGATTTGAAGTGAATATATTCACACACCTAATACCTTTATCGATTGCCAGCGACAGAAATCATACATGTAATCGATGTGTATTGTGTTTGTGCGAGTCGGAAACGAGAGGGCTCTTTCTATAATGGCCACAATGTTATCCACCTTTCTTTATATAAGATGGTAATGTACGAGACCAAGTGGGTGGGGTAATGGGATTTTTTTTTTTAATAGGCATTTTTTTGGTGTCATAGGTCCGAGTCTTCCACCTGTGGTATTAATAGTTGCTTCATGAGATCCTGTTTGAAGAAGTTGACCTACTTTTCTATACCACGCATGTTTGATTTCATGCATACTTTATGTTACCAATAATTTCACCTGTATGCATGTACAGCTTGATAACTGTTGGACAAGACATTTGAAACTGTTGACACATAACGACGGACAAAAAGCAGATGACGACAGACGTAAAGCTCACTTGAGCTTTGCTGAGGTGTCGAGAGGTAAAGAACACAGCATACAGAGCACACAGCACACAGCATACACAGCATGAATTTGAATTAATAGGAGCATGGAAACTAAATTTCAATTTGCATTTCAGGTGGAAGGGTAACAACCCCATGGATAAACCCGGAAGACGGGAAGGAAGACAATGTTCAACTGACAATAGAACATGTTCTGCAAGCCTTCATTGGTTGCAAGCGCCTCCCACAACGGTTATCGTCAGGACTCTTACAGTTTGGTCATAGTTCGTTAAACATGCCAACAGTTAATACTTGTGTTCCGTCAATCCTCTTTACACAAACTACAAAACTTCAAAATTATGTTGATTTTGAAGAATCCATAATGTGTGTGGCGAATGCAATATACCAGCATTTTTTCAAATAATCGATCAGTCTGATACCAAAAGGTTTTGTAAATCTAGCCTAAACTAGTATGGTAGTTTACCCGTTCAACCTTATATGATTAGATTGTGAATTTCCTTGTTATGTTTCAGACTATTACATTGTGAAGAAAAGGGGTGAAAGTTGACCGTGAAACAAATATAATATTGCCACAGACAGTACAGATCCTGATAAGAATGCTCGTTCCCAACATGCTCATCTGGATCTACACTGTCTGCTAAATTTATTATGCTCCCCGAAAAATTTCGGGGGAGCATATTGTTGCCGCCTTGTCCATCCGGTGTCCACATTTTGAAGTACCATGTTTGTGTAATCAACTCCTCCTACTGTTCTTAACCAATCATTCTGAAACTTTACACACGCATTGAATATGTGCACCACCCCTTTCCATGCCGAAAAAATAATTTTTGAAAAAAATATCCCCTTTTTAACTTTAAATAGCCTTCTTTTTTACACTTTTCTGTATAACGGACTGCCAAGTGTGTGTAATCAACACCTCCCACAGTTTTTAACCAATCATTCTGAAACTTCACACATGCATTTTACACATATAGAAAATGTGCACCTCCCCTTTTCATGTCCAAAAACTAATTGTTGACGAAAATATCGCCTTTTTAACTTACTGATTTGTTCACACTTCTGTATATTGGGGTGCCAAGATTATGTATAAATCAACTCCTACAGTTTTCAACCAATCGTTCAAGGTCTCTGGAGACCACTATATAATAGTTAGTAAACTTGCTGGCCAAGCCATGTCAGTTGTCAGAGGTAGCGGTGGTCATTCGCTGTGCATATATAAACTGACTAATATGTTTGTGTTTTAACATCCACATGTATATTATTTAGTAACTTTGCTGACCAAGCTATGTCAGTCGAGGTAGCGGTGGTCATTCGCCGTGCATATATAAACTGACCAACATGTTCTTTGTACTTTCATCTTTACATATATATAATTGAGTAATCTTTTGACAAATCCCTTATACCAGGTCCGAGGTCAAAACATAGAGTTGGGTAGCGGTTGTCATTCATTGTGCGTATATAAACGGTAATTTTTTCCTTTGTGAGTCTAAGCGGAATCGGGGAGCATCCGTCCGACCTATCTAGTTACACAAGGTTGTAGTGTTGAAAGGGTTAGTAGTTTCAGTAAAGTAGATGTGTGTGGTTGGTTGGGAGCACACAAAGGGTAGTTTAGCAAGAGACATTGTAGATGTACAACCCTTCTCGATGTAAATATTCCGTTCTGCTTTTGGGATCCCCCCCCCCCCCCCACCCCCTCCCCCCCCCCCCCCCCAATGCAGCAGGTTAAAATGGGATCGAACCCGTTTGCCCGGCCTTACATGACCTTAGCTGTTGATAGGCCGTTAAACACTAATAAACAAACAACCCTTAAATATCTCGAATAAAAAATTGTCGTCTGCTGCTTTTATTTTTGAAAGCCACTTGTATATAATGCTTACAACTATTCTGGCAACACAAGGGAATTGTAAACGATTCTCTTGATTTGTTAGCACATGTTTGTTTAGCTCACCTGAGCGAAGCTAATGTGAGCTATTGTTACCGCAATGTGTCCGTCGTCGTCTGTGAACATTTTCAAACGTCTTCTCCTCGGTAACCATTGGGCCTATAGTCACCAAACTTCATGGTCATGGTCCTTAGGTAGGGGGATTACAAAATTGTTAAAATTACGTCATTACGTAATCCAAGATGGCCGCCGTCTAAAAATAGCACAAATTCTTCAAAAATCTTCTTCTCAAGAACCGCTAACCGGATTTCGACAAAACTTGGTAGTAATGATTGATGTACAATGCTCTTTCAAAGTTGTTAAAATGGTGACCCCGGGGTCAAAAATGGGCGTGGCCCGTGGGGTCAAATTTTATTTTTGACCGAATATAGTCGTGTTATATCAAATCGAAGGTATCAATGAGGCGATCACTCTGGTACATTTTTTTGTCGAAATCGGATTGTTATGTCATCCAAGATGGCCGCCGAAATGTCAAAAGGTCTTTCTTTTATTACAGATTTCAAATTTCTTCTTCACATGAACCGCTTGGCCCATGGTAGCCAAACTTAAAAGTTATGGTCCATGTGTGAAGCCTTTTCAGATTTGTTAAAATGGAGGTCATCGCTAATCCAAGATGGCCGCCGTCTAAAAATAGCAAATTCTTAAAAAATATTCTCATGAACCGCTGGCCGGATTTCGACTAAACGGCGTGGCCCGTGGGGTCAAATTTTATTTTTGTCGGAATCAGATGATTATAACATCCATGATGGCCGCCAAAAGGTCCATTTATTCAAGATTTTGAACGTCTTTTTCTCAGGAACCATATGGCCGATGCTGGCCAAACTTCATAGGAAATTAAGATCCTTGGGTGAAGCATTTTCAGATTTGGTAAAATGAGTCGTCGCTTAATCCAAGATGACCGCCATCTAAAAATAGCACAATTTTTTTTAAAACACATGAACTCAATGTCACATTCTCCTCTGGTGTTCATGGAGTCAGGTGAGCGAATTAGGGCCATCATGGCCCTCTTGTTTGAAAATAGGACCAAAATGAAAAATGGCAGACGGCATGGTTTGATTCAGGGATATACATGTAAGAGTTACGTAGGTTGTGCAAATGCTGGCCACGCCGCCTCTGTTACGCAGTTTGGTTGTTTTCCATCTATAACTGCACACAAGATGGTTGCACATTTCTTAGACATATCTTTGTATCATTTAATAATAAACCTGATAGGAAACTATTACATTTGTTAACGTGTCTTTTGTATGTATAATTCCCTACCCACAAAAACTCGTCCTTAAATGACCTTAGCTGTTAATTATGTATTCACCTTGTACGGGTGGGCGGGCACAGCTTGTCCACACAATAACTAGAGTTGAACTTGGCCAATCTTAATCAAATTTGGTATACAGCTTTGTCACGACCAGAGGAAGAAGCCTATTGATTTTCATACTCTGTATCCTTGTCCACGCGATAACTAAGTTCTACTTGGCCGATCTTAATCAAATTCGGTATACATGTTAGTCACGACAAGAGTAAGAAGCCTATTGATTTTCGGAATTGTTCCATGAGTTATCTTCCCCTGGCTGTCGAAGCAGACTTTCTCTATGGGTATCCTTTTCCACGCGATAACTTAAGTTCTACTTGGCTGATCTTAATCAAATCCTGTTTAAGAGTAACTAGAAAATGTGGCCTGTCGACACACTGAGGGCCCTCTGGCAGCCAGTCAAAAATGCCTTTTATACGAGCGTAAAAGTTACTGGAATTTCAGAACACGGCAAGAATGTGAGCTTGACACTGGGTTTAAGGGGAGGCACGGACGATGATTTGGGATATGGCGTTAGAGGACCCTTAGAGGGATGATCGTGTGAAATATGAAGCAATTCCGAGCAAGGAAACAAAAAATATAGTCCATTTCGCCACGGTTAAGGTTTCGCCACGGTTAAGGTTTCGCGACGCACCAAGTATGTGACCTTGACCCTGGGCTTAGCGGGGGCAGCACAGACCTGTATTTGTCACATGGCGGCAGAGGACACTTAGAGCAATGTGTGTGTGTGAAATATGAAGCAATTCTGAGGAAACAGAAAATATAGGTAATTTACCCACGGTTAAGGTTTTGTCAAAAAAAGCGGATGGACGGGCAGACGGACGGACAGGGCGAAACCTATAGGGCACCATCGATTTCTTGGTGGGGCCCTAAAAGCTTATAGCTAATCATATTACCTTGGGGCAGGAGCTAAGTGACTGGTGTGACCTGGCCCGGCCTTAAATGTATGAGGCGCCGTTTTGGTATTTAATACCATTTCGTGACCTCACCTATTCGAATGAGTGATATCACCTATTCAAATAGGTGATATCACTCATTCGAATAGGTGATATCACCAATTTGAATATGAATGGGTGATATCACCTATTTTAATCTGAATGGGTGATATCACCTATTTGAAAGGGTGATATCACTCATTCGAATAGGTGATATCACCCTTTCATTTTGAATTGGTGGTATCACCTATTTGAATGAGTGATATCACCCTTTCGAATGGGTGATATCACCCATATGTGGGTGATATCACCCATATGAATGGGTGATATCACTAATTTGATACGAAAGAGTGATATCACTTTCGAATGAGTGATATCTATGAGGCGCTGTCTTGGACTTTATTATTAGCGATATCGCCTATTCGAATATGTGATATCACCTATTTGATTGGGTGATATCACCTATTCGTTCTGAAATGGGGATATCATGCATTCGAATTTGTGATATCACCTATTTGAATACATGGTATCATCAATTCAATACAAATAGGTGATATCACCTATTAGAATAGGTGATATAACACATTCGAAGGCATGATATCACCTATTCGAATGCATGATATCACCATTTCAGAGTCGAATTGGTGATATCACCCATTCAAATAGGTGATATCATGCATTCGAATAGGTGATATCCCCTATTTGATTAGGTGATATCACGTATTCAAATAGGTGATATCACTAAGTGGTAATAAAATCCCCAATGGCACCCCAGGCGCTTTTTTGGACTTTATTACTATTTAGTGATATCACCTATTCGAATATGTGATATCGCCTATACAAATGCATGATATCACCTATTGTAATGGGTGATATCACCTATTTGTTCTGAAATTGTGATATCATGCATTCAAATACATGATGTCACCTATTTGAATACATGATATCATCAATTCAATACAAATAGGTGATATCACCCATTCAAATAGGTGATATCATGTATTCAAATAGGTGATATCACTAAGTGGTAATAAAGTCCCAAACAGCACCCCATATATATCACCATTTCGAATAGGTGATATCACCCATTCGAGCGAATAGGTGATATCACTCAGTTAAGCGAAAGGGTGATATCAACCTTTCGAATGAGTGATATCACCTATGCAGCCTTGACCGTGAACGTGGGATTGAGAAATGTGCACATAGATTTGTCCTAAAACTGCTAAGTAAACATTTAAAGGTGAAATGGTCATGATCAAAGGTTAAGGTCGTAGTATTGGTGGGTGGAGTATGTTCGTATGTATCCAGTGTATAAATAACGAGAAGACTTGATCCAAATATGAAAACATTCCATGGAGGGAAACGGAAGCTACAGCAGACTGAAGAAACTTGGTCACAGTTAGTCATATGTGAATGACCTTGACCTTGTGGTTGGGCGGGGTGGGGCATCTTGTGCATGATGAAGCATTATGAGATAAGAAGACATGAGCCAAATATGAAAAGATTGCATCGAGGCAAACTAAAGTTATAATAGACTGGAGAAACTTGGTCGCATGTACTGAATCAAAGATATAAGTAAACAACCTTGACCTTGGGGCTGGGCTGGGGTGGGGTGGTGCATATGATGCAGGATGAAGCAGGATGGTGACAAGAACACATGAGCAAAATATGAAAACATTCCATGGAGGGAAACAGAAGTTATGTGGTTAGGTGTTGAAAACAAGATATTCATCTTCAAGAAAATCCATTTTGCCGAAACAGCTGATTTCCCCCTGTTCAGAGCCGCTGGTACCCCGCATGTGGTGCAAGTTCACTGCGACCGGAAACCACACACATGCAGAGATAGACTGTAGCCGAACATTCGAATTCCTTTTCGGCTACTGTCGTAATATATCGGATTATTTCCGATCATTACCGAACTATAATTCAGAGCGCCACCTGTTATCATAATGGTACATTGCATATTATGCTAACTTGCATAGTGCATGGTGCTAATTGACATCGGTGGTTGCAGTTTCCAAGTGAGATCCGTAGTTACATTTGTAATACGCAATATTGGGTAGTGCATATTTCTAATACATTGGTTATACTGCCTATTGCGTAACTATAAGGACACAACATGTAGTCTTGTAGAACAGTGTCAAGGTCATTACCAAGGTCAGGAATGATCGAGACAAATTGTCTCCCCCAATTATCATACGAACCAAGTATACTTCAATTGTTATGACGTTATGGCCAATATAGCTTGATCCGACGAACGGAAAGTGGTAACAATGCAGTTGAAGTGTAAGGGATAGGCCAGAGTAGATAAGTACACGTAGTCACTAATCACTTATAATGTACACTATATTACATGGGGAACACACAGGAATATATGATACATTGATATGCGAACATCACTGTACTGTGCATGATACTATTCAATTACTACAAGGTTGTAAGCCAATCGACTGTTATACTTTAACGCAACTTAAAAGCTATAGACGAATAAACTCGGTATGTGGTATCTCAATGGTCCCGTAGTGGACAATAGTATGAATGCACAAGTACTTTGATGATCGCTAATCAAAGTGAAATAACATCAAGTATAAACATGGCATAACGAACATTGGAGGACAAATGACAATCATCTGAGCTACCCCAGTGCTGGCGTATCTCAATAGATAGTGTAAACCTCTGAGTATCACGGTCCCAAGTCTGCCTCACCCGCAATATGAGGTCTAGTCAACAATATTTGGCTATAATCCAACTTCAAGTGGATTAATCCATAAACAATATATGTAGTCTTACTACAATCCTTTAGCCATGATATGCCATGATAGGAGTATTACCATACACTATCAAAGTATACATAGTATTGCCTATGCAATATATTTCCAAAGTATGAATGTCAAAGTCAAAGCCGGATGTGGTTACATCACATGATAGTCAATAACGATAATGTTCCGGAAGCTGGTTCCCGGAAGTAAAGTTCCACAGGTAGTATATATCTCCGGAAATGGTGGACCAGATGTAAAGTTCCTACGGTATCACTCGACTGTAGCAACCCGGATGTGGTAGACCGGATGTAAAGTATCCATGGTGAATCAATGGGTTGTAATACCGGAAGTGGTAGACCGGATGTAAAGTTCCGATATAATACAAAATGGCGATTATCACGTTGGCTAAGACGCCGGGAAAAGTTTCACTTAGGTGACATTCAACTCGGTGGTAGTATAATGATATGATATGTGTGTATGGCGTTTCACTTCACTAAACTATGGCTGTGACTGTCTGCTGAACGCGAGGTAGCTATCACACACTGCTCTATACAGGCCTGTACCCGGAGCTGCTACACACACTGCGCCAGACAGACGTACGGACACTCGGACGACCCCGATACTCTGCACTGACTGGGGTCTGCCCTCAAACGAGTGGACCAAAACGTCCAATGTGGCTCGCTGGAGCGTTCTCAAGAGGCTACAAAAATGAAATGAATCTCCAATTACTGGACGAATACGCACAGACAGACAGACAGGATGCACAACAGACTAAAACGGGAATCGAACAACGGCAAATCACAGCTGAAATAAAATGTTCTAGGTACATACCAAAATCCTCCGTGTCACTGGTGAATACAGTACTAGTCTTCTGTAACCAGAAAATATGTGTCCCGCCAACACATAGCGAGACATCGCTTATATACGCACCAGTGAAACCATGCACGGAATAATGGATATGCCTACCCCTCGTACGACATCTCACATAAATACTACAAAACCATGGCTTTTGCCATGTCACCCGTGGGTTATATTTGGCATAAATATATGTTCCCACGCCTTAAATTCACCCAAACCAGTGTACAGCCCTCGAGGAATAAATACCATCCAACATGGTATACCCCACTACCATAAATCTGCACACTATAGACCCAGATCTCATAATCCGAAATCTACTCGACTGGTCTCGACAATGCGAAGGTCGCTTCTTGGCCCCGCCAAACCCCTCCATAACGGTCCTACGGCTATACACTCAAATGAGAGTGTAGCACATACTAAACTCAAATATCGTGGTCATTTACGGAAATATCACGACACAAACATCACCATGATGGATCTGATATATCCGTGTTGGCCAGTACCAGGCTATGATGAAACACTAACCCGTAGCATACATAAACAGGGCAGACCATGGTATGGTCTGCGCTGTATACTGGCTTCACCTACAGAAGGTCCCTTATATGGTGAAACACTGACACGCGGACAAACTCGGCTGGCACGGACAGTGGACATCCGTAATACTAAAAGGTATCTTTTCCCTAGCGAAACCAGCACACGCAGTCAACGAGTTCTCTACCACACACATGCATAGTCTGTGGCAAATATGGCGTGACATCAGTAAAACATTGCTCATAAAATAGACGTATATATTAAAATCCGCAAAAATGACACGCATAACCGTATTTCCACCAATACAACATAAGCCCCCTTATTACATGCACATTGCACATGGCAAATGTACATGCCAAACCACAGGTGTGCAAAAACCACAGGTGTGTGAAACCACAGGTATGTGGAATCACAGGGATGTGAAATCAATAATACGCACAACAATACAACACAGTACCACACATCACAAATATACAATATACGGATTCCAGAATGTACAAGAATGCACGTGTCACGCGACATATCTCCCCCCTAAACAAAAAGTGTTTACACTTTCGTGCATAATCGCGAGACACGTTGGCACAGCTGAATCTACCCCCGATATCCTGCTCAGGTAGCCTGCCCACTATCTCATGTTTCCCTATATGGGTGTGTCCTGGTGCGTCCCTCAGGACAGGTGAATTCCCGTAAGATCTCTTTGACTTGCGTCTTTTGTTTCTTGCCTAAATCAGGCGACAGGTCAACTTTGCTCTCCGTATCGGACTCTAATCCCCTGGGACATAACATGTTTTCTTCGGCACTACACCCACTTGGACTAGGATCCCCCTCTACTGTGTCTTCTATCACGGCCGCATTTATTACAGTGAGTATTCCCTTCCCCGGGTGCTCAGGCCTAGTCTCGTACCTCTTTAACATGTTTGCATGAAAGGTTTTCAACTTCCCTCCCATGTCAACTCTATAGTCCCACTCATTAACTACCTCTGTTATGGGGTATGGTCCCTTCCACCTAAGAAGCAATTTGTTGTTGTCTGTCGGTAGTAGTACAAGTACCTGATCTGCCACTGCATACTGCCTACTACGAGTCTTACGGTTGTAGTACTTTGCGTACTTTTTGGACGCACTCTTCAAGTTCTCATGCGCGATTTCGCACGTTTTCTCGAGCCGTTCGCGCAAGTCGAGGACGTACTGATACGTCGTTTTGACGTTGTCCTCTATGTCCTTCTCGGACCACAGATCTCTTAGTATGCTCATCGGACCCCGAACGGTCCTTCCGTACAATAGTTCAAACGGTGAGAAAGCCAAACTTTCTTGAGGGACTTCACGATACGCGAATAAGAGCGCGTTAATGTATTTGTCCCAATCTTTGGGACGTTCGCTTGCCATTCTACGAAGCATTTGCTTTAACGTACCATTGAACCGTTCCACGAGACCGTTACACTGTGGGTGGTACGGTGTCGTGGTTAATTTGTCTCAGCGATAACAATCTACTAACTTCCTCCATGACTGCCGACGTAAATTGACTACCCCTATCGGTGAGCATCTCCTCGGGATACCCAGTCTACTGAACATATCCACGAGAGCTTCCGCGACTCGTTCGGCCTCGATGCCTGGTAGTGGTACCGCTTCTGGGTACCTAGTTGCATAATCAACTAACGTTAGTATGTAACGATTCTTCCGATCGGTAGCTGGAAAAATTGGCCCTACAATATCAACTGCGACTCGTTTGAACGGAGTGTCTATCAACGGCATAGTTCCTAACGGAACCTTGGCGATGTGTCCCTTTGACACAGTCTTTTGACATATGTCACAAGACCTACAAAACCGTGTAAGTCACTGCCCACGCCTGGCCAATAAAATTCTGATAACACTCGATCAGTTGTCTTCTTAACCCCTAAATGGCCCGCCATGATTGATTCATGTGCCACTTTCATCACGGTATCCTAAGTGTTTTTTGGGACTACCAGCTGATGGTACACCTCCTACCTGACCCTATCGATTCGAAATTACGATACAACAAGTCTTTTCGGTATGCGAATTTCGATTTGTTTCCGTTCTTACTTGAGCGTACCGTTCCGTCTTTGCATTATTTCGAACTGACGTCAATGTGACGTCATGTGCCTGCGCCTCTTTGAATTCATCGCGTGATACGTTCGCGATTGCGGTAGGGACTTTGAGGGTCTTATATGATTCGTCTCGGGCTGTCGTTTGTGACCTAGTTTTCAACTGCGCACAGATTTAGCGCCTCTAAAATCTGATATCACCGGTAACTCTGACCCGTCTACATTACCTATGGTAACATCATACATGTATCTGTCATGCAAAGGGCTTCTACCTGACCTTTGAAAAAAGGTGTATCTAGATCATACCCGGGCGGTAGGAAATTCCACTCATTTGCTCCTATTTACCAGCATGCATGTTGAAACTTTGCTAAAAACTGATCTGGTTGTACTAAGCTTTACCTGACGACCACCCCGGTACACCCAGTGTCTCGCATTACTGTGACCTTTTTCCCATTTAATGTGCCCTCTGCTACGGGTAGCCTATCCATCAACCAACATGTACATCCGTTAATCAACTCCGCTGTATCTCGCTACCTGAACATACAATAGTGGTGTCGGTATCAACCACACAGAAATTTCCTTGGTTTTCCCCTGGTTGTTCCGTGTTTTGCCATCTACCTCTACCTCTGCCTCTAGTGTGCCTTCCACTTCTACCTCTACTTCTACCTCTGTACCGACCTCTCTGTTCTTTATCTGCAAAACTTACATGTTTCTCTTCCTCGACTGCTGCTGCTTTGTAAGCTGAGGACCGGTCACGCTTACGACAATCGTAGGACGTGACCTTCTTTGCCACAATGGTAACATGTCCCGCGATGCCTATCATAGCCGTTCCTGCTGGTACTTCTGTCATAACTACCTCTACTCGGGCTTCTATCATAACTACCCCTACTTGGGCTTCTATTGTGGTCTCTATTCTGATATCTGTCCCTATCTCGACTCCTATCTCTAGATCGATTATCCGCACTACTTACCTTGCGCCTCTGGTGATCTACTGACCTGTACTCAGTTCTGTTGCTAGTACTGTTCCTCTGAACTACATACTTGCTACCTCCTCTAGCTTCTGCAAAGTAATCTGCCTGAACCGCCATCTGATCTATCGAGTCAAATGTTTTCTCTTTGAGAAATAAGTAGAGCTCACGACTGCATATACTTAACATCTGATCTCTGATCATGTAGTCTAGTACTCCTTCATATGTTCTATTCACCTTACCTAACTCAAACCATCTATCTAAATAGTTCTTTGACCGACTGACATATTGCACAAATGATTCACTGTGATCAGGTTTGGTGTTTTTTGAACATGCGTCTGAACCCATCTTCCGTTAGATCAAAACATTTCAACAATGCGGATTTCAACTTATCATAGTCAAGAGCATCACAATAGGTAGTCTAGAATATCATCTAATGCCTTGCCCTTCAATAAAGCACTCAAGTGTAGTGACCACTTATCTCTCCCCCACCTTTGAATTGCTGCGTACCTCTCAAATCTAGCTAAGTAGCTATCCATGTTGTCATTATTCTGATCAAAATGTGGCAGCTTCGGACCGAATGCTCTGCCATTGTCCCTATCATGTCTATCTTCATCTACCATTCCACCCCTTTCTACTTTTGCCATTTCTACCTGATGCTTAGTGTCTAGTTCTCGCAATTTGAATTCTAGAGCTAACTGTGCTTCATTGGCTAACCGATGTGCTTCTTTATCTAACCGCGCAGCATCTAATCTATCTTTCTCCATCTGTCGCTCAACTTCCTTAGCTAACTGCTCAGCATCTAACCTATCTTTCTCCATCTGTCGCTCACTGCTAACTTATCTTTTCTCAGCCTGTCTAGCCTCTAGTCTTTCCTGTCTTTCTCTCTCCTGCTCTTCTTTTACAAAGGCCCTTAACTCTGAATCTGCTAGCCCTAAGCTTTTGCCTATGTCCATTAGCTCCTTAATGGACGACATTTTGTTCACTCTCAAATCAACTCCGGATTATCGATTTACACGCTTTACCCGACGGTACACAAGGTCTCTAGCACTCAAATCACTTAGTGATTTGTGCGAGTCTCTTGCTTCACGTCTATAAGGTTAAGGTAAATCAATCCGGTATCTACTCCTAACGACGGTATACGTTTCTCAATTCGGGTAAGTCAATCCGGTATATGTATAGTCTAATGTAATGGTATATTTACAATTCCCTCTCTATGGTACTGGACACAAATATTGGGGACTGGTTATAGACACCTGGCAGGATATAATATTGTTCATACACAATAATAATAGTGGTAGTAATCTCGCCTCAGATGCAGAAGTGTCTAGTGCTAACCTAGAACACCCGCTGTGCCATCATCACAGGGAGGTACTATTCAACAAATCCAAAGTTACAATGACCCTTACATCCACTATCTCACCAGATCGTCTCAACTCTATACTTCTGTACCTAGGTAGTCCAATCATGTATGTGGTGATGTATTAGTGCCTAAGTGTTGGAGTGCATCTTACATTAACTCCCAAGGCAAACAAATACAAGATTGAATCTTGACGACGCTAGGGGTACAGCTATTCTAGCCTCCTTACTTCAACTGCTTTGAAGAAACTGATTATAAAAAGAGGAAACAAAACCCACTTCTGACACCATTGTCAAGGTCATTACCAAGGTCAGGAATGATCGAGACAAATTGTCTCCCCCAATTATCATACGAACCAAGTATACTTCAATTGTTATGACGTTATGGCCAATATAGCTTGATCCGACGAACGGAAAGTGGTAACAATGCAGTTGAAGTGTAAGGGATAGGCCAGAGTAGATAAGTACACGTAGTCACTTAATCACTTATAATGTACACTATATTACATGGGGAACACACAGGAATATATGATACATTGATATGCGAACATCACTGTACTGTGCATGATACTATTCAATTACTACAAGGTTGTAAGCCAATCGACTGTTATACTTTAACGCAACTTAAAAGCTATAGACGAATAAACTCGGTATGTGGTATCTCAATGGTCCCGTAGTGGACAATAGTATGAATGCACAAGTACTTTGATGATCGCTAATCAAAGTGAAATAACATACAAGTATAACATGGCATAACGAACATTGGAGGACAAATGACAATCATCTGAGCTACCCCAGTGCTGGCGTATCTCAATAGATAGTGGAAACCTCTGAGTATCACGGTCCCAAGGTCTGCCTCACCCGCAATATGAGGTCTAGTCAACAATATGGCTATAATCCAACTTCAAGTGGATTAATCCATAAACAATATATGTAGTCTTACTACAATCCTTTAGCCATGATATGCCATGATAGGAGTATTACCATACACTATCAAGTATACATATGTATTGCCTATGCAATATATTTCCAAAGTATGAATGTCAAAGTCAAAGCCGGATGTGGTTACATCACATGATAGTCAATAACGATAATGTTCCGGAAGTGGTTCCCGGAAGTAAAGTTCCACAGGTAGTATTATCTCCGGAAATGGTGGACCAGATGTAAAGTTCCTACGGTATCACTCGACTGTAGCAACCCGATGGTAGACCGGATGTAAAAGTATCCATGGTGAATCAATGGGTTGTAATACCGGAAGTGGTAGACCGGATGTAAAGTTTCCGATATAATACAAAATGGCGATTATCACGTTGGCTAAGACGCCGGGAAAAGTTTTCACTTAGGTGACATTCAACTCGGTGGTAGTATAATGATATGATGGTGTGTATGGCGTTTCACTTCACTAAACTATGGCTGTGACTGTCTGCTGAACGCGAGGTAGCTATCACACACTGCTCTATACAGGCCTGTACCCGGAGCTGCTACACACACTGCGCCAGACAGACGTACGGACACTCGGACGACCCGATACTCTGCACTGACTGGGGTCTGCCCTCAAACGAGTGGACCAAAACGTCCAATGTGGCTCGCTGGAGCGTTCTCAAGAGGCTACAAAAATGAAATGAATCTCCAATTACTGGACGAATACGCACAGACAGACTGACAGGATGCACAACAGACTAAAAACGGGAATCGAACAACGGCAAATCACAGCTGAAATAAAATGTTACTAGTACATACCAAAATCCTCCGTGTCACTGGTGAATACAGTACTAGTCTTCTGTTAACCAGAAAATATGTGTCCCGCAACACATAGCGAGACATCGCTTAATTATACGCACCAGTGAAACCATGCACGGAATAATGGATATGCCTACCCCTCGTACATCTCACATAAATACTACAAAACCATGGCTTTTGCCATGTCACCCGTGGGTTATATTTGGCATAAATATATGTTCCCACGCCTTAAATTCACCCAAACCAGTGTACAGCCCTCGAGGAATAAATACCATCCAACATGGTATACCCCACACTACCATAAATCTGCACACTATAGACCCAGATCTCATAATCCGAAATCTACTCGACTGGTCTCGACAATGCGAAGGTCGCTTCTTGGCCCCGCCAAACCCCTCCATAACGGTCCTACGGCTATACACTCAAATGAGAGTGTAGCACATACTAAACTCAAATATCGTGGTCATTTACGGAAATATCACGACACAAACATCACCATGATGGGATCTGATATATCCGTGTTGGCCAGTACCAGGCTATGATGAAACACTAACCCGTAGCATACATAACAGGGCAGACCATGGTATGGTCTGCGCTGTATACTGGCTTCACCTACAGAAGGTCCCTTATATGGTGAAACACTGACACGCGGACAAACTCGGCTGGCACGGACAGTGGACATCCGTAATACTAAAAGGTATCTTTTCCCTAGCGAAACCAGCACACGAGTCAACGAGTTCTCTACCACACACATGCATAGTCTGTGGCAAATATGGCGTGACATCAGTAAAACATTGCTCATAAAATAGACGTATATTAAAAATCCGCAAAAATGACACGCATAACCGTATTTCCACCAATACAACATAAGCCCCCTTATTACATGCACATTGCACATGGCAAATGTACATGCCAAACCACAGGTGTGCAAAAACCACAGGTGTGTGAAACCACAGGTATGTGGAATCACAGGGATGTGAAATCAATAATACGCACAACAATACAACACAGTACCACACATCACAAATATACAATTATACGGATTCCAGAATGTACAAGAATGCACGTGTCACGCGACAAACAGTAATGTGTACATGTAAGTAGTCAGTTGTTATCAATACAATTCAACACACGCCACATGTATTATGATACATACAATAAGGAAAGTAAATTACCACCACCAATGATCACCAATGTGTAAATAAGATGCATGTAGATCCAATTAAATGAATGACTCTGTAATGACCCGATTGTCATCATGACGAATGAAACACGCATTATACACTAGACAGTAGTCAATAGTCATTACAAAGGATACAATTATACACATGTCACATGGACCAGTAATTAAACGAATGTAATAGTAAGTACAAATGATACAACAGTACACATGCCACATGGAACAGTAATTGAACACATGTGATGTCAATTGTAAGTAAGCAAAAGTGAGTACACAGGATTTAATTATTGCAGAAATATTGTTCCATAGGTAACACATTAGTATTACTCAGATACAGTATATCCTGTCACGTTAGCCACGATTTCATATAAGTAGAAATTATTATATGAAATCTAGTTACCAGCTGGCACCACGTGGAGGTGTGACAGGTATGTATGATGCACATAAAATAAGCATAAACTTATCATACATATACTATTATATAATATTTTATGAGCATCATATAAGCAAGCCAAAAAGTATTGGCCCTTTCCAGGGCCGTTAAAGATCCGATTGGACAAATAAGACCATTCAGCAGACGATTCTCACTGCGACGGTGCGGCGGTGGCGGGTACTGTTGGGCGGTAAAGATGGGAGCATCGGCGGAAAAAGGACGTGGTCGAGATGGTGTTCTTCATGTACTGGATCCAGGCCTCCTGTAGTCGCGTGTCAAGCCGTGAAGAGCTTGTCCGTACGTCTCGCTGAAGGTCCTCCGCCATGACGTTCGCCTCTACAAGTTCCGCCTCCCGTCGCAGTAGTGGCACCAGTCTGTATATCCGCACCAGTCCTGCCTGGCCTGCGCGGTGATTCATCCGGTAGTGTCAGCCTACAACAGTTGATACGAGTACATACCATAAAGGATATTTGTGTTTGTGAATTAAAAGTTGTGCTATAATATATATATATAGGATATTGTTGTTACATAGTTGTTCCATAAAGGATATTTGTGTTTGTGACTTAAAAGTTGTGCTATTTGTATAATTTATATTGTTGTTACATAGTTGTTAAAGATTTACACTTGTTGATAGTGTCTCGTACCTTCCACGTCGTTGTTCGTCCGGACATGAAGCTGGAAGACTGACCAGGACGCCGGTGGGAACTGGGTGCTGACGATCCATTGGCGTTCGATGTAATCCACCAGCTTTTGTAGCGGCTCGGTGTTGACTCGTATCTTCAGGGCGGTGAAGGTCGGAGCGATGTGTGTCGCCGGCAGGAACGGGAGGGCGAACAGCTGACTGAAATATTGATTAGCAGATTTTTAGTGAGGTTCCATTGTACATACTATAGTGGTGTTTTCTTTACATGTTTTATACTAGTTGATAGAACCTCGCAAAACGGGCCATCATAAGGGTGACGTTACTCAACGTAGTATATTTATACAGCGTGTTACATTGTGCACAGATTTAACGAGAACAATATTGATAGTGGGAACCTCACTAAAATGGTCCACTGCATACTGGCATACTAATTCAATGGTTAATGGTTTGAACCCACAACCTCCGGATTGGAAGTCAGGTGTTTTAACACCGTGTTGTATTTAACGAGAACAATATTGATAGTGGCCCCCAGCAAACACACAACGTAATTGCAACGTTGTAAGCACGTTGCATCTAGGTTGCGTCTCGGTTGCGTTACACACAGCGTTCACACAACGTTGTTGCAACGCTGCTATCAGTGCGATCGTATTTAGTGCGTCGATAATAGTTGCATATTAGTTGCTCGTACGCAACGTGTACACGACGTTTGTAGAACATTGCGTTCTGGTTGCGTACGTTGCATTCTGGTTGCGTTGTATGCAACGTCCAAGCTACGTGATATGCAACGTTGTAAGCACGTTGCATCTAGGTTGCGTCTAGTTGCGTTAGTTACAGACAAAATTCACACAACGTTGCATATAGGTTGCGTCGTACGCAACGTGTACACGACGTTTGTAGAACATTGCGTTCTGGTTGCGTTGTATGCAACGTCCTATGCAACGTTGTAAGCACGTTGCATCTAGGTTGCGTCTAGGTTGCGTTACACACAACGTTGCATATAGGTTGCGTCGTACGCAACGTGTACACGACATTTGTAGAACGTTGCGTTCTGGTTGCGTACGTTGCATTCTGGTTGCGTTGTATGCAACGTCCAAGCTACGTGCTAATAACGTTCGGATGGTTGTGATAAATAGAACCATCACCACGGCATACAATTCACCGAATTTAATATGGAGAATGTCTCTAATCACAAATCGCCAATCAAAACAGTCTCTGTATCACGTGCTCAGCGCGTGAATGCAACGTGACTGTACACTTACAGATATGGGAGTGATAAAATTGGTTTCGCACTCGATATAATGAGATTAAATTCAATTAAAAATACTATAATGTGCGTGATGTCCAATACTGAAGAAAATAGATCAAGTCTGATATCAATGTGTAGGTTTAAATGTTAATGTGCGAAACTAAAGCTGCCATATTTGCTGGCTCTGTATCTGTTTAGGCGGCAAGAGATCCACCTTTGGCGGTTTTCTACGTAATTTTTCACTACCGAGGCGGGAGAAATTTCTTAATTTAGGTGAACCTCAGTTCAGGTATGATAACAGGGTGTTCTATGATGTGTATGTATTATTTTATCGATGTAAACACCTGCTTACATGGTCATTCCAATGCAGCATTGGTGGTTGACCCAGTAAACGGTGGTAACCAGTAGCCGTGGTACTCGGTATACACAATCCTCATAAATTCGTTTTCACATTCAGCAACTTTTAAAATGTGCATTTTGTGACTGGAACCATTTTGAGATGTCCTAAAAACATCATTATGAGAAAAAAAATTAAAGAAATATTGACAGTCAAAGTAGAAGATATGGTACAGCAAAACCTTCTATTCAGCTTTTCCTGCATCTTGGGCTAACTGCAAAATACCTGTGGGACTAAAGTGCCCGCCGATAAAACAAAATACACGTGCACTAACAGGCAGATTTTAATTTCCTAGCTGGCATGTAAAAGTGTAGACTAACATGCCATGTCTATATATTGTTTAACTTATATTTTTCATTATCTGACTTTTGCATTTATTATTTTCTGTGCTATATAGACTGGCTTCCATCCCATTGGGTCACATAGCGAAATCTAAACTCGAATACTCGATACGAATACGCGCATAATTTTGACACTTCGTGAACTGTACTATACCCAAATCATCTGACAATACGTTTAAATAATATTAATGCACCAAATTTCATTCATAATTTATATGCAACTACTTTCCTTACTAGTTATTTCTCAACATTTCTTTGTAAAACAGCGTGCATAACACGTTCAGTTTATCACCGTCGCCATTTTTTTTCCGAGGTACAATATCGGAAATCTGCAAAGTAACCGACCAATGAAATCGATTGACGTATGTGGGGGTTTCCCGCTCAGATGTCATATAGTCTGGCAGCCAAGTGTATGGCACGTTCCATGCAGGAGCTTAACTTTATTTTGAATAAATTATTTTGCTTTATTGGCGATTTTGATTGCCCAGATCATCGACATCAAGAATCCGACTAACTTCACATATTCCGCTTTATAGGCACCAGGTTGTCCTATTCGCTACACCACACCGCATAGTAAAAATGTGGTAAAAGAATTTACAATTCGCGCACTAAAATATAGAAAAAACCTGCAGGGCATTGACATTCATACTTCGCTATATTGTTATTGATAAACTATACTCCAATATGACACAAACATATTATCACAAACTCACCTAATAAAGTGTTGATTAGCAAAATTCTAAGGTCACTCTTACATGAAGCAGAAAGTAAACAGAACATCTTCAATATGGCGGGAGATGGATCACACATGACTAGCACGTGACGTCTATTTATAATTATCGGGGTCACAGTTTTGAGGCCCGAGACAGCTCGCGCGTAACGTGATACAGACTTTTTGTATAGAGATCGCATCGTCAAATCACAGGTGTGCGTCAAATGAGAAACGCCATGGGATTTTGTACTTTCGGACATTTGCGTAATTTCAATAAATACAATCATGTAAAAAAATTAGAATTAGAAAAAAATAGTTTTCTTTAGTAAAGTAAAATGACAATTTTTTCAACTTCTGTCGTCATTTACGGAAAATAATTATATTGGGCTATTCCAGTGTATATAAGTACCCCCTATGGAATAGACTTTTACCTACGAAATGACCCCAACCCCTCAATTTTTTATCCGGATACAACCCCCCCCCCCCACCCCCCCCCCCCTCAATTTTGTCTTCCCGGTTACCGCCCCCCCCCCACCTAAATTTTGTTTTTACTCTTCCATAGGGGGCACTTATATAAACTGGAATAGTTTTACTATATAATTCAATCGAATTACAGGGGGGTGGGGGGGGGGGTTCAGGCTACCCACCCCACCACCCGCCCTGCTCCCCGGCAAAAAACAAAGAGAAGAACATCTACATACTCGAATAATTGAATGACTTATTTCGTAGTTGTCAGGAAATCGCATCTGCGGCGATCTGGCATTTAAAAATTTCCTGGGTGAGCACCCCCAGACTTTACGATGCGCATCGAGCTTCGCGCTCGCGGAGGACTGGACCTGCAATTAGTTCTGTATCCGCGCCTCCGTCGGCGATGACTATCTGTGCGGAATTATGTTGTAATTCACGGTTAAACATGCAGACAGCTGAGCCAGAATCAGAAAAAAAATGGAATTTGAGCTGAAATAATCAGTGACACATACGCGCAGGGCCGGATCCAGGTGGGGGCGTACGCCCCCCCCCCCCCCCCCCCCCCCCCCCCCCCCCCCCCCCCCCCCCCCCCCCTATTTTTGACGAAGCAATGATTTTTGTTCTCACAAATGCCAGGAAAATGCATCTGAGGCACTTCAATTGTCTAATTATTTTGGGGGAGGACCCCCAGACCCCCCTCACCTACGCCCCCCCCCCTCCACCCTTTATTAAAATCCTGGATCCGGCCCTGTACGCGTGTGTAGCTACGATCAAACAGATGCCGCCGGAGGTCATTAATAGTTCGGCATAACAAACAACTTATCCGGTGATTTGACCGGAGGCAAATAGGGAAGTGGACTTTGGGACAGGTATATTCTGAATTCAACGACGCCGCACCTATTCTATGCTGATTAGTTGAATCCGTTTTGTTTATCTGTCCTAGCGGTAAGCAAAATAAGGGTAAGTTTGTCATGCAGTGACGGCTGCAAAAACTGGCTGTCCGGAATATGAAATCCGGCCGTAAAAGAACGGCATCTTCTGGTCGGATTACTGTGAAATTTGTTTTGTTTGATATATAAATGATGAATACATAAGCGTATCGCGAAAACAGAATCTTGTAATATCTCCTTTAAACCCCTTTCTTGCTCAACTTTTAGACTACAGAATTTAAATTTGTACAAGTATATAATTAAGATTTAAAATGCATTGAAAATATAAAGTGTTTCAATTTCATTACGACAGACCGAGGCCTCAATCAGTAATTTATAGTATTTTAACGATTCGGACGCTAGCAAGCTCGGATCAAAACCGTTTCGGGACAACCTTGCTATTTTTTACTATGCGTAATCAACATATACGCGAAAGTTCTTTATCACATATGATATATGAACCCTTTCGCATGCTCACTGTTAATATATCATTAAGTTTAAACTTGGGACAAAAAAATCAAACATAAATAACGAATTTGTTACGGTCCGAAACGCCCTCGAAGTTATATATAGATCAGCAGGAAGGAAACTATACTGACACCGGGCAATGTAAGAAGAACTGGCGATCCAGAGTAAACCATAGGCACTTTATGGGATGAACGAAACCGATGTGTTAATGACTCCTATCGCAGGATGTATAGTATATGACAAGGTGGGACTCTCGCCAGGTTTTTGTTGTTGTTGTTGTTTGTTTTTCAACCAACGGAAGTGACGTAAATTAGGCTACCTTTGACTGGTTTCGTGATTTACCTTGCTGTTCACCAGCTGATTTTGTTTTTGTGACAGATCGACAGTGCCTGTTCTGACATACAAGACATGATACAACATGGAAAGTCACATTAACATCAACACATGTCAAGAAATAATCCATATTAATGTCATTTACAATATTTAATTCATTATTACCTTTTCAGATAAGTGAATGTCGTCCAATATTTCAGTTGGTTCACGGTCAATTCGTACCCATACCAGTTCGTACCCGCTTTGGTCATGTCGTACCCATATTATGTGCACGTTTTTTGGTCATTTCGTGCCTATAGGTACGAATTGACCATGTTTGCTCATTTCTTATCCAATCTGTTATGACCCGTATATAATGAGCGGATTGCTATTTCAAGGGGCATATTGCGTTGCTCTTGAGGTTCCGTCCGTCCGTCCGTCCGTGTACATTTACGTCGAAAAGTCAAACAGTAATAGTTAGAGAGATCAGTATGCCACGGGGGCATATTTGTATCTTCAATCTTCAAAGCCTTCAGGCTGTAGTTGACACACATGTAGTATTGATTGATTGTTTACTCTTCTTGTATATTTGTCACTAATGAGATCACTCACTTGTAGGTTTATGAGGGTGCGCATATACACGTAAATACATAAATATCCTTAATTACTTCATTAACATGTATTGTTTTCTTACTTCTGAACCGAACATAATCATATACTTGCACTGTATGTAACGGCCCCTTGGAGGCGTGGTTTAGTATTACATGATTGCTGAGTCAGCAAGCCAGCACCATGACAGGCCCTGTGCGACCCCTATGAGTTAGTTGTATTTTAGCTAGCAGTTAGTGCAGATATATTATTAACTAAAACCAATGCGTTGTTATTATTCTGCCTTAATTCCTATATCCACATATATACAATACATTACAATACTCCATCTTCAGTAACAGTTTACATATTATACAGATATATATGTAGCATTTCGTAATAATCAATATTGCTATATCAATCATTTGAATCACCATGGGTGATATCACCATTTCATTATGAATCCGTGATATCACACATTCGAAAGGGTGGTATCATTCATTTACATAGTTCATATCACTCATTTAGATGCAAATATCTGATATCACCCGTTGAAATAGGTGATATCACATATTCGAAAGGTTGATATCACATATTCCAATGGGTGATATCACCCATTCATTTGGAATTGGTGATATACATTAGAATGCATGATATCACCCATACAAATTGGTGATATCACGCTTGTCAATTTGGGATATCATTCATTCGGATGTGAATATCACCTATTCGAATGGATGATATCATAGTAAAGTCCAAAATGGCGCCACCTACATGAAGATCTGTACTTTTTGCAAGTAATTTTCTCTTTGGTTACAGTGAAAATACACCTTTAATGGCTTTAGTATCAGTTTGTGGCAATTGTATGGGTCCTTAAATTAACACATGACGGTCTATTCCATTTATTTGAGGTTGAAAGGGTTAAACAATGACTTTTAGTGCAATTAATTAATTGTAAACACTCCAATTTTCTTTGTTGTTGTTGTTGTTGTTCCGCGAAATACACACGTTGCTCGGAATTCGCGTATGTAATTACCGAAATGGGTCTGTTTTGACTTCGAGATGAGTACGTTTTGACCACAAAAAGTGGGTACGTTTTGACTTGGGTACGTTTTGACCAGCACCGTTAGGGCCGACGTATGTTGGTACCGAGGTGTCGTGGGGCGGACTTGGTTTAGGGCCGAGGCGTCACAAAACCAATCACGAAACCAGTCCGTACTTCCATTGGTTGAAAAATGGTTCCCAGCCTACATGTGGATTAGTAACTTACAAGTAGCGAGCCGGTCAAAGGTAAATGAAGTTACTTCCGTTGACTGAGATGATGAATGCTGTCATTCCTTATATATACATAGAGATCATCAGTGTAACTGGATTATCACATAGGCTTTTCGTTCACCCCATAAAGCTCCTATGGAGTAAACATCTCAATTTATCCATTAAATTGCTGTGTAGAACAATTTTTATGAATTATTACTTGTGTCACATGTATATATGGTTTATAAAGTATAACATACTTCACTATGTATATATGGTTTATAAAGTATAACATACTTCACTATGTATATATGGTTTATAAAGTATAACACACTTCACTATGTATATATGGTTTATAAAGTATAACATACTTCACTATGTATATATGGTTTATAAAGTATAACATACTTCACTATGTATATATGGTTTATAATACTTCACTATGTATATATGGTTTATAAAGTATAAACATACTTCTCTGTATATATGGTTTATAAAGTATAAACATACTTCACTATGTATATGGTTTATAAAGTATAACATACTTCACTATGTATATATGGTTTATAAAAGTATAACATACTTCACTATGTATATATGGTTTATAAAGTATAACATGCTTCACTATGTATATATGGTTTATAAAGTATAACACTCTTCACTATGTATATATGGTTTATAAAGTATAAACATACTTCACTATGTATATATGGTTTATAAAGTATAACACACTTCACTATGTATATATGTTTATAAAGTATAACATACTTCACTATGTATATATGGTTTATAAGTATAACATACTTCACTATGTATATATGGTTTAAAGTATAAACACACTTCACTATGTATATAGGTTTATAAAGTATAAACATACTTCACTATGTATATATGGTTTATAAAGTATACACTTCACTATGTATATATGGTTTATAAAGTATATAACATACTTCACTATGTATATATGGTTTATAAAGTATAACACACTTCACTATGTATATATGGTTTATAAAGTATAACACACTTCACTAGTATATATGGTTTATAAAGTATAACACACTTCACTAGTATATATGGTTTATAAAGTATAACACACTTCACTATGTATATATGGTTTTATAAAGTATAACACACTTCACTATGTATATATGGTTTATAAAGTATAACATACTTCACTATGTATATATGTAAAGTATAACACACTTCACTATGTATATATGGTTTATAAAGTATAACACACTTCACTATGTACATATGGTTTATAAAGTATAACACACTTCACTATGTACATATGGTTTATAAAGTATAACACACTTCACTATGTACATATGGTTTATAAAGTATAACACACTTCACTATGTACATATGGTTTATAAAGTATAACACACTTCACTATGTATATATGGTTATAAAGTATAACACACTTCACTATGTACATATGGTTTATAAAGTATAACACACTTCACTATGTATATATGGTTTATAAAGTATAACGTACTTCACTATGTATATATGGTTTATAAAGTATAACATACTTCACTATGTATATATGGTTTATAAAGTATAACATACTTCACTATGTATATGGTTTATAAAAGTATAACACACTTCACTATGTATATATGGTTTATAAAGTATAACATACTTCACTATGTATATATGGTTTATAAAGTATAACACACTTCACTATGACATGGTTTATAAAGTATAACACACTTCACTATGTATATATGGTTTATAAAGTATAACATACTTCACTATGTATATATGGTTTATAAAGTATAACGTACTTCACTATGTATATATGGTTTATAAAGTATAACGCACTTCACTATGTATATATGGTTTATAAAGTATAACGCACTTCACTATGTATATATGGTTTATAAAGTATAACATACTTCACTATGTATATACTACTTCACTATGTATATATGGTTTATAAAGTATAACATACTTCACTATGTATATATGGTTATAAAGTATAACGTACTTCACTATGGTATATATGGTTTATAAAAGTATAACGTACTTCACTATGTATATATGGTTTATAAAGTATAACGTACTACTCACTAGTATATATGGTTTATAAAGTATAACATACTTCTACTGTATATATGGTTTATAAGTATAACTACTTCACTATGTATATATGGTTTATAAAGTATAACACACTTCACTATGTACATATGGTTTATAAAGTATAACATACTTCACTATGTATATATGGTTTATAAAGTATAACGTACTTCACTATGTATATATGGTTTATAAAGTATAACGTACTTCACTATGTATATGGATTTATAAAGTATAACATACTTCACTATGTATATATGGTTTATAAAGTATAACATACTTCACTATGTATATATGGTTTATAAAGTATAACATACTTCACTATGTATATATGGTTTATAAGTATAAACGTACTTCACTATGTATATATGTTATAAGTATCGTACTTCTCTATGTATATATTGGTTTATAAAGTATAAACGTAATTCACTATGTATATATGGTTTATAAAGTATAACATACTTCACTATGTATATATGGTTTATAAAGTATAACATACTTCACTATGTATATGTAAATTGAGCATCATAAGTATAAAAAACACCATTATTTCGACTTGCCTTAAAACGCACATTTACAAATACAACTACGTCATAACTCTTATGTAGTGCAATGTAATTAGAGTTATGTACTCGGAACAAGAATCCGACTGATGATAGCGAGGTCAACACTTTAAAAAAAAAATTTGTTCAGATATGACCATTTTTGAAAAGTTATAGCATTTTGAAAATCGAAATTTTGTAATTTCTGTCTGTCAGATTCAGAGCATTTTTGTGTACATAGGCGTAGTATGCTATTTGGAAGTGTCTGAAACATAAAAATTGTAGAATTGACAGAATGCCATATATTTATGAAAAATGTGTGCACATATAAACTGAAATATGCCTTTATATTCCATATATGACATTTTTTGAGACAATTATACCATTTTGAACATCAGCCTTATGTAAATTTCGCATGTCATATTTGGAACAGTTATGTGTATATCAACATAGCATTGTGTGTGGACTTTTAGTCCATAACTATGGTATATGGCTTCTATAATATGTATAATGCAATACCGTAGTGATGCCAAAAAAGCCAATTAGTGGAGATTAAGCAAGTTTGTGTTGTCATGGTAACTAATATATTATACTTCAACGAGTAACCGTCACAAGTTACATTAATTTTAAAGAAACCATTTCATACAGAACATTTTTATTTAATTGGATTATATTGTAAGTACAACATGGATAAGCTTTTTTCACTCAAAACTATCAGATGAACGGTTACCATGGTATCTAACATGAATGACTTATAAAGTATACTACGAATATATAGTTACATGGTCCTCCGATTTGGAAAGATGTTGGCAGTGTTTATGTATACATGTACATGTATTTATTTCGTGTTTCAAATTAATTGAACAGTTAAAATAATAATTGAATCGAACTTCCCCAAACTGGTCATGATATGCCTATATTTGCTATGCATACATTTCCAGTACCAAAACAAAACATAATTATGCTATCTTAATTATGAGGTAATTTCACCAATAATTTCGGATTAATTGCAAAGTGGCTGGTGGAGATTAGCCATTACCATTAGGAATATTATTTAATAAAGTCATCGGCGGCGATTATTTGGACAGTGTGATATAAGAATTTCACACAACTGCTTCGGATTAATTAGTAAACTGCTCAGTCAATTAGTCAGACTAAGCTGTCTGAACTACATGTGCATTACCGAATAATTTGTTCCTTTGTTGGCTTTAGCAAATTAACCCGACTTATCAATATCTGTTTGAAATTCTAGTTAATAACAAGTAATTGGTTCAAAGTTTCGGCTCAGGTAAGTAGTGGAGGCAAACTTAGTATTATTCACCTGCATTAATTCACCTGCAATTTGTATTTGTATTATATATTTATCGTATATTTAATAAACGGCGGCGTCGTCAGCGTCGTCCACAAACTTAACGTTGGGTAAATGTCTTATAACTTCTGTTTCCTTTCTTGGAACACCTTGTTATTTCATACATGTATGCATTCCTCAGATGACCCTCTATCATGTTGTAGCAAATCCATGACCCACCACCCAACCCTTATCCCAAGGTCAAGGTCACAAACTTAGCACATTCATAAACTTAACGTTGGGTAAATTTCTAATAACATCTGTTTCCTTTCATGGAACGCCTTGCTATTTCATACATGCATTCCTCATATGACCTTCTATCATGCTGTAGCAAATCCATGACCCACCACCCAACCCTACCCCAGGGTCAAGGTCACAAACTTAGCACATTCACAAACTTAACGTTGGGGTAAATGTCTTATAACTTCTGTTTCCTTTCTTGGAACACCTTGTTATTTCATACATGTATGCATTCCTCAGATGACCCTCTATCATGCTGTAGCAAATCCATGACCCACCACCCAACCCTTACCCCAAGGTCAAGGTCACAAACTTAGCACATTCATAAACTTAACGTTGGGTAAATTTCTTATAACATCTGTTTCCTTTCTTGGAACGTTTTGCTATTTCATACATGCATTCCTCAGATGACCCTCTATCATGCTGTAGCAAATCCATGACCCACCACCCAACCCTTACCCAGGGTCAAGGTCACAAACTTAACACATTCACAAACTTAACGTTGGGGTAAATGTCTTATAACTTCTGTTTCCTTTCATGGAACACCTTGTTATTTCATACATGCATTCCTCAGATGATCCTCTATCATGCTGTAGCACATGCATGACCCACCACCCAACCCTTACCCCAAGGTCAAGGTCACAACCATAGTACATTCATAAACTTAACATCGGTGTAATTTTCTTATAACATCTGTTTCCTTTCATGGAATCCATGACCCATCACCCAACCCTGGCCTTACCCCAAGGTCAAGGTCACAAACTTAGCATGTTCATAAACTTAACGTTGGGGTAAATGTTGTGTAACTTCTGCTGATTTACAGGGAATGTCTTCATATTTCATACATGCATTCATCTGATGACCCTCTATCATGCTGTAGCAAATCCACGATCTACCACCCAACCCTTACCCCAAGGTCAAGGTCACAAACTCAGCATGTTCATAAACGTAACGTTGGGGTAAATGTCTTATAACTTCTGTTTCCTTTAATGGAACAGCTTCTTATTTCATACATGCATCCCTCAGATGATCCTCTATCATGCTGTAGCAAATGCATGACCCACCATCGAACCCTTACCCCAAGGTGAAGGTCACAACCATAGCACATTCATAAACTTAACGTTGGGGTACTTTTCTTATAACATCTGTTTCCTTTCATGGAACGCCTTGATATTTCATACATTCATTCCTCAGATGACCCTCTATCATGCTGTAGCAAATCCATGACCAACAACACAACCCTTACCCCAGGGTCAAGGTCACACACTTAGCATGTTCATAAACTTAACGTTGGGGTAAATGCTGTGTAACTTCTGCTTATTTACAGGGAATGTCTTCATATTTTATACATGCATTCATCTGATGACCCTCTATCATGCTGTAGCAAATCCACGATCCACCACCCAACCCTTACCCCAAGGTCAAGGTCACACACTTAGCATGTTCATAAACTTAATTTTGGGGTAAATGTTGTGTAACGTCTGTTTATTTACAGGGAATTCCTTCATATTTCATACATGGATTCATCTGATGATACTCTATCGTGCTATAGCAAATCCATGACAAACCGCCCATCCCTTACCACAAGGTCAAGGTCACAAACTTAGCACATTCATAAACTTAACGTTGGGGTAAATGTCTTATAACATCTGTTTTCTTTCATGGAACGTCTTGATATTTCATACATGCATTCCTCAGATGACCTTCTATCATGCTGTAGCAAATCCACGACTCACCACCCAACCCTTACCTTAAGGTCAAGGTCACAAACCTAGCACATTCATAAACTTAACGTTGGGGTAAATGTTGTGTAACTTCTGTTTCTTTACAGGGAATACCTTCATATTTCATACATGCATTCATCTGATGATACTCTATCGTACTATAGCAAATCCATGACCCACCACCCACCCCTTTCCCCAAGGTCAATGTCACAAACTTAGCACATTTATAAACTTAACGTTGGTTGTAAATGTCTTATTTAAGTTAATTAACATCTGCTTCCTTTCATGGAACGCCTTGATAGTTTATACATGCATTCATCTAATGATACTCTATCGTGCTATAGCAAATCCATGACAAACCGCCCATCCCTTACCCCAATGTCAAGGTCACAAACTTAGCACATTCATAAACTTAACGTTGGGGTAAATGTCTTATAACATCTGTTTTCTTTCATGGAACGTCTTAATATTTCATACATGCATTCCTCAGATGACCTTCTATCAAGCTGTAGCAAATCCACGACTCACCACCCAACCCTTACCTCAAGGTTAAGGTCACAAACCTAGCACATTCATAAACTTAACGTTGGGGTAAATGTTGTGTAACTTCTGTTTCTTTACAGGGAATACCTTCATATTTCATACATGTATTCATCTGATGATACTCTATCGTACTATAGCAAATCCATGACCCACCTCCCACCCCTTTCCCCAAGGTCAATGTCACAAACTTAGCACATTCATAAACTTAACGTTGGGGTAAATGTCTTATTTAAGTTAATTAACATCTGCTTCCTTCCATGGAACGCCTTGATAGCTTATACATGCATTTATCTCATGATACTCTATTGTGCTATAGCAAATCCATGACCCACCGCCCACCCCTTACCCCAAGGTCAAGGTCACAAACTTAGCACATTCATAAACTTAACTTTGGGGTAAATGCATTCATGCATGCATACATGCATTCATCTGATGGTCCTCTATTGTGTTGCAGCAAATCCATGACCCTCCCACCCTTTCCCCAAGATCAACATCATAAACTTAACGTTGGAGTAAATGTCTTTTTATAACTTCTCTTTCTTTTACAGGGAGAACGCCTTGATATTTCATACATGCATTCATCTGATGATACTCTATTAGTGCTATAGAAAATCCATGACCCACCCGCACCCCTTTCCCCAAGTTCAAGGTCACAAACATAGCACATTCATAAACTTAACGTTGGGGTAAATGTCTTATAACATATGTTTCCTTTCATGGAACGCCTTGATATTTCATACATGCATTCATCTGATGATACTATATCGTGCTATAACAAATCAATGACCCACCGCCCACCCCTTACCCCAGGGTCAAGGTCACAAACTTAGCACATTCATAAACGTCATAAACGTAACGTTGGGGTAAATGTCTTATAACATCTGTTTCCTTTCATGGAACGCCTTGATATTTCATACATGCATTCCTCAGATGACCATCTATCATGCTGTAGCAAATCCACAACCCACGACCCAACCCTTACCGCAAGGTCAAGGTCACATTCTTAGCATGTTCGTAAACTTAACGTTGGGGTAAATGTTGTGTAACTTCTGTTTCTTTACAGGGAACGCTTTGATATTTCATACATGCATTCATGTGATGATCCTCTATTGTGCTACAGCAAATCCATGACCCACCCACCCCCCACCTCTTTCCCCAAGGTGAAGGACACAAACTTAGCACATTCATACATGCATTCCTCATGTGAATAGCTATCATGCTGTAGAAAATCACCAACTTAGTGCGTTCATAAACTTATTGTTGGGTTAAATTTTGTTTTACTTCTGTTTTCAGGGAGCTCATTGATATTTCATACATGCATTCATCTTAATATGCTATATTATGCTACAGCAAACCCACGACCCACCTTGCACCACTGACCCCAATGTCAAGATCCACAGCACGCCCCTTAACTCAAGGTCAAGTTATATAATATCCATGTTTTTTATGCAACTGTGCCAAGTTTGAGTGAAGGCTGCCAACAGGCGAGCTTCGTTGTCTTCTGACAACTCTTGTTCATACATACGACAAGTCAAAACTCAGTACGGTACAGGGGTATTGGTTTCAATTCTAGGGCAGCAGTAATTAGAAAATACTGACGTATATCACATGTGTATGCATACAAATAATACAAGTACAACATGAGTGTCTAAATGTATGGAGTTGGGCACGTGGTAGACAAATATAGTAGAACAAATTTCTCGCAGAGCGGCCCGTTTCCAACAGACCACAAAGCGAACCCGACACATTTCTTCTAAATTACCAAAATGCACGATGGGAACGACAGCTAATTAATTGGATAGTTATCATAATGATATATTAATTAAATATTCACGGAACTACTCCACAGTAACTTCTGGGTCATTGTCTCCACAAGATAAACACTCGCTAGGTGACTATGTGGTTTGTTTTCACCGAAAAATACCGATTGCCACGAGAATACATGAACTGACTATAATTTGGGACGACTTTATGTAGGTACGATGGGGAACGACACGTTTTAATTAACACCTGATTGATGCACTGGGGCTTTAAATTGTATTAACTACATCATAGTAACTACATCAGGCAAATATGTAATTATCATTGTATTGAATAAATCTTACATTACAATTTATTTTGATTTATAACAAAGAACTTCTTCAAAACAGAGTGACTGAACACGCAAAATGTTGTTGTTGTTGTCAAGTGGATATAAGAATATTTTCGGATGACTCGCCTACAATCGCCAAAATAAGTACACCACGTGCGACAACTCTTGTTACAATGAAGTTCCCGCACTTCCCGCACTTCCCGAGAGGGCACTAGTGGGGGTAGGTATATTTGGGGCGAAATAATCGGGAATGCGCGGGCATTCTCAAAGAAACGATTTAGTGAAAATGAAAGCAAAGAAATCAAACTAACTTCTCTAATGTGAAGATTTCTGAAGCAACAATGTAATTTTCGTATATTTGACTATAAAAATGGGCATTTTTCATCGCATCTTTTCGATACTAAAAATTAAACATTTCTTGCCAATAATTTAATACCCTATATGACACCCCTTGGCCTCTATCTGACTAAAAACTCAGCGTCATTGGAGTATATTTAGCCAAGCTGTTAGGGATATCCCATGACCTATATACATATACGAAAATAAAGATGGCGGAAATTTTATTTGCGCGAACGAATGTCAGTGGTTTTTAAACAGCTATACTTGTTACATATCGAGATAAGTGTTCAACATTAAATTTCAATGAACGTTTTTAGCTCGACTATTCGAAGAATAGTTAGAGCTTATGTTGTCACGTCGGCGTCACGCCTTGGTTAAGGTTTTTAGTCAACCTTGTATACGGAATACTACTGGCCCCTACACCCACCATACTTGGACAACTTCCTCTCCTAGTGATGTACATCAATAACCCCTAAACTGACTACTTTCACAGAAAGAAAACATGTGGCCAATAATATCAGCTAAGTGGTTGTACTAAGTAGGTTGAAAGCACGTAATGGTAGCCAGAAACCGGAATAAGCTACTGGGTGGCTGAACTATGTTATTGTACGTAGTCACCGATTGTGACAGAAATATATAGACGTATCATTCATTTGTACTTGTTCAATTTCTATATCCAGACACTCAAGTTGTTAATGACGCTACCTAGAGGAGCCATTTCATGCGATGTTGCACAGTAAATCACATTTGAGTTTTTGGAGCCAATGATATAAACGACGACAATCTGGTGTTTTTACAAATTGGGAAGTCCTTGAAGTATATTGTAAAGTGCAATATATCTCCCTGCCAACAATAGAAGTATGAATGCGGCTATGGAATGGCAAGACAAAACAATATCAAAATATCTAACTGAATGCACGAGTTTAAATCTTATATTATAATATAATTGTATTATTATTATTATACGGTACTATGGTACTATATTCATATCCGATGGCCATATTAGACTTACGTTATTGCCGATGCTGTCAAATGGTGTATATCAATGTGTAATTACATAAGCTATTTACTAAACAAGTTAGTTATCAGGTAATATGACACTTGGTGGTCACCTTGGACTTGTGTTATATAGATTAGTATATAATTTAACATCAAAGTTACCAAAAAAAACACACATCATTTTAAACACATAATTAAAAAACGTATATTCTTTGATATGACGAATTACGGTAGTGAAAGTATGTAAAATAGTCACAGTTGGTGGCCATCTTAGATTTGTTCTATATGCAGTTAAGGAATTGAATTTTAAAGTTGCCCATTTGTGTCAGCACGTTAATACATTCATTATACTCTCTTAGATGGTTCAATTTCCTCCTGGGGATGCAATTATATGGCATGATATATCTTGGTGGCAGCCATCTTGAATTTATGCAGATTTCTCCAAACGCTCAAGGGTAACAGATTGTCATCAGTTGGATTCCAAAACTAGAAAGTCTACATACTAAGGCAAAATCAGTAATAAAAAAAGTAAGTTATTCAAAACAAAGTTAAGCCCCAAAATCGGCCTTTGACCGCCGGACTAAAAACAGAAATACGGAAGTTAATTTATTCTGCCGGAAACTTGATACTTCGGCAAAATGGCGACCGTAGCATCGCATCGTCGATATTATACACAAGATCGCGAAAACGCGAGACCAAATCGCTTGACTGCGAAATCGTGAGGTGAAAACGTAATATTCTATTGTATTCAATATCGCGTTTTCGCCTCGCGATCTCGCGTTTTCCCAACTGCAATGTCGGCGTTTTTGCCTCGGCTTTTTCACGATGTGTTGACATTGAGTTTTGCGCACACATAGACCAGGTTACCATATTTTGTCAAAACTACGAACGCGATACCTTTCATAAATACATGTACTATGATATAATATTGTACTATCGCTGTCGTCATCGTGATATCGCCTTCCGGATGGACATGCACGATGATATGATGACTATAGTACGATATATCGACGGTACAATGACGATAGTACGATATCACGACGGTGCGATGACGATGCTACGGTATAACATCTTATCACATTTTTGACACATTTCCGGGTGCTGTTTCTGTTTTAACACAGCTCGTGCGCAAGGTATGTGCATGCGGATGTGATAAATAAGTTAGATCACGTTTGTCCGCATGTACGTATGCTAAAGCTCGCGGATTATTTCCTCTTACATGCGGATGAACCGTGATCTAACTTATACACAATATCGTCATCGTGATATCCCGTCATCGTGGCTTCATGTTATGACCGTATCGTAGTATCGTACATGTAATATCGTAGTATCGACTCCATAGCGATATATTACGATGGCCTAAATGGAACACCGTAGTGGAGGGTAGAAGATTGGGTGTGTCAATGCCTACGCTGTGATACAGCTTGAAATGATATCTAAAATCCATTGTCGGAACCCGAGACAATGTCGCTGCCCTTGACATGCAGTGGGCCTCACTATCTATCGTGAGAACAAGCTGTGCCCGATAGTCGTCCGCCGCCCCCGATAGTCGTCCATACAGCGTGGATACATAATACTCCCGTTTTCAAAAGGGAGTATAAAAAGTATGCCCATACTCGCCCATCCCCAACTAGCACATTTGCGACATATCATGTTCGGTCTAGCTGCACACCTGATGGTGTTTACAAGGTATATTCCTGATTCTCCCACTTTTGAGTGTCCAGTTTGTCCAGGTTCTCCCACTTTTCATTTCCAAAGTATTGGTCAGTTAGGCGAGACTACGGTGCTATAGTCTGTATCAAGTTTGCGCTGATGATAGATTACTGGACAATTTAAAATATATGATGTTTATAAGTTTGTGATGAATTAATCCCTCCTTTCAATATGGCATTGATCTTGTTTAATTAGGTGCCTAATTGGTATGTATCATCACCTGATGAATCTGATAATTGAGTAATTATAATAAAAGTGTGTACATGTATAATAATATATTTTTCTTAGAACTTTAAAAGTTTGTAGTGCTTATTGAGTTAGTATATTAACAGGCAATTAAATTTCTCTGATGTTTAATTTGTTTGCGCTAAAGTTCCTTAATACTAATTCATGCTTAGAAACGTCATTATCAATAATCTTGTTTAATTAGGTGCTTACATGACATCAAAAACATGTACATGTATATTAAGTACTTTTTGCAGCACTATCTTCAACATTTCGATCAGTTTGTTTAGTCTATCATGGCTAATGGGCAAGTAGATATACAGTTTGTACTTAACAAGCATGGTGGGCAGAGTCTTGTCACTGGAGGATACAGGTTTGTGGTATGTATATCAAAGTCTCTCTCTCTCTCTCTCTCTCTCTCTCCCTCCCCCCTCCCTCCCTCTCTCTCTCTCTCTCTCTCTCTCTCTCTCTCTCTCTCTCTCTCTCCCTCTCCCTCTCCCTCTCCCTCTCCCTCTCTCTCTCTCTCTCTCTCTCTCTCTCTCTCTCTCTCTCTCTCTCTCTCTCTCTCTCTCTCTCTCTCTCTGTTACAGCTGTTAATGGTTGTAATGTAAAAAATGTCAATGATATGTGGAATGGACCGATGCACAGGCAGACAATAGCAAATTATAATTATCCATTATCAATCAGGAAGCATATGTACTTCTGCATCAGATGGTCTGCACCGCGAAAACTCCGAATTGTTGTTTTTTACAGGGAAAACACGTAGTCATTATATCATTTTTACATAAATTATATGCTTTATTTCAGGTTAAGAATCGTCGACAGGATCGTATCTACTGGACCTGCTCTGCACCAAGGTGCACAGCCAAAGCCACGACTATTGACAACATCCTCGCCAAGACAACGGGAAACCATAGCCATCCCGCCGACTACACAGACGTCGACGTCAGAAATGTGATGGCGAACATACGTAAGTGGTGCCGAGACGAGTTAACCCCCATTCCGTCAATATACGAGGAGGAGATAGCTGCTATTCGTGGGAAGGAATGGAATGATGATACAGCGAGAATGGCGAGCCACATTCCGACATTTCAAACGTGTAAGTCGACACTCTACTCTGAGAGAAGTAAACTCCGACCAAACCTCCCATCATCTGCCACCAACATCGTACTTGACGGAGAATGGACGCAGACAACAACAGGAGATGAATTCCTCCAGATCGAATACTTGTGTTCGCAACGAGATCAGGTCTTGAGCATCTGTGTGCGGTTCCGGTGATATACGGTGATGGCACATTCTACACGTGTGCCAAATTATTCCATCAACTGTTCTCGCTCCACGGATTCATAGATGGAGCATAGATGGAGCAATGTATCCGTTAGTATTCGCATTGCTACCGGGAAAATCGACCAACGTTTATGAGACAATTCTTCAGTCACCTACAGCAGAAATGTGAACATTACGGCCTACAACTAAACCCTGAACGTGTATTTCTGGATCACGAGCTGGCGTCACGCAATGCGGCTCTGCGTGTTTTCCCGGACTCCAATGTGAAGGCATGTTACACAGAGAACGACCACGTACACCGGCTGGTGAGATGAGCGTCCGTTCTGCCCCTGGTTCCTGAGAACGAAGTAGAAGACATATGGCTCGCCGCGCTGGAAGATATGGAAGTCGACGATGTTCCGGCTAACGTCTCCAACTTCCAGGACTACGTCACCGAGCAGTGGGTCGACCGAGACGACAAAGACGTCTGGAACCACTTCGCCACAGAGGGACCAAGGACGACAAATCACCTTGAAGACTGGCACAGCAAATTGAAAAGGGCGGTTAGACACGCACATCCGAACATTTTTGCTATAATCGAGATATTGAAACAAATTGAAGCAGCATCGTGCATCAAAATTCTGCAGTTCCAGGCAGGTGGTGCCCGCCCTCTGAAACGGAGACGATACCGTCTCATTGATCAGCGGCTTGGCCAGTTGAAGATGCGTCTACAGACGGTGAGCTGACGACACTGGAGTATGCCGACGCAGCATCACACCTACTACACATCTGAATATAATTATGATATGGTATCCGGCACCGTTCACTGAAACAATGACAGTATACTGACTGCACAGTGACACAGTGTGTGGATTGAACTGAATTGTGCAGACCCTGATCAGCCATGATTACATGTATTCACTGTTGTCCACATGTTTTTGCTTATTAAAATATTAAATATTCTAAAACTTAGCGTTATATAAGGGAATATACCAATAATTAGTGTATGAAGAAATAAGAAAAATATAGAATTGCAGATTACAAATGCAATTAACTAGTCCCAATTTCCCCCATAGCGCTTATAACAACAATATTACCTGTACACAATTCCAGGTTCTCCCACTTTCAAAACAGCCCCATTTTAAGGAAAGTGTGAGAATCAGGAAGATACCGTTTACAATCATCAGTCGGTAATCCAGTTTCACGTGCAAAGTGTGACCGACATTTAGTGTTCGGCGGAAACAAACATATCAAAACCGCGGTATGTAGTCGCTCACGTCATCGCAGATAAATTGATAATTAGCATGACATAGTGCATTGTTTGCTTTCTTGATAAAGCAAGATTTGGCAGCACATGCGAATCGTCTCCAAAGGGCGATTCTCCTATTTTGTCAAAATAAGTTTTGTAAATAAATACCAATGGAATCATGTTTTCTTTTCACATTTGTTGATTTTTTAATAAAATAGGTTTGGCAACACATGATAATCGTCTCATTGTTTGATTTCTTGATAAAGCAAGATTTGACAGCACATGAGAATCGTCTCCTAAGACGATTCTCTTATTTGGTCAAAATATGTTACAGTTTTGTAAAGAAATACCAATGTAATCATATTTTCTTTTCACATTTGTTGATTTCGTAATAAAATAGGTTTGGCAACACATGAGAATCGTCTCCTAATAAGATTGGCCTAGCGTTTTCGCAATCTCGTGTAGAGGTCGAGATCGAGTAAATGCGAGATTGTTACACGACACAACAGAACACCATTATAATTCTCGTGTTTCAGAAGGCAAGTCTCATGTTTTGTCAAACAAATAATATTATTTTTTCTAATAAACATGTTTTGGCAGCATATGAGAATCGTCTCCTATTTTACGTGTCCTGTTAGGGACATGTTACGATCTACTGATGGTGAACACGTGTTGGTCTTCGCTAGTCACATATGCCATATGCCCGGTCATACATCATCATAAGCACGTGCGGTGACCTACTGGGACGTGTGTCGGTGTTGGAAAGTGAGACATCAAAGGTTACAAAATGACATCTAAAGGTTGAGTTTTGTCGATCAGACCTTTGAAACACGCCGACACAAGAGCAGCACATTTACGATCAATTACTCTACACATATTTATTAATGGAACTTATCTCTTATAGCAAAGCGGTTTTCACCGCGTTTGATAAAAATATTTCTTCCATTTTATTGGTCGGATAGAAGGTGCAGAATCTTAAAAAAGGTAACGGAATCTTTATTTACTCAATAATTCAATAAACATGTACTGGCAGCACATCAGAATCGTCTCATGTTTTGTCAAACCATGTTTTTATTGTCAAAAATATTGATGTTTGTCCACATTTGTTCCATTTCTTAATAAAAACATGTTTTGGCAGCACATGAGAATCGTCTCCTGTATGCGAAAGCTGAAACGAAAATGTAACATATTCTCAACAAACATGTGACGATTAGTGTGTGTTGTCAAAATATATGTTGGTAGAAGAAATATTGATGCTTTGATATTCATTTTATTCCCTTATTAAAACATAAAACAGGTTTGGTAGCTGATGAGAATCGTCACTATTTCCGCGAAATATGTGTGTATGTTTTTAGTATTGGTTGGATATGGATGTGATTCAACCATTCAGTGTCACGGTTTCAAACAGAAAACGTGTTTTAGCAGCACATGAGAATCGTCTCCTTAGACGATTTGTATGTGTCCTGTTAGGGACATGTTAGAATCTCGCGTTTTCGGAATTGGTTGAGATAGCGAAAACGCGATGCGCGGTCACGAGAGCGCCAAACGAAAACGCGACTTATTCTTAACAAAACATGTTTTGACTGCACTGTGCACATGATAATTTTTTCACTTCGTCTCCTAAGATGATTATCAAATTTTGTCTGTTTTTGTAGGAAATATAAATAGTTCCTTTCATATTTTTAATTTCATAATAAAACTGTTTTGGCAGCACACGAGAATCGTCTACTAAAACGATTGTTTTCATGTCCTAAGACGATTAATTCTTACGTGTTGTCAACATATATGTTGATAGAATAAATAATGATGCTTTTATATTCGTTTTATTCCTTAATAAATACAGATTTGGTAGCAGATGAGAATCGTCTCTATTTCCGCGAAATGTGTGCTTTAGTGTTGGTTGGATTGGATGTGATTCAACAAATCAGTATCAGTGTTGCGATTGCAGACGTCCTGCGTGCGTGCGTCAGTGTGTTCGTCCGTCCGAAATCTGCGTTAAAGTTTTTAAATACCTTATATCTCTGCAGTCCTAAGTCACATTGACTTGAAACTTCATATGCTTATTAGTTATCATTCATATATTCATATTCATATATTCATTCTATGTCCCACTCATGCGGCTCCTGTGCCCCAATGTCAAGGCCAAATGACTTAGACGTTTGGGTTATTATAAAATCTGCGTTAAAGTTTTTACATACCTTATATCTCCACAATTGTTACTCCAATTTACTCCTTGGACTCGCCCTATTTTCAGACTATATATTCATAGTATTTCCGTCTCACTGGTCTGTAGGATGAGGCTAACTGTGTTCCTGTCTCTATATGGCCTTAACTGTTGCTGTGACGTTAAACACATTCACTTTCACTTCGTTTATATGCGTAGAAACGATAATTAAGAACCTTAAATTTCGTGAATTTATTCCTCTAATTATTCGTTTCTTCGCCTGTCGACGCGACGTAGTTGAACATACTCATAGTTATTTAAAATATGTCGGAACGCGGGAAATGCGACGTATATTTGCAAAACAAAATCGTGTGGAGTGGGGATGCCCAGGACTCCCATACCACGCTCCGCTACATCGACAAGGACCAATGTTATTGCCTCGGTGTTTTAGAGGCTCTGGCTACGCCACTGCACAGAGATAGTAACAGTATAAAGTAGTAACAGTGATATAATTCGCACTGTTTTATATCTTTATCAATAAAAACATAGATCAACTGCACTTTAGAAGCATTTCCATTAGAAACGATTCTAAAGTGCTGTCAAACTATGTTTTTGATGAGAAAAATGCAAACTAATCAGCAGACGACAAAGTTTAATTCAGCATTGTGAGGGTTAAATGACGATCGGAAATGACCACTGTACATGTATTATTCCGCGCCGGGTTGGCACGAACGCGCTATAAACATTCGTGACGATCCGTGGCGGACGTATTGGATTGTCCGTCGCGGACCAACAATCCTGTCCGCGACGAATGTCAGAAATTTCGTCACGACGCGCGTGAAAATAGCAATTCCGTCATCAGTACCGCCCAGCACGACGCGCGGATTTTGTTTTTTCCGCCTGAGCTGTACTGTATAAGCTGCTTGCCAAAACTGTTCTTGTCCCCATGCTCGGCTTAGCTTTTATGATGTACCCCGAACATATTTTGGGCGCATATAGTCGGCGTCCCGTCTGTCTGAGTATCTGTCTGTCCGCAATGTTCACCTTGCTTGTATCGATCAGGCTGAGGGGTGCATCTATCAGTTTTACTGATATCGTGTACAAGTTTGTTGCAAGATCCACTTGTGATATTAAAGAACATCAGCGTTGAAAACTTAAATGTCTACCAGGGATCAGTTTACAGGGTGAAGTGGGCGAAATTATCTCCCTAAATTGTCTGACTTCTCCATATTTTGAGTTGAGGGAGAATGTTTTCTCTATATAATACAGAAACTTTGAAAAAAACGGTCTATTTTCTCTTTTTTTTTAGCGAAAACTTCTCCCTATTTTGAAGGGCTAGCTTACACCCTGTCTACTGGTTTGGCAACATAAAGTAATATAAACAGTATATATCTAGGCGAGTGGTGCCGCAGCCAGGTGTAGGTTCGAATCCCACTGTCGCCGGTTTGATAATTTGTTTTCTCTATCATATTTATATATATTCACTTATTTTCACATGTGTTACCAGAAGCCTACACGAAGAACCATAGAGGGACCACAATAGCAAGTGTCGAATACGGAATTACAGAGGTGCTGAAACATGCGCCTAAAAGGGTTGGTGGATCAAAGTATAAGGTAAATTGCTATTACTATAATCATAACGCATACACACAATGACTCGCACACTTCAATGTAGTAGAAACTCGGAAACTCAGTCAATCATTAAAAGTCAATACAATCATGTTTTAAGACAGTTATTTGTGACGCAAGTTTAAAAAAAGCAATGTTTCATGAAAATATATACATTACCTCGCAACAAGTAACATTTTTTTGGGGAGCTTTACAGTCTACCATATAAAATGCAGGAATATGAAATGGAAATAAATGTGATTTTTTTTGCCAGTGGTAATAACAAACTTCCAATGAAAATTACACACTTCCGGTGGAGTATATATTTTTTTGTTAGACGTAAATGCTAAGTATGGTTTTCTCGCGCACATACTTATTCAGGCTGCCAATGGGGGTGTCGGGGCGCATATAATCAGCGTCGTGTCTGTCCGAAATGTGTGTACACCTTCTGCGTTTAAGTCTGGGTGCATCCATCAGTTTTTGTCGCGCCCGCTTGAAAAGCGGAAAGCGTGATATAGTCGGCACTTTGGCGTGCGTCGTTGCGTCCGCATTTGTGTTAAAGGTGTTCACGCAAGCGCCCATGAGCACCGCAGGTGCTCCCATGAGCACCGAAGGCGCACCGATGAGCACCGAAAGTGATCGATTATTTTTGTTTGTCTTCGGTGTTCAACGCAAGCGCCGAAGGCGTGCCCATGAGCACCGCTGGTACCGAAGGTGATCGAGTATTATCGGGTATTAATATGAATGCCTCGCAAGGTGCGACATGGTGGCCGCGGCCACCTCGTACTGATTTCTCGTTATTTTCAGCAACCCAGGAGATCCGAAGACGCTGCCGTCCAGCAGGACAGAGACGTGGACAGTGATTCTTCTGACTCTGATTAGGACTTTGGAGACATTCACCGTATTCGACTGGGCCTTGTCGTCATGTACATGTATACCTGTTCTGCATTGTGCGCGACCCACACACATTTACCACTGACGGAGCCTGAATATTTGTTCCACGGAATAACTCCAGTGTTAACCCTTTCACCGCTAAGTTACTGAATCGGATTGATCCATGATGAGCCGCTCATTTGGAACTGTACTGTTTGCATAAAGGGATGTTTTTATTTTAAAAATATGGAAGTTAATTGCAAACACTGCAGATCCTGATGAGACGGCTAGTTACGAGCCGGTTCATCTGGAACTGTACTGTTTGCAAACTCAGATATACCGGTCTGTAATGTTGAAAGGGTTAAGTTGGTGACTGTTTGGTCAACTGCTGGTGGGATCAGTTGTATTCAACAGAATAGCTAGTCGAATGCGAACTGTCGAGTACAGTCGAGTGCCTCGTTATCGATAATATTACTTACCGATATTACTGTGCACGCCATAATTATCATTTTTGTCGCGGCCGCTTGAAATGTGAAAAGCGATTTCAGGGTTCCCACAAGCCTTGAAAAGTCCTTGAATTTTGGTCGAGTCCTTGAAAACTCCTTGAATTTGATTTCGGTGGGTTTTGTCCTTAAAAAGTCCTTAAATTTTGACAAAAACTCTTTGATTTGTCCAAGACTAAGACTATGCTTGAATTGTCCGAAATTTATAGTGCAGGCGCATATTTTGTAAATTATATTATTTTTGGCTGGCTGTTTCATGTTTTTTACCATTTTTATGCCACACCACGATAGTGGACTGTCATTTAGTGTTAATACCATTGTCCGTCCCGTCCGTCCGTCACAAAACATTAACGCTCGGGTAAATGTCTCAAATTTCTTCATCCTTCGACCGATCCGCTTCATATTTCATATACACATTGCTCTAATGGTCCTCTACCGCCCTGTGCCAAATCGACGTTTGTCCTGCCCCCGCCAAGCCCAGGGTCAAGGCCACATACTTGGTGCTTCACAAACTTTTACGCTCAGGTAAATATCTTATAGTTTCTCTTTCCATTCACGGATCAGCTTCATACTTCATATACGCATTGCTCTAATGGTCCTCTACTGCCCTGTGCTAAATCCACGTTCGTCCTGCACCCGCCAAGCCCAGGGTCAAGGTCACATAATTGGTGCTTCAAAAACTTTAACGCTCAGGTAAAAAAATAATTTTACTTGGAATTTGGCCTCGTTTATTATCAAAGCGATATGTGGGGCAACCGTGTTCTATGAACACATTTTCTAGTTTATCCATTTTTACCATTTCAAAGCTATTGCGCAATGCTGGATAAAATTAGAGGGGGATATGGTTACCATAACACCGCACCGGTGAGTCAAAACTTAGTGTAACTTGGTATAACTTCACTCCTTGAAAATGAAAAAAAATACTCCTCGAAAAGTCCTTGAAATTCATGGCTGTATGAACCCTGGATTTAGTCGTCACTTTAGCATGCATCCGTCCATCAGTGCATGCGTTGAGTGCTGCCGGATTTGCGTCAATGTTTTCAGTTATCGTGTACCTCGGCCACCGCTTCACCAATTGACTTGAAACTTCATATGAACACTCACCACCCTCCATATTTTCATTGGGTGCCACACCCATTCTGCCCGAAAGCTGGTACGTTTAGGTATAAAGTATTATGTGTAATTATATGATATAAATTGCTATTGTGTTTTATTGATTTGCTTGTTTCTCTATACGCCGTCTTGTAAAAGCTCCGACAGACCCACATCTTGTATAATGGAAAGGTATCAAGTTCAAATTGAAAGGTCCTGCACATTGGACTCGCCCTATTTTCAGGGTTTAGAAGAGCGTTGTTTATAACGTATCGACGTAAAAATGGCAAGTCCGGACATGGGCATGTTGTGTTGAACATTGCTACAACGTTGTGACAACGTAAACGACAAGTGGTTGGTACCAACTTTGTGACAATGGTGCTGCAATGTAATGACAACGTAAATGGCAAGTGGCTGGAACGTTGTTGGCACGTTGTGTCAAACGTTGTAACAACGTCATTGCAACGTTGGGACGCAATGTGCTCAGCACCAACCGATCGCTTGCCATGTTTACGTAAATGCAACGTAATATGCAACGTTGTTGACACGTTGTGTCAAACGTTGTAACAACGTCGTCATTGCAACGTTGGGACGCAACGTGCAACCGAGCACTTGCCATTTTTACGTAAATCCAACAGTCATGCAACGTTCAGAGCACGTTGTAACGACATGCCATTGTTAGCTGGGGGGGAACCTCACTAAAATGGTCCACTGTTGTAACCCCTCGGCCACAGCCCATCCGAAGTTACCTTATGAACTGGTGCGTCGTCTTTCGCTCCCGGTAAGTTGGGACCAGACCATACTCCTGCACGTGCCGCCACACTGCTTGCGTCCAATGGAACACGCAACCCTTCATCGCCGTGACGTCAGGAAAGACGTAGGAAATCGCCTGCCAAGCAGCTGCAAAGCATGACCATATGATTTGCCATCATGATGATACAGTTAATTCTCAAATTAAACAGATATTATACCACGATGGAGCGAACAGACAAGTTATGTATTTATATTATGTATTTATTTCAACATACCTTTCTCGAAATCCAGAACAAACGCTTCTACGGCGACGTCCGGACGGGCATCCTTCAACGATTGGAACACCTACTATTAATGATAAAAAATGTAACCATGGCAGTATTAAATTACACTATGTAATGAGCTATGGAACAAAAAAACTCTGTTATCGCGTCTGTGTTTACTGTTATTTTTAAACTTTCGACGCCATGTACAGACAACGTGAATATGTGTGTGTGATAAGTGACATGAATTAATAAATTATTTGTACGGGTTTTAAATAATACACCGTGAAGAGAACACCCGTGAACGTGAATATCTGTGTGCGATAAGTGACATGAATTAATAAGTTATTACTGATTATATATAACGCGGTACCATAAAGATATCTGTCGAGTTGGGCACCGTACACAAGTGTACGGGATATGGCTCTTGTCAGCAATAGCGCTCCTATACGTCTGGATAGCGATTCCTGAAATAAAATAACATGGATTAACATTATAACATTTTGATTTGTCCGTGTAAGTCATGGTTGATACGCATGAAATACAAATAAACATGTCCGATTGATTGGGTAAAAAATAGTGTATCTGGTGGGCAATCTAACTCCCGGTCGGATTGTACAAAACTGAACCTTGTATTGTAATTTGTATTGTATTGTATTGTATTGATAACTGAATAATGCACTAAATTATATTTGAGATGCATGAATGCAAGCTTAATTGAGACACATCATGTGATTTTGTACCTTCGGACATCTGCGTAACTTCACAAAATACAAACTTTACAATACTGTTTCGTAATAAAATTCAAAAGTTGACAATAATATCAGATTACGTTATCTGACATTTTGGTCAACTTCATACATCATTTACGGAAAATATCATAAATTGTGTACTCCCCGACATACTTACCTGTTCCACATGTGCGATGCGTCACACTCGATACCGTGCTGGCGAGGACGTACGGAAGAAGAGCAGACAGTGCAGACGATGTCCATAACTCTATGTAGGATAGTATTGTATCCCCCGGACGAAAGTCGGGGGATACTATGGCCGCGTCCGCCGCAGACACTTCTTGTCCGGAGCATAACTCGAACACCCTTTGGAATATTTCCATGAAACTTCACACATGCATAAACCACAACCCGAAGGTGTGTCGCGCACAATAATGACAACTCTTGCATAGCTAATTTTTTAGTTCTCTCCCTTTTTTGTTTTGCGCACTGATTTCGTTTCCGGAGCATAACTCGACCACCCTTTGGAATATTTTCATGAAACTTCACAGTTGCATAGACCACGACCCGAAGGTGTGTAGCGCACAAGACTGACAACTCTTGCATAGCTATTTTTTTAGTATCTCCCTTTTTTGTTTCGCGCACTGATTGAGCATAACTCGACCACCCTTTGGAATATTTTCATGAAACTTCACACATGCATAGACCACGACCTGGAGGTGTGTCGTGCACAAGAATGACAACTATTTTTTGTTTATCTCCCTTTTTTGTTTTCGCGCACTGATTTCCTGTCCGAAGCAGAACTCGACCACCCTTTGGAATATTTCCATGAAACTTCACACATGCATAGACCACGACCCGAAGGTGTATCGCGCACAAGAATGACAACTCTTGCATAGCTAATTTTTTAGTTATCTCCGTTTTTTGTTTCGCGCACTGATTGAGCATAACTCACCACCCTTTGGAATATGTTCATGCAACTTCACACATGCATAGACCACGACCCGGAGGTGTGTCGTGCACAAGAATAACAACTATTTTTTTAATTTTCTCCCTTTAATGTTTCCGCGCACTGATTTCCTGTCCGGAGCAGAACTCGACGACCCTTTGGAATATTTTCATGAAACTTCAGACATGCATAGACCACGACCCGAAGGTGTGTCGCGCACAAGAAGGACAACTCTTGCATAGCTAATTTTTTAGTTATCTCCCTTTTTTGTTTCGCGCACTGATTGAGCATAACTCGACCACCCTTTGGAATATTTTCATGAAACTTCACACATGCATAGACCACGACCCGGAGGTGTGTCGTGCACAAGAATAACAACTATTTTTTTAATTATCTCCCGTTTTTGTTTTCGCGCACTGATTTCCTGTCCGAAGCAGAACTCGACCACCCTTTGGAATATTTGCATGAAACTTCACACATGCATAGACCACGACCCGAAGATGTGTCGCGCACAAGAATGACAACTCTTGCATAGCTAATTTTTTAGTTATCTCCCATTTTTGTTTCGCGCTCTCTACAAACTGGACATTAATGCATGAAGACCCGTTTTCTCGTGTGCTCTGTTCACCTTACCTGTGGAGAGAACAATATCCTTCTCCGGTTGAACAATAGTGACTGGGAGAACCATTCACCTGTGCATGTGCTAGCATGTGCAAATGTCCAGACTGACCACTAACTGACCACAGGTAATTTATACAGGTAAATTATTATTACATTTCCGTAAACTGTGTTGACAATATTGTGGCAATATGTGGACCTGTGCAGATATGATATGTAGATAAATATAGGACTATTACAAAAAAATCTGCGCTCCAGTAGCGAGCATTATTTGTGTCATGGCGTTCGAGTGCAGGCAAGGCATTGGACCTAGCTCTGTGTGCATCATTTCCTCTTTCACAACTGAGCCCGTCACCGTATACTAACACTGTGTGTGGTTTACCGTCAATGGATGGTACATATTTCTGGAGGCGCTTGTAGATTCCAATTGCTCCTTGAGTGCTACATGTATTTTGGTCGAAGACACCAAGGTTAACAATTACGCTCTTCTTGCTCGACTGGTAAGTGTGTTCGTGCAATATATGTGGCGCAGGAATATCAGCGAAGTGGTCTTTAAACCAATCCAAATGTCTACATATATATCTGCTAACAACCGTACACATTCTGCTTTTCAGCGGAGAGAAGTCGTTCTTGTCTGGCAGGAAACAAGCAAGATCCATGTCACTGACATGTTTTAGTGCTTCGCAAGGCATTCATGTAATTGTTGGGATTCTATTGATGGCCATGTATCCAAGTGCCATGTTCATGTAAACATTTTTGCTTGTCTGTGATGGGTTTCGTGCTGTCACTTTCAAATCCCAACGTTGTCCCAACAAAGGGTAAACCCCGGATGAACCTCATCGTCAGTGGAATCGTCAGCGACGAAAGATTCAATATTTCCATCAATAAAATATTGGCATTGATCATCACTGTCTTCACAACTTTCATCCGATAAATCCTCCTCCACCTCGTCTTCAGATGTAATACTCAGCATGTCGCTTTTCGAAGTATAACATCGAGGACGTCCTTAATATTTGGTATCGTCGCAGCCATAGCGACAGAGAGTTCCAGTTAATTTTCGTGGGCCAAAGGCGTACATCTTGTCTTTGGAATTGAATGTTCAACTCCTTCTTTAGACGCTGTGGCAGCCTCGTCAAAATTGTGCCTAATTTTATCAACTGCATTCAGTGTATGAGAATAACTCGTACAAAGACCTACGTGAGACAATTGTTTTATCGTGTCTCTCTTCAAATTCAGAATTGGATGGAAAGTAATGTTTGGAGGAAATTTATTTTCCTTGGAGATCGCGCGTGCATAAGCGTCGCAGCAGCGATTCCAAGGTGTGGTTCCAAGTTGACAGATTTCCCTCTTTTCATGGACTTTTCGTTTGATGGTGTTGTGATAGCAGCCCTGCGTACTGTTTCCAGAATTGGGGTTTGTGACTGCATTTGCTCAATGACTTGCTTCCACCTGAAGGATTCAATATTGGGGATTGTGGTATCCATAGCAAGGGGATTATCATCATGAATTATAGTGTTCAGTTATTTTCGAATTGTTCGTTTGACGAAGTTTAAGAAGTGCCTCTGTGAGCCTTTTGTTGCATGATACAAGCCACTAATTGCTCGGCTATATTGTCGAGAACGAACTGCCTTCACAATTGTATCACATTTGGCCTTTTCCCCGGGTCTGAAAAGTGTTTTACGGACGGTAGAAGTAGCTTTTACGGGCGTTATGGAGATGTTTCAAATGATAATTCTCCTGATGGTTCACCTGAAGCTGCTGGAGTGCTAGCAATGAACCTGTGCATACTGCTCGTAGTTATGCCATCGCCTTGGCCTTTTCGTTTTTGGCCAATGTAGCCTTCAGTGTCTGTACTATGCCAGAACTCTTCTACCGTGTGTTTGTATTTAACAACATCGTCCAATTTTGCCCAACAAGATGGACACAGAAATCTACCCTTCCTTTTGGAAAAAAGAGGAGTGACATAGCTTCCTGTTAAATTACAAAGGGCATATTTAGCAATGCTGTCACTATGTGGAAGTTTGTTGTCCACAGAATAGCGATAGTAACCTCTATTACATGTTTTTTTCTTGAAATCGACTCCACCGTGTGAATACTTCTTCTCCATTGATTTCTTTAAAATCGAAACATCTATACCCAAAGGAGACCGTAACGCCCAAGTAAAGTGAATTATTTATTTATGATACAAGCCATCGTTATGATAACGGTATCAGTATTTTCAGTACTTTGATTCTATTTTAATAAACGTGTGCGATAATTATTGATTGTTGAGACAGTACAAGACCAGTCAACATGCAAAGGTGAGTCCCATATGTCACAATACACAATATCGGTAAGAAGTTAACAGTGAGCAGTAAGTTACAGTGTTTGAACGATCACGTGAATAATGAAGTAATACATGTATTAATATCAGGCCCGTAGCCAGGGGGGGTCGGAGCGGTCGGACGACCTCCCTCCCACCCCCCCCCCCCCCCGCCCAGCCTCGATGTACACTTTTTTAGCATCGAGGTCCACTTTTTTAGACCCCCCTATATACCTCAGGCCCATTGGGCCTTCGAAACGATCCCCCCCCCCCCCCCCCCCCCCCCCTCACAGGTCTGGCTACGGGCCTGAATATAGTTGTAACGGAAATCCAATATCAATTGATATTCCCTGTTTATGTCGTCGAATATTACGTCACTTAGCTCTGAAAGCACGTCCGCCCATAGTTGTTTCAGTCTGTCGTGAACATGGATTGCGAACAGGCCAGAAGACTGTTCGACGAGAACAAATCGTCGTACGGAATGGACTTTGAGGCAAAAGACGAACAGATTCAAATAGCAGTGTCTATTATGAATGGAAGGAGTGTCCTCAGATTTCTTCTTTGTATTTTCGAACACGGAAATCGATTCTTCGCAAGAACGACATAAGTCTGTGCCAAACTCCCTAGACCACCAAATGCAGCTCATGAAGACGCGTTTGCTGCGCCATATTTCATCAAAATCCGTTGCATATTAAGGAAAATATCAAATAATACTTACTTTGGAGTGGGCCACAAGAATTGTCGAGTTCTTATGAAATCAGTAAATCATAAAGAGTTTAACCCTTAGAATGCGGGAACCGAAAATAGTCGTCTGCTGATAATTCATATTTTGTCTTTACTCTCAGTAAAAACATGGTTTGGCAGCATTTTAGAATCATTTCCATTGGAAATGATTCTAAAGTGCTGCCAAACCAAGTTTTTGATGAGAAAAATGGAAAAATAAAACATATGCAGCAGACGACACAAATTAATTCAGCATTGGAAGAGTTAATATTAAAATATCGTGTCATCACTAATGTAAGATCCTATTTATTCACACACTGAAGCTCAGTGTATACTGATCAACTGAATGTTTTCTGTAGCCTAGTTTCTTACACCAACCAGTGTATTATAATTTTAATCAACAGTAATGTCATAATTGTGCCCAGTTAGCTGAGTCGACTCGGTATAGCGATGGTACAGTAAACCAGCGGTTCCAGGTTCATGTCCCATGTATCAGATATGTATTTTCCTCGGCCCGTCAGATTTGGTACCGTGACTGATGAATATACTCCCCATAATTTGGCGGGGGATAATGTCGCGGTATGTTCCGGTATATGGCATGTCAAACGTTGCTATATTACATATCTATTTTATTATTATTGTATGTGTGTTATTGTTATTCAATGTTTCGTTATTGTTATTCAATGTTGCGTTATTGTTATTCAATGTTGCGTTATTGTTATTATATTTTTCGTTATTGTCATTGTATGTTCGATATTCTTATTCAATGTTTGTTATTGTTATTCAATGTTTCGTTATTGTTATTCAATGTTGCGTTATTGTTATTCAATGTTGCGTTATTGTTATTCTATACTTCGTTATTGTCATTGTATGTTCGATATTCTTATTCAATGTTTGTTATTGTATGTAATTGTATGTTCGATATTATTATTCAATGTTTGTTATTGTTATTCAATGTTTCGTTATAGTTATTCAATGTTTCGCTATTGTTATTCAATGTTGCGTTATTGTTATTCTATGCTTCGTTATTGTCATTGTATGTTCGATATTATTATTCAATGTTTGTTATTGTATGTCATTGTATGTTCGATATTCTTATTCAATGTTTGTTATTGTTATTCAATGTTTCGTTATTGTTATTCAATGTTGCATCATTGTTATTCTATACTTCGTTATGTGTTCGATATTCTTATTCAATGTTTGTTATTGTTATTCAATGTTTCGTTATTGTTATTCAATGTTTCGTTATTGTTATTCAATGTTGCGTTATTGTTATTCTATACTTCGTTATTGTCATTGTATGTTCGATATTCTTATTCAATGTTTGTTATTGTATGTCATTGTATGTTCGATATTCTTATTCAATGTTTGTTATTGTTATTCAATGTTTCGTTATGCTTCGTTATTGTCATTGTGTGTTCGATATTCTTATTCTTATTCAATGTTTATTAATTATTATTCAATGTTTCGTTATTGTTATTCAATGTTGAGTTATTGTTATTCTATACTTCGTTATTGTCATTGTATGTTCGATATTCTTATTCAGTGTTTGTTATTGTTATTCAATGTTTCGTTATTGTTATTCAATGTTGCATTATTGTTATTCTATACTTCGTTATTGTCATTGTGTGTTCGATATTCTTATTAAATGTTTGTTATTGTTATTAAATGTTCCGTTATTGTTATTCAATGTTTCGTTATTGTTATGCAATGTTTAGTTATTGTTGTTCAATATTTAGTTATTGTTATTCTATACTTCGTTATTGTCATTGAGGTTACAGAAAATGCTACCACTATATTGTCAAGTACAAGGAATGTCACACTTTCTCTTAGCTTACGACAGTTTTGGTAAGTACAAATTAAACATTTTCCGGAACCACTACACCAAAGGTGTATGCACAGTCGGCGAAGGCAAATCCCCTGGCCCATGATGGGGAGACATAATAAATATTCGGAACATGTTTGTACTTACCAAAACTGTAGTAAACTAAGAGAAAGTGTGACATTCCTTGTTCTTGACAATATTATGGTAGCATTTTCTGTAACCTCGATTTGAAATACACACGCTCTACGTTCGTTTATGACAAGCCAATGAAATGCCTTGTTACAAAGGGAAACGCATTACATCATTCCGAAGGATAAAAATAGCACACATCGAATAAGAATAACAAGATAATTACACAATCACATGACATACAATACGAATGACAAGTTTTACAATGACAATAACGAAGTATAGAATAACAATAACGAAACATTGAATACGAATAACGAAACATTGAATAAGAACGATACATTGAATAAGAATAACGATACATTGAATAAGAATATCGAACATACAATGACAATAACGAAGTATAGAATAACAATAACTAAATATTGAATAACAATAACTAAACATTGAATAACAATAATAAAACATTGAATAAGAATATCGAACATACAATGACAATAACGAAATATATAATAACAATAACGCAACATTGAATAACAATAACGAAACATTGAATAACAATAACGAACCATTGAATAACAATAACAAACATACAACAATAATAAAATAGATATGTAATATAGCAACATTTGACATGCCATACCGGTATGTAACTCATATGTATGTCATGTAACAATGTATATCAGAGCTCCAGATAAGCTGCGTATTTGCGTAAATACCCAATTAAAATTGCCAAAAACCCAATTGCAATCAGAAGTAGTGAGTATCAAAAAGCAATGAAAATTTGTGGTATCTTTATCATGCTACAGAAAACAATAAACAAACCACAAATATAGCATATTTTCTTATTTTTCCATGAAAACACATCTTGGTATTTCATTAGAATTGTCTCCAATGATGTGTTTTCATTTAGAAGCAAACTATTCAATAAGTGCCGTCTGCTGATGTGCAAACGATAGTGTGATTATATTTTACACAATTAAAATTTTGAAATACCCAATTGCTTCAGAAATGATGGAGGGACAATACTCAATTACTAATTCCTTATCTGCAGCCCTGGTATATACTATCAGAAACTATTAAACGGGGGATAGTTTGGTTTTACTTTTTTGCTACACACGTACAAATAGTAAGAACATTTGTGCAATATAATTAGATTTTGCGGTATTTGGAAAGAATCTTTCCCACCCATTTACACCATGTCCTCACCACACCAAAATAACATAGACCCACTCCCTAAAAGTAATAGGATTAGTAATAATCTTACTACTTTTATAATAGGTGACAACTCTCAAGTAACAAGAAAACAAAAACTAAATTGTACCCCCCTGTACCATTCACTAGCCACCCACTCTAGATGATATATTCCAGGTACACAATACCCTGTTTCATCA
>CM055280.1:65819422-65836439 GCA_029237695.1 Conchocele bisecta
GATTATATTGCATCAAACTATATTTCTATGACCATAAATGATGTACAATTGGCACGGAAAGATTGTCGTGTCACTCCCAAATATATGACTACGTGTCAGACTACTTAACTCATTTTGGAAAGTGTTAGTAATTAAAGAACTGCAACTGTCATGAATATACAGTTGAGTCAAAGCTAACATATACATGTACCTTTGTCATTGACAAACCTTAATATGCCCCACCCCCAAATTATCATGATGGCCTCCAAACCATGAGCAGGTGTAAAACAAACATATTCAAACAAGGCAAATATTCACCATTAAACAATATAATTTCAAACATATTCTTATGGCTATTCGTATATTTTGAAAATGTAATGTTTGCATGTCCATGAAACTTGTTACTATGTGACTTACAAAATACATTTTTTGATAGCAGATTAGTACAACTAATATGAGACGCCCACAACATAACGTAACTTCGGGTATTTGGAAATTTTGCCGTTTATGTTTTGAAAATTAAACATAATTTCTGCAAATGAAGTCAGAATTTGATGCAAATTCCAGAGCAAATGTGGAATTATATTCCGCATTCAATGGAATTTTCGTCAACTAAGAAAAGGGACCACAGCCACTCCTCAGTCTCTCCAAAGCTTTCACTGAATTCTCCTTGTACATTTCAGTGCTGGAGATTATGTCTGATGACTTGGAAATAATGTCAAACACTTTGTAACTGATGTCCATCAAATGTCCAGGTAGTTCACGTAAACAGTAGAATAGTGCATTACCATCTTCAATGAGTGTGTAATCAGGTGGTGGGATTGGTGCATCATTTATTGTATCCCCCGGACTCCGTCGGGGGATACTATGGGTTTGACAGCGGGCCGCGTCCGCCGCAGACACTTCTTGTCAGGAGCACAACTCGAACACCCTTTGGAATATTTTCATGAAACTTCACACATGCATAGACCACGATCCGAAGGTGTGTCGCGCACAATAATGACAACTCTTGCATAGCTATTTTTTTTAGTTATCTCCCTTTTTTGTTTCACGCACTGATTTCGTGTCCGGAGCATAACTCGACCACCCTTTGAAATATTTTCATGAAACTTCACACATGCATAGACCACGACCCGAAGGTGTGTCGCGCACAAGAATGACAACTCTTGCATAGCTAATTTTTGAGTTATCTTCCTTTTTTGTTTCGCACACTTGATTGAGCATTAACTCGACCACCCTTTGGAATATTTTCATGAAACTTCACACATGCATAGACCACGTCACGAAGGTATGTCGCGCACAAGAATGACAACTCTTGCATAGCTAATTTTTGAGTTATCTCCCTTTTTTGTTTTGCGCACTGATAGAGCATAACTCGACCACCCTTTGGAATATTTTCATGAAACTTCACACATGCATACACCACGACCCGAAGGTGTGTCGCGCACAAGAATGACAACTCTTGCGTAGCTAATTTTTAAGTTATCTCCTTTTTTTTGTTTTGCGCACTCTACAAACTGGACAATAATGCATGAAGACCCGTTTTCTCGTGTGCTCTGTACACCTTACATGTAGAGAGAACAATAGCCTTCTCCGGTTGAACAATAGAGACTGGGAGAACCATTCACCTGTGCATGCACTAGCATGTGCAAATGTCCAGTTTGACCACTATCTGACCACAGGTAATTTATACAGGTAAACTACTGCATTGTATATTACATTTCCGTAAACTGTGTTGAAAATATTGTGGCATTATGTGGACCTGTGCAGATATATGTAGATAAATATTGGACTATTAAAAAGCATTATTATTTTTAATTTTGAAACTTTTTTTTTCCATTTTTTTTTTCATTTTTTTTTCTTTTTTTTTTTCAAATTCTTTTTCAATTTTTGTCTAGTAGCATAAGGTCGTAAGTGCTATATACAGACTATTATCATATAATAAAACAATTATTGACTAGTGAGCCATAGAATATAATCTGACATTCTATGGCTCACTAGTCAATAATTGTATAATATGTTCGGGCCAGCGAACATTGCTTTCGGGCCCAGGCTCGAGGTCATTTGATTCCGCGGAATTCTTGTTTACTTATCTCCCTTTGTTGTTTCGTGCTCTGATTTTGTATCCAGAGCATAACTCGAACACCCTTTGGAATATTTTTATGCCCCACCACGATAGTGGAGGGGGCATTTAGTGCTACCCTTGTCCGTCCGTCCGTCCGTCCGTCCGTCCGCACACACGAATGGGTACTTGTTGTAAGCGTGCGGGGATCTTATTGGGTAGGTTAGGATAGTGTTGGGTACTCTTGTTGGGAATTTTTATAGAATAAAAACCCAACAAGTATTCATTCGTAGGAACATGCGTCCCGTCCTCCCGTCCTCCCGTCGTCCCGTCCGTCCGTCCGTCACAAAGCTTTAACACTCGGGTAAATGTCTCATAATTTCTTCATCCTTCGACCGATCTCCTTCATATTTCATATACACATTGCTCTAATGGTCCTCTACCGCCCTTAGTGCTTCAAAAACTTTAACGCTCAGGTAAATATCTTATACTTTCTGTTTTCTTTCACGGATCAGCTTCATATTTCATATATGCATTGCTCTAATGGTCCTCTACCGCCCTGTGCCAAATCCACGTTCGTCCTGCCCCCGCCAAGCCCAGGGTCAAGGTCACATGCTTCAAAAACTTTAACGCTCAGGTAAAAGAACATTTTGACTTGGAATTTGGCCTCATTTATTATCAAAGCGATATATGGGATATCCGTGTTCTATGAACACATTTTCTAGTTTATTAAACTTCACACATGCATAGAAGACGACCCAAAGGTGTGTCGCACGTAAGAATGACAACTCTTGCGTCGTTAATTTCTTAGTTATCTCACTTTGTTGTTTCGTGTACTGATTTCGTGTCCGGAGCATAACTCGAACACCCTTTGGAATATTTTCATGAAACTTCACACATGCATAGACCACGACCCTAAAGGTGTGTCACACAAGAATGACAACTCTTGCATCACTAATTTTTTAGTTATCTCCCTTTGTTTTTCCTTTTCCGTCACTGATTTTGTCTCCGGAGCATAACTCGAACACCCTTTTTTCAAACTACTTGTGTATCTGGGGAGGGGGATACACATGCGCTTGTCGACAAGCGTCCATTTCTAGTTTCTTTGGCTATGTGCTGGAATGCCTTGGCTTCATGAGTTACGGTCGTGTATCCATCGGCTGTTCCAATACTGTATAGTACAGCTGTCAGGCAATACTTCATTACATCTTCAAGCTCAATCTGATTACCCTTCTGGGACTTCACTAAAAGTTGCAGCGCCATACTTCCTTGGTGTTTATATTCAACTACTTTATTATTAGTGTTCATCACACGGACAGATTTGCTTGTATCACCTAGAGAACACAATTTCATCCTTTTCACAGGTTCAAAGAAATGATAATTTTGTTCTAACCGTTCGTGGATAAATGACTCCTTCGCTTCTGTGCCTACGCGCTCAGCTTTCATAACATCTGCTGCGATATCTGATGGAGCAGCAGCCCCTGACGAGTATATGTTAGCTTTGACTCAACTGTATATTCATGACAGTTGCAGTTCTTTGAAGGCCAAGTGAGAGTTAAAATATGTTACAAACACTTTCCAAAATGAGGTACGTAGTCTGACGTCACATCCATATATTTGGGAGTGACACGACAATGTTTTCGTGTCAATTGTACATCATTAATGGTCATAGAAATATAGTTTGATGCAATATAATCATATTTAATAGACTTAAGAATATGGTTTGCAAATTATCTCAACAATGTTTCAATGGACATGGACATTTAACGACTTCGTTTACAAAATATTTAAACAAAATCAACTAAATATGGCGGCCATTTTGAAATTGAATCACCCTATCTTATTAGTAACATTATTATCATGTTCATAGACCCTGAAAATATGGGCATAGGCACCAAAATCATTCCTCTGTGTGTACGACAGACCGAGCTATTAACGAAAGCAATTTTGAAAAATGGCCGCCATTCCTAGTTCATCACAACTTATTCATTGTTAACATGTTTAATATCAATCAGATATGTCTCCTGAACAAATTGATACCACTCGCGGAGGACTGGGGGGTTGGGGGGGGGGGGGGGGGGGGGGATGCTCGGGGGTTATATCTAGCTCATGGACTACAAGGTTGGATTTTTCTTTTTTAGGAGTAAGTGTGAACCTATTGTTTAGTTCATGCAGAACCAGTACAGACTGGTTGCAGGTCATGCACAAGTGGGTCCCACAGCATCCATACAAATAGTGAAAGTAGGAGAGACTGGCCTTATTGGATGGCATTCGGTTAAATTATATAGTAACACTATTTGGTGGTGTTTAACCTATACAACATTTTGCGACGCGAATGCTGGACGCGGACGTGATAGAATACATTATTTGACGTTGTCTCTAATACAAACAATGCCTTACTTACTTTCATTGTAGAAGAGCGTTTCCGGTGTTGCTAAAATGTTTATTGGATTCTCATAAATTATGCGCGTGACCTTTGTCCAAATCTTAACTTTGATCTATACTAAGACGGACTTAAGTCTAAGTTTAAGATAAATCTTAGATTCTTTATGAATACGGGCCCTGGTAGGCATGTTTGTAGACTTTGTCTACTTAGTTTACATGGTCTACACATACCACAACTGCCTATAATGTTAAACAGTATTGGTGGTATATATTCAAATGTGTGTGTATTTGTGTGTTTTAGCAATATTTAGCTAAAATGTTTAACTAAATGTTTATGTTTGCTTATTACTACATGTATTAGTGTTACAGTATAAAGAAGCACAATTATTTAAAAAAAAGAAAGAAAAAAAGACGGGCACATGCTGTACATCTATACATCATACAGAGCTATGCTGGTCTATGCGAGACGGGCACATCTATACGTTGTACAGAACGATGCTGGTCTATACGAGACGGGCACATGCTGTACATCTACATTATACAGAGCTATGCTGGTCCATATGAGACGGGCACATGCTTTACATGTACACGTATAAAACTATGATGGTCTATACTAGACGGGCACATACTGTAAATTTACATGTTGTACAGAGCTTTGCTGGTCTATACAAGACGAGCACATGCTGTACATCTATACGTTGTACAGAGCTATACGGGTCTATACAAGACGAGCACATGCTCTACATATATACGTTGTACATACAAAGCTATGCTGGTATGTACGAGACGGGAACATTATGTGGATGTGCACGTTGTACAGAGCTATGCTGGTCTATACAAGACGGGCACATGCCGTACATCTATTTGTTGTACGAGCTATGCTGGTCTATACAAAATGGGCACATGCTGTGAATGTATATGCTGTACAGAACTATGCTGGTCTTTATGAGATCGACACAAACTGTACATGTATATGTTGTACAGAACTATGCTGGTCTATACTAGACAGGCACATGCTGTACATTTACATTTTGTACAGAGCTATGCTGGTCTATACAAGACGGAAACATGCTGTACATCTATTTGTTGTACAAAACTATGCTGGTCCATACTAGACGGGCACATACTGTACATTTACATTTTGTACAGAGCTATGCTGGTCTATACAAGATGGGCACATGCTGTACATGTATACGTTGTACAGAGCTATGCTGGTCTATACAAGATGGGCACATACTGTACATGTATACGTTGTACAGAGCTATGCTGGTCTGTACGAGACGGGCACATGCTGTACATGTATACGTTGTACAGAGCTATGCTGGTCTGTACGAGACGGGCACATGCTGTACATGTATACGTTGTACAGAGCTATGCTGGTCTATACAAGATGGGCACATGCTGTACACGTATACGTTGTACAGAGCTATGCTGGTCTATACTAGACGGGCACATGCTGTACATGTATACGTTGTACAGAGCTATGCTGGTCTATACGAGATGGGCACATGCTGTACATGTATACGTTGTACAGAGCTATGCTGGTCTGTACGAGACGGGCACATGCTGTACATGTATACGTTGTACAGAGCTATGCTGGTCTATACGAGATGGGCACATGCTGTACATGTATACGTTGTACAGAGCTATGCTGGTCTGTACGAGACGGGCACATGCTGTACATGTATACGTTGTACAGAGCTATGCTGGTATGTACGAGACGGGCACATGCTGTACATGTATACGTTGTACAGAGCTATGCTGGTCTGTACGAGACGGGCACATGCTGTACATGTATACGCTGTACAGAGCTATGCTGGTCTGTACGAGACGGGCACATGTTGTACATGTATACGTTGTACAGAGCTATGCTGGTCTGTACGAGACGGGCACATGCTGTACATGTATACGTTGTACAGAGCTATGCTAGTCTAAGACGGGCACATGCTGTACATATATATGTGGTACAGAGCTATGCTGACCTATGCTAGACGGGCACATGCTGTGCAGAGCTATGCTGGTCTATACGAAAATCTGTGTTAACATTTTAAGTACCCACTATCTTCTTGACTTTACATACCTCTTTATCCTCATCCATATTGTCATTCTATTGCCCATCCATATGGCATCCATGCCAAAGGTACAAGTTTTTGCAAAATATGTGCAAGTTTTTAAGGACCTAATATCTCCACAATACAATTGCTCTAACCAGATATATACATAATGGGACCATCAAATGCCTCAGATGGCATGATATGCTGGCCGCGGTCATCTAGTTGTAGTGTAACACGGTATAAAACAGTGTATATCCTCAATATCACGGTGAAGCCTTTTTTTCTGTCCGACAACTAGCAAACAGTGTATACGTTCACCAGACTACAGTGTATACTATCACCAGGGTATATGAGCCTTGCCTATAAAATGAAACGGTCTTTATGGTAGAGTACCAAGTGTTTACATGTTCATCATACCAATTAAATGTCCATTTCCTGGGTCAAATCTGTGGCAGATATCTCTGCTCTAATTAAGAAGTGGGTATTTTCCTGACTGTGATTTATGGCCCCACAGACTCCTTGTGGTATGTACGAGATAACAGGTATTGCTACATTTGTGCAGATGCACAGCCTGATCTGGATCTACACTGACCACAAAACCCTTAAGCTGCATTTCTGCAGTCACAGCCACATTTACCAAAATGCTGGTAGTTTATGAGACGAGACACTTTGAGCTGAATGTTGTCTATTTTTCCCATTCTTTTTTTCTGACTGATTTATGGCTCCCACTGACTCCCTGTGCAGTGGTATGTACATGTATGCGAAAACAGGTATTGTTAAATTAGTGAGCTTTATAGGCCAAATATAAGACTACATCTGGATTATAGAACTGATGAGTGAAGATAGGTCTACAATCAGTCTGGCAATTGGTTAGTATATATGTGTAACACCTGACCTATTTACCATTTGTGGCTGTGTCTGGCGAAATGAGGTTTATTTGATGTGACTGGAGAAATGAAGTTTATTGGATTTGTCACTGTTTATATCCTGATCAAATAGCACAGTCAAATATGTGACAGATATCTCTTATATATCTTATAATTAAGAAGTGTGTATTTTTCTGACTGATTTATGGCCCCACAAACTTACCTGTTTTCATATGAGAAAATATGTATTGTTACATTTGTGAGCGTGAAGCATGACGGGTATTTCATGGATGGAATGGCGAAGAGAGCGGAGGCACAGGCTGATTTGGATCTACACTGGCCGCAAAACTGATAATCCGAAGATATTTTGAGCTGATTGTCCATTTCTGTAAGATGTCTCTTTTCCCAATTGTTCTCAGAAGTCTGTTGTTGTTTTTTTGACTGCGATTGTGGCTGCAGAAATGGAGCTTAAAGGTTTTGCGGCCAGTGTAGATCCAGATCAGCATGTGCATCCACATAGTATGATCAGGTTCTGCACTGTTCGCCATTCCATCAATGAAGCACATGTCATGCTTCACGTTCACAAATGTAACAATACCTGTTTTCTCATCATAACACAGGGAGTATGTGGGGCCATAAATCACAATCTGGAAAATACACACTTGTTAATTAGAGCAGAGATATCTGCCACAGAATTGACCCAGGAAATGGACATTTAATTGGTATGATGAACTTGTAAACACTTGGTAGTCTACCTGTAGATGCTGTAGACTAGTTTGTGCCATTGTATCCTATGTAACCCATCGTACCCTATTGTATATGCTGTAGATTATTGTGTGCCCTTGTACCCTATGTAACCCATCGTACCCTATTGTAGATAATGTAGACTATTTTTTGTCGCGCCCGCTTGCGGACAGCGTGATATAGTTGGCACATTGGCGTACGTCCGTCCGTACCTGTTTATTTCTTGGTTAATGTTTTTCGGTATACTATCAAGCCTCGGCGGGCACGAAATGCGGGCAGCGGCCATCTCGTATGTTTGTACCCTATGTAACCCATCATACCCTATTGTACCGAAGATATTGTGTGTACCTTTAGACTATGTTGTACCCTACGTAACCCATTGTACCTTATCGTACTATAATGTAGATGCTCAGGCGCATAGCTGCCATTAGGCCAAAAGGCCCGGACCTGAACATCGTTTTGACTAAAAAAAAGAAAAAAAGAAAGAAAAAACCGAGATATTTAGGCCTACCTAGGTCTACCCGTCCTATGCCTATATAGACATATATTAATATATACTTCCTTATGTACATGTATAGCCAAGCAGTGTTTTTGTTGTAAAACCTGGCATTCAATTCAGTCCGAATTGATCTTTAATGTTCAGCAGAATGCAGGAAATTGCATCCTGATAAAAAACAAATCCGGGAGGGGGGGGGGGGGGCATGCACACCGAACCCACTAATGGCCTCGCTCGCTCGACATCAGTTTCCCGGGCCTGCACATCATTTTCCTCCTGACTACGCCCCTGATGCTGCTGATGCTGTAGACTAGTGTGTGCCCTTGTACCCTATGTAACCTATTGTACCCTATTGTAGATGCTGTAGACTATTTTGTGCCCTTGTACCCTATGTAACCTATTGTACCCTATTGTAGATGCTGTAGACTATTTTGTGCCCTTGTACCCTATGTAACCTAGTGTACCCTATTGTAGATGCTGTAGACTATTGTGTGCCCTTGTACCCTATGTAACCCATCGTACCCTATTGTAGATGCTGTAGACTATTTTGTGCCCTTGTACCCTATGTAACCCATCGTACCCTATTGTAGATGCTGTAGACTATGTTGTGCCCTTGTACCCTATGTAGCCCATCGTACCCTATTGTAGATGCTGTAGACTATTTTGTGCCCTTGTACCCTATGTAACCCATCGTACCCTATTGTAGATGCTGTAGACTATTTTGTATGCTTTTACCCCATGTAGACTAGTCTATATGCTTGTACCCTATGTAACCCACTGTTTACACTACCATTTGTATAACAAATTATTGTAACCTATTGTAGTATTAAACTGTATGGGTGTAGACTCGTCTACAAACACGCACATCAGGGAGTCTGCCATGATTTCTTGACATATCTACATCTGCATAGTCATATATCGCCGGAAATCAGGATGTACCGTGCTTTCCCATGCATGCTTGATACCGCCGCGTGCTTGAGATATTAAATCACCGCAAGGCCGCATGTTTGAGATATTATATCATCGCAAAGAGTAGGCACCGCGACTGAGTGCGCGGTATTTTTAAGTCGGGGTTTCTCACGATCAGACTTAGCTATTGTCCGGCAAATTCTGAAATTCGGACATTTCAAGACAGCGGCATAGATCTAAAGGTAAATCCGGTCGCAACCGGTTACCAATGGTATGCAGCTGCATCATTTTGTCATTCTATGTACTTCTGTGCTAGAGTAAACATGTTGCTGTTGAGTTTGTGCTTGATGATTTCCTGCAGTGGCGTCCGTGTCATGCAGCTTGACCGGTGCGACGGGCACGGACAGAAGACGTGTTTCACTGGAGAAGGCGGGGTGGTGGCAGTGGCCTGCAGCAACAGAGACTGGTGGGAAGAGGAGAGGCTGGAGATCGCGGGGAGTGGTCTGCTCATGGAATTTTGATGCCGGCCGGACCAGCTGCCAGCCATGGAGGTGCTCATTGTGACAGCCAGAACGACACTGACTTGCGTGGACTTCGCAGACTTCCACGGAGTGGACGTGTTTGTTGGTGTTCCGGACAACGCCAAATGTCAGGTAACAAATGTCACCCTTATCGAATCGCAGTTTTTCTCCGATATTGCTTTCGAAAAGATAGCAATATTTTCCCAAGGATATGTACCTTGATTTTCCATTCAATATGTCGATGCTTTTTCGAAATCATTATCGGAGAAAAGATGGCAATGCGATAAGTAAGGTAATTCCAGATCCGAGTCCGTATATGCATACCGTTTTAATGGAAAATCCGCATATTCTGACTTTCTCGAGATCCTCGATTCAATTTGGAATAATTACGATAATTGGATGATGCAAACAAGTCCGTCAAAGAGTAAATTTCTAGAGGCAAGTTTTTTTATGTGATAGAAAATGTCTATTTGTGCGTGGATAGCTGACGACTGTCAGTTCACTGATATTTAAGCAAATACGCAGCTTATCTGGAGCGCTGAACACTCCTCAAAAACACTAGAATGGTTCGTTTTCACAACAATTCCTGCTACATTCGCCCTTGTTACAAGCAATAAGGCTCTAAACTATACATTTGGGGTAATGGACTTTGTGACCAGTGGAGTAAACACAGATCGGCATGCGCAACTGTGCAGTCTGCTCATGGTCTACATTGTTCGGCAGTGCTGCTTCAGACTCCTAGAAAGCCCACACTATCCTTTACTTCTTCCGAGACAATTTGAACTATGTTTTATTTCGTATGAGCAAGCATATTGTTAAGAGGCAGAGCTCCAGATAAGCTGTGTATTTGCTTAAATACCCAATTAAAATTGCCATAAACCCAATTTAAGTCAGAAGTAGCGAGTATCAAAAAGCAATACAAAATTTGTGTTTCAGCAACTGAATGGCAAACAGTGCAGACCCTGATCGGACTTTGTGGATGCAAAGTCCGATCTGGGTCTACATTGATTGCATAGTCCATACGCCCCATTTCTCCAGTCACAACACATGACCACTGTTTTACCCCAGTATTACAATAGGCAGCAATTAGTAAGGCTTCCATTGTACATTACTGGTCCCGCTAGAAGCTGGTTGTTTGTCCACCATTTGTTGATGATTTGAGTCGGACGTTAAGAAACCCTGTGGAACGTTTATTTCTCTCGGAGCTCGTAGAAAAGTTTCATAACCGACTGGCTTAGGGAACGAGATGTTTTCGCTCGACACACATCGATGGTCTAGTAACATAAGGTCGTAGATGCTATGCTTTAGCATAGCAGTTACGACCTTGTGTTTCTAGACCATCGACATGCTTCTAACAGATCCAAGATATTTGAATTTGAGTGCAACCGTCGTTTGTGTATGAACATGTTTCCATGGTCATTGACACTGATATTATCTGCTCCAAAATGTTTGATGAACATGAACAGCCGGTGGATTTTGTTCATAGTCGGTTGCGGAAAGCTACATTCGATAGCTCGTAAGACTCCTGTCCCGTGTCTAAATGGTATGATCCGTCATCGTTGTCATCGTCACCAGCATCATCATCATCAACATAGTCAGCGTCGTCGTCGTCACCAGCATCATCATCATCATCATCCACGTAGTCGGCGTCATCGTCGTCACCACCATCGTCAACATTAGAGACGGCAGCAATGCTCGCAATGCTATCATTAGTTTGCTTCTCCGTTTGACTTTTGTCCTGATGACGCTGGTGTTGGTTCACATAGTCTTTCTGTTGTTGCTGCTGCTGTATGAGCTGCTGATATTGTATTTGTGGAACAACCACCAACTTTCGCACTCCCTCCGTATCCATTATATACGTCCGTCAGTTTTTCACTCGCTCGATAGTGATTGAAAATAGTCGCCTCACGACGTTGTTATGTTTCAGTAGCACTTCCCACCGCTCTGCGATACTGAACAGTTTATTCAATAGCTTCCGGAGTGTGGTTTTATGTCACGTTATATAGAGTCATGTGGTCGAAAACGCCACCCAGTATATTGTAGGCAACTTCACATATAGTATTGAATTGATCGTCCTATTCTGCTTCCAGAATCTTTCTCCTCTGGTAGCAACTGGCTTCGCTGAGAAAATGTAAGGAATACACGTGTCTTGTGACCCTGTCCATGTCACGATCGACTGACAGACGCCTTTGTCAAAGTGACTTGATTCACAATTCACAACTATTTGTTGTATGAACAGAAAAACGTACTGTAGCAGTGAATAGATAACTGCGTATGATATAAATCGAGTAAATGAATGAATACATCCATGGACAAACACTTGCCCGTCAGCTTATTTAATAGACAATGGGACACATCCCAGGTAAAACGTTGGAACGCAACATGTATTGTAATGCACTCTATAAATATCACGCAATCTGATTGGCTGATGGTCATACATTACAGGTATATCATTGTTGATGAACGGTCGCAAATTATTTCAATAGATGTATGTATTCCTACGCCAGTAGTAAACGAGTGCATTAGCAATAGGTTAACCGCATTGTAATTTTTAAATTTGCGGTGTATATCAGAAAATGATAGGTCGGACAATCTGTTTAATGGTGACGCGCTATATACGCCGAATTTGAAAATTACAGTACAGTTAACCCTATATTGTTTGTCCGGTGACCGTGGACTGAGATCTATAATCAGGGAATTACCGTACCTTTGTTCACCACTGACGATATCGTAAACTTTCACAAAATGTTTCGCCCTGCTTTTGTGACAGAAAAGTTGCGCCCCCAAGACTGAAAACAACAAAATGTAATACAGGTTCGTTGCAATTGTCTTTTCCATGTCGCCAAACATGGGCTGGTACACGTTGTAACAGTATACAATTCAACGCGAGACGGTGACTCGGTAAACATAGCTTCACGCTGTTCTAGCATGTGACTTGTGTAGCTGGTTTTACCACAATTGTTCATTCCAATTAGACACATGCTGCATGGTGTTTCAAACTTCACAATCGATTCCGTGTCATACCACGGTCTCTGAGGGTATTTTGTCACCCCAGTTTCATCATCAGCACTAGACTATATGTTGCCGCTGGCGATTGCGTCGCCGGGTGTTTCATGGGCACATGTAGGTTGTTTAGACACAAGCGGCTCGGTGTTCCATGGGCACATGTAGGTTGTTTAAACACAAGCGGCTCGGTGTTCCATGGGCACATGTAGGTTGTTTAAACACAAGCGGCTCGGTGTTCCATGTGTTCCATGGGCACATGCAGGTTGTTTAAACACAAGCGGCTCGGTGTTCCATGGGCACATGTAGGTTGTTTAAACACAAGCTGCTCGGTGTTCCATGGGCACATGTAGGTTGTTTAAACACAAGCGGCTCGGTGTTCCATGGGCACATGCAGGTTGTTTAAACACAAGCGGCTCGGTGTTCCATGGGCACATGCAGGTTGTTTAAACACAAGCGGCTCGGTGTTCCATGGGCACATGCAGGTTGTTTAAACACAAGCGGCTCGGTGTTCCATGGGCACATGCAGGTTGTTTAAACACAAGCGGCTCGGTGTTCCATGGGCACATGTAGGTTGTTTAAACACAAGCGGCTCGGTGTTCCATGGGCACATGCAGGTTGTTCAAACACATGAACACCTCAATTAGGACAGTAACTGACTTACACATCGACTTACCGACTACCGCTGGCTAGTATGCAGTATAAATTTTGAATTTCCATTTGACATTAAAGTTATAACAGCCCATTAATAACATGTCAGCATGCTGCCAGTGGGGGTATACGTGTCCCATTGACACATTTCTCATTATTATTTGTGTTTGATGTCTAACGTATACGTATACGAAGCAAGCACTCAATGTGCTGTACAATATGCATTGGAACATGCTTGCATAAATCATACTAATTCACAGAGAATACCAGGCTAGTGTAGTTTGATATCCAGTTTATCAGGTAAGGCTAGGCCGTTTACGAGCCGAGCCTCATTATCTTGATATCGAAAGACACTAGACAGGTATTTTATTTATCAGGTAACGTTTTATGCTAGCCAATGAAAGTAAAACTTGTTTACGTTATGTGATTAGTCTGACGTTGTTCGGTAACGTCATGATACGTCGTTCGTCCAATAGAACGACACCTTTCAATTCGTTGTAACTCGGATATTCATATCAGTTCGATTTCTTATACGGTATGTTATCAGTCAGTACGTATTGTTACATGGTTTCCGTTGTTTGCAAACATATAGCGCGTGTTGTTTGCATATGACTTTAGGCAATGCTCATTCCGGGGCCGCGCGTAGACCACGTCGGCAAGTGCCTTCATGACGTCACTACGCGGAAGTGCCTTCATGACGTCACTACTTCATGACGTGCATGACGTTCATGACGCGGCCCCGGAATATGAATACCGAAAAATATGTACGTGATTTATTAAAGTACTGAAAATACGGAATATAACTAATAATGCTCAAATTACATCAGTTGTTTGTTGGAAATGTAACAATAACGTTTGATCATATCCAGCCGTGCGCAAACGTTTGCACACGGCTGGACATGATCAAACCTTATATTGGGTCAATACAAAGCTCGTTTCCCGATAACAAATAAGTAAAGAGTACAGTGGAACCTATTTAAAACGGTCACCCTGGAAGGTCCACAGGGTGTCCAGTTTAGATAGGTACAACTGCAACACAAAATAACAGCGTTAAACGAAGATATGCCCTCGCTGTCTGCCTTGATAATAATAACAAAAACACAATTCCTCGGTGACCTTGACCTTAGGTGGTTGTACTGGCAGCCTTGATAATCAAACAAAAATAAAGAAGAAAGAAAAACATTAACATTGTTGTCTTACAAATTTGCCTTACAAACAAGGTGAACATAAGTCCTCAGAGACCTGACCTTGGGCGGTCGGATGTGGGTCGCATGCACAGCAAAGCACAATTTATCCCGTCAACACAGTGCGTATGTGCCGTGAAACATTTTTGATATCCAGTCAATACAATTTTTGTATTTTACAGCCATTTGTTGGTGTTGACGGGATAAATAGAATAGTAAGTTAGTGCCGTGAATGGGAAAAAAATATCTGGCGCGGCACGGAAACGGGATGTGCTCGCCAGAGCCTCGCCCATCCCGTTTCCTGAGCCTTGCCAGATATGTTTTCCCATTCACGGCACTAACCTACTAGTCTCTATCCCTACTCACATTGTAGCCAAATATCAAATTCGGTGAAGTGCTTCATGATTTTTAAAAAAATGAAAGGTGTTACTAGCGTACGTACGCATGTATGCACGCACATGGACTAACGCTATATCCCCTCTTGCCTATCGGATATTTAAACAGTCCATGCATATTTGTTCTCATTTTCAACCATGAACAAACACGACAATCAAATAAAGTTCTGTCAATGCCATATAAACACAATGGGGTCAACAGGGTGTCCGGTTTCGACGTATATACATAGCCCATCACGTTTCAGTTCATCAGTTCTTTGTCAAAACATAGACACGAATAGATAATCACCCAACCATATAGAATATATTTGTAATTGAAGGGCCTCTCATCGCCTGGTGCAGTGCGTACAACTGTAGATGCACGTGCAGCATATGAATGCATATATCTATTATTGGGTGGTAAGTTATAAAAATCATTTACGAGGGGTGTTCAATAATTAATTTCCCAACACATACATGATCCCAATAAAATGAAATGACATTAATTTAATGAATGGAAACGATTAGCATAATTAAAACAACAATTAAATTTAAGACCCGTGGTCTTAGGTATGTGCAGAAAATGATGAAACATGTTTAACTTAATAACCAATAAGTTAATGGTAGATTTACATGGACTGTTTTAACGAAATCGTGCCTATAACAAGGTGCATGATCACGTGGTACAACAACAACAACAATGGCTCAAAGTGTTGAAAGCGCGCCCACACCAACCAAAGTAAGTATTATTTGGTATTTTCCTTAATAGACAACGGATTTTGATTAAATATGGCGCAGCAAACGCGTCTGCATGAGCTGCATTTGGTGGTCACGGGAGTTCGGCACATACTTATGTCACTTTTGCGAAGAATCGATTTCCGTGTCAGTAGACACGGAAATCGATTCTTCGCAAAAACGACAGAAGATTGGGCCAATGTACCGATACCAACAAATGCAGCTTAACAAGACGCGTTTGATGCGCCATATTTCATCAAAATCCGTTACATAATAAGATCAAAATAAAAGAATACGTACTTTGAATCGGAGGGCTTCTGGAAGCTTCAGTACTTGTTGTTGTTGTTGTAACCACGTGAGCATACACCTTGTATAAGTTGTCTTTAAAATAATCAGGGTTTGGTAAAATATGTTTATTATACCAAATCATAAATAGCGTTGCGAACTCTAGTTTTGCTTACAGTCGATGGTTACTATTTTTATTTAGTTGAATTAATTCCACATGCGTCTATAAATAGCAACGTATTATATGTGTGGAACAGTATTTTTATTTCAAGCTAAAAAAATGTTATGTTTCACAAAGTGTGCTTCCTGGTACTGAAATAGCGAACGGAAATGTGTACCAACTTATCTCCCCTCTTCATCAGAGTCAATCGTAGTACATTGTATATGGTATAAGAAAACACACAGTCATTGACCTTCGGTTGAATAAAATGGTGCAGGTCGTGTGGTATATGGCATTTGGAGTCAATAATAAAAATAAAATAAAAAGAACATTGGATATCGTCGACATCATCTGAAACATCAAGTGAGACACTGTTTCTTTAAAATACGTTAGGACATCTCTTTTGTCATATATCATCAGTTGGGTCTCTGTAGAGTTCACACATCATTAATAATTTAATCCTTCATAATTTTAGCCACTGTATTTTCACATCCAGTTTCAGTAATAAACCAACTTAAGTGACTGAACTTAAGTGATTGATACAGTTGTCATTTAACAATGACATATGCCCTTTTGTACGATAATAAAAAATATTTTCAGTCATAATGC
>CM055280.1:66498488-66607989 GCA_029237695.1 Conchocele bisecta
TGATGAAACAGGGTAATTGTACCTGGAATATATCATCTAGAGTGGGTGGCTAGTGAATGGTACAGGGGGGTACAATTTAGTTTTGTTTTCTTGTTACTTGAGAGTTGTCACCTATTATAAAAGTAGTAAGATTATTGCTAATCCTATTACTTTTAGGGAGTGGGTCTACGTTATTTTGGTGTGGTGAGGACATGGTGTAAATGGGTGGGAAAGATTCTTTCCAAATACCGCAAAATCTAATTATATTGCACAAATATTCTTACTACTTGTACGTGTGTAGCAAAAAAGTAAAACCAAATTGTCCCCCGTTTAATAGTTTCTGATAGTATATACCAGGGCTGCAGATAAGGAATTAGTAATTGAGTATTTTCCCTCCATCATTTCTGAAGCAATTGGGTATTTCAAAATTTTAATTGTGTAAAATATAATCACACTATCGTTTGCACATCAGCAGACCGCACTTATTGAATAGTTTGCTTCTAAATGAAAACACATCATTGGAGACAATTCTAATGAAATACCAAGATGTATTTTCATGGAAAAATAAGAAAATATGCTATATTTGTGGTTTGTTTATTGTTTTCTGTAGCATGATAAAGATACCACAAATTTTCATTGCTTATTGATACTCACTACTTCTGATTGCAATTGGGTTTTTGGCAATTTTAATTGGGTATTTACGCAAATACGCAGCTTATCTGGAGCTCTGAATTATATTATACATTGTTACATGACATACATATGAGTTACATACCGGTATGGCATGTCAAACGTTGCTATATTACATATCTATTTTATTATTGTTGTATGTTTGTTATTGTTATTAAATGTTTAGTTATTGTTATTCAATGTTTCGTTATTGTTATTCAATGTTGCGTTATTGTTATTATATACTTCGTTATTGTCATTGTATGTTCGATATTGTTATTCAATGTGTTATTATTGTTATTCAATGTTTAGTTATTGTTATTCAATGTTGCGTTATTGTTATTTTATACTTCGTTATTGTCATTGTATGTTCGATATTCGTATTTAATGTTTCTGTATTTTTATTCAATTCAAAATTAAATATATACTGATTTTGTCAACAAAATTCACTTTTGTACCACAAAACGCAATTCTGTGTCACAAAATTCACTTTTGTCCCACAAAACTCAATTCTGTGTCACAAAATTCAATTCTGTGTCACAAAATCTCTGTCTCAAAAATCAATAATTATCGCGCACGTTTATTAAAATAGAATCAAAGTACTGAAAATTCTGATACTGTTATCATAACGATGGCTTGTATCATAAATAAATAATTCACTTTACTTGGGCGTTACGGTCTCCTTTGGATATAGATGTTTCGATTTTAAAGAAATCAATGGGGAAGAAGTATTCACACGGTGGAGTCGATTTCAAGAAAAAAAACATGTAATAGAGGCTACTATCGCTATTCTGTGGACAACAAACTTCCACATAGTGACAGCATTGCTAAATATGCCCTTTGTAATTTAACAGGAAGCTATGTCACTCCTCTTTCTTCCAAAAGGAAGGGTAGATTTCTGTGTCCATCTTGTTGGGCAAAATTGGACGATGTTGTTAAATACAAACACACGGTAGAAGAGTTCCGGCATAGTACAGACACTGAAGGCTACATTGGCCAAAAACGAAAAAGGCCAAGGCGATGACATAACTACGAGCAGTATGCATAGGTTCATTGCCAGCACTCCAGCAGCTTCAGGTGAACCATCAGGAGAATTATCATTATCATCTCCATAACGCCCGTAAAAGATACTTCTACCGTCCGTAAAACATTTTTCAGACCAGGGGAAAAGGCCAAATGTGATACAATTGTGAAGGCAGTTCGTTCTCGACAATTAGTGGCTTGTATCATGCAACAAAAGGCTCACAGAGGCACTTCTTAAACTTCGTCAAACGAACAATTCGAAAATAACTGAACACTATAATTCAGGATGATAATCCCCTTGCTATGGATACCACAATCCCCAATATTGAATCCTTCAGTTGGAAGCAAGTCATTGAGCAAATGCAGTCACAAACCCCAATTCTGGAAACAGTACGCATGGCTGCTATCACAACACCATCAAACGAAAAGTCCATGCAAAGAGGGAAATCTGTCAACTTGGAGCCACACCTTGGAATCGCTGCTGCGACACTTATGCATGCGCGATCTGGAAGGAAAATAAATTTCCTCCAAACATTACTTTCCATCAAATTCTGAATTTGAAGAGAGACACGATAAAACAATTGTCTCACGTAGGTCTTTGTACGAGTTATTCTCATACACTGAATGCAGTTGATAAGATTAGGCAACATTTTGACCAGGCTGCCACAGCGTCTAAAGAAGGAGTTGAACATTCAATTCCAAAGACAAGATGTACGCCTTTGGCCCACGAAAATGAACTGGAACTCTCTGACGCTATGGCTGCGACGATACTAAATATTAAGGATGAAATTATTCCACCATCGGATGATGAAGACGTCCTAGATGGTTATACTTCGGAAAGCGACATGCTGAGTATTACATCTGAAGACGAGGTGGAGGAGGATTTATCGGATGAACGTTGTGAAGACAGTGATGATCAATGCCAATATTTTATTGATGGAAATATTGAATCTTTCGTCGCTGACGATTCCACTGCTGATGAGGTTCATCCGGGGTTTACCCTTTGTTGGGACAACGTTGGGATTTGAAAGTGACAGCACGAAACCCATCACAGACAAGGAAAATATGTTTACATGAACATGGCACTTGGATACATGGCCATCAATAGAATCCCAACAATTAAATGGATGCCTTGCGAAACACTAAAATATGTCAGTGACATGGATCTTGCTTGTTTCCTGCCAGACAAGAACGACTTCTCTCCGCTGAAAAGCAGAATGTGTACGGTTGTTAGCAGATATATATGTAGATATTTGGATTGGTTTAAAGACCACTTCGCTGATATTCCTGCGCCACATATATTGCACGAGCACACTTACCAGTCGAGCAAGAAGAGCGTAATTGTTAACCTTGGTGTCTTCGACCAAAATACATGTAGCACTCACGGAGCAATTGGAATCTACGAGCGCCTCCAGAAATATGTACCCTCAGTTGACGGTAAACCACACACATTGTTAGTATACGGTACGGGCTCAGTTGTGAAAGAGGAAATGATGCACACAGAGCTAGGTCCAATGCCTTGCCTGCACTCGAACGCCATGACACAAATAATGCTCGCTACTGGAGCGCAGAATTTGTTTTAATAGTCCTATATTTATCTACATATCATATCTGCACAGGTCCACATATTGCCACAATATTGTCAACACAGTTTACGGAAATGTAATAATAATTTACCTGTATAAATTACCTGTGGTCAGTTAGTGGTCAGTCTGGACATTTGCACATTCTAGCACATGCACAGGTGAATGGTTCTCCCAGTCACTATTGTTCAACCGGAGAAGGATATTGTTCTCTCCACAGGTAAGGTGTACAGAGCACACGAGAAAACGGGTCTTCATGCATTAATGTCCAGTTTGTAGAGTGCGCGAAACAAAAATGGGAGATAACTAAAAAATTAGATATGCAAGAGTTGTCATTCTTGTGCGCGATACACCTTCGGGTCGTGGTCTATGCATGTGTGAAGTTTCATGAAAATATTCCATAGGGTGGTTGAGTTCTGCTTCGGACAGGAAATCAGTGCGCAAAAACAAAAAAGGGAGATAATTAAAAAAATAGTTGTCATTCTTGTGCGCGATACACCTTCGGGTCGTGGTCTATGCATGTGTGAAGTTTCATGAAAATATTCCAAAGGGTGGTCGAGTTCTGCTTCGGACAGGAAATCAGTGTGCGAAAACAAAAAAAGGGAGATAATTAAACAAATAGTTGTTATTCTTGTGCACGACACACCTCCGGGTCGTGGTCTATGCATGTGTGAAGTTTCATGAAAATATTCCAAAGGATGGTCGAGTTATGCTCAATCAGTGCGCAAAACAAAAAAGGGAAATAACTAAAAAATTAGCTATGCAAGAGTTGTCAGTCTTGTTCGCGACACACCTTCGGGTCGTGGTCTATGCATGTGTGAAGTTTCATGAAAATATTCCAAAGGGTGGTTGAGTTATGCTCCGGACACGAAATCAGTGCGCAAAACAAAAATAGGAGAGAACTAGAAAATTAGCTATGCAAGAGTTGTCATTATTGTGCGCGACACACCTTCGGTTCCTGGTCTATGCATGTGTGAAGTTTCATGAAAATATTCCAAAGGGTGTTCGAGTTATGCTACGGACAAGAAGTGTCTGCCGCGGACGCGGCACGGTGTCAAATCCATAGTATCCTCCGACTTTCGTCTGGGGGATACAATACTATCCTACGTAGAGTTATGGACATCGTCTGCACTGTCTGCTCTTCTTCCGTACGCCCTCGCCAGCACGGTATCGAGTGTGACGCATCGCACATGTGGGACAGGTAAGTATGTCGGGGAGTACACAATTTATGATATTTTCCGTAAATGATGTATGAAGTTGACCATAATGTCAGATAACGTAATCTGATATTATTGTCAACTTTTGAATTTTATTACGAAACAGTATTGTAAATTTTGTATTTTGTGAAGTTACGCAGATGTCCGAAGGTACAAAATCACATGATGTGTCTCAATTAAGTTTGCATTCATGCATCTCAAATATAATTTAGTGCATTATTCAGTTATCAATACAATACAATACAATACAATACAATGTTCAGTTTTGTACAATCCGACCGGGAATTAGATTGCCCACCAGATACACTATTTTTTACCCAATCAATCGGACATGTTTATTTGTATTTCATGCGTATCAACCATGACTTACACAGACAAATCAAAATGTTATAATGTTAATCCATGTTATTTTATTTCAGGAATCGCTATCCAGACGTATAGGAGCGCCATTGCTGACAAGAGCCATATCCCGTACACTTGTGTACGGTGCCCAACTCGAAAGATATCTTTATGGTACTGCGTTATATATAATCAGTAATAACTTATTAATTCATGTCACTTATCGCACTCAGATATTCACGTTCACGGGTGTTCTCTTCACGGCGTATTATTTAAAACCCGTACAAATAATTTATTAATTCAGGTCACTTATCACACACACATATTCACGTTGTCTGTACATGGCGTCGAAAGTTTAAAACTAACAGTAAACGCAGACGCGATAACAGAGGTTTTTTGTTCCATATCTCATTACATAGTGTAATTTAATACTACCATGGTTACATTTTTTATCACTAATAATAGATGTTCCAATCTTTGAAGGATGCCCGTCCGGACGTCGTCGTAGAAGCGTTTGTTCTGGATTTCAAGAAAGGAATGTTGAAATAAATACAGAACATAAATACATAACTTGTCTGTTCGCTCCATCGTGGTATAATATCTGTTTAATTTGAGAATTAACTGTATCATCATGATGGCAAATCATATGGTCATGTTTTGCAGCTGCTTGGCAGGCGATTTCCTACGTCTTTCCTGACGTCACGGCGATGAAGGGTTGCGTGTTCCATTGGACGCAAGCAGTGTGGCGGCACGTGCAGGAGTAATGTCTGGTCCCGACTTACCGGGAGCGAAAGACGACGCACCAGTTCATCAGGTAACTTCGGATGGGCTGTGGCCGAGGGGTTACAACAGTGGACCATTTTAGTGAGGTTCCCCCCAGCTAACAATGGCATGTTGTTACAACGTGCTCTGAACGTTGCATGAATGTTGGGACAACGTTGCATATTACGTTGGATTTACGTAAAAATGGCAAGTGCTCGGTTGCACGTTGCGTCCCAACTTTGCAATGACGACGTTGTTACAACGTTTGACACAACGTGCCAACAACGTTGCATATAACGTTGCATTTACGTAAACATGGCAAGCGCTCGGTTGGTGCTGAGCACGTTGCGTCCCAACGTTGCAATGACGCTGTTACAACGTTTGACACAACGTTTCAGCCACTTGTCATTTACGTTGTCATTACATTGCATCAACATTGTCACAAAGTTGGTACCAACCACTTGTCGTTTACGTTGTCACAACGTTGTAGCAATGTTCAACACAACATGCCCATGTCCGGACTTGCCATTTTTACGTCGATACGTTATAAACAACGCTCTTCTAAACCCTGAAAATAGGGCAAGTCCAATGTGCAAGACCTTTCAATTTGAACTTGATACCTTTCCATTATACAAGATGTGGGTCTGTCGGAGCTTTTACAGAACGGCGTATAGAGAAACAAGCAAATCAATAAAACACAATAGTCATACAATTGATATCATATAATTACACATAATACTTTATACCTAAGAGAAAGTATGTCACTGTTATATAACTAAACGTACCAGCTTTCGGGCAGAATGGGTGTGGCACCCAATGAAAATATGGAGGGTGGTGAATGTTCATATGAAGTTTCAAGTCAATTGGTGAAGCGGTGGCCGAGATACACGATAACTGAAAACATTGACGCAAATCCGGCAGCACTCAACGCATGCACTGATGGACGGATGCATGCTAAAGTGCCGACTAAATCCAGGGTTCATACAGCCATGAAATTCAAGGACTTTTCGAGGAGTTTTCAATGAGTATTTGTTTTCATTTTCAAAGAGTGAAGTTATACCAAGTTACACTAAGTTTTGACTCACCGGTGCGGTGTTATGGTAACCATATCCCCATCTAATTTTATCCAGCATTGCGCAATAGCTTTGAAATGGTAAAAATGGATAAACTAGAAAATGTGTTCATAGAACATGGTGGCCCCACATATCGCTATGATAATAAACGAGGCCAAATTCCAAGTAAAATTATTTTTTTACCTGAGCGTTAAAGTTTTTGAAGCACCAAGTATGTGACGTTGACCCTGGGCTTGGCGGGTGCAGGACGAACGTGGATTTAGCACAGGGCAGTAGAGGACCATTAGAGCAATGCGTATATGAAGTATGAAGCTGATCCGTGAATGGAAAGAGAAATTATAAGATATTTACCTGAGCGTAAATATTTTTGAAGCACCAAGTATGTGACCTTGACCCTGGGCTTCGCGGGGGCAGGACAAACGTGGATTTGGCACAGGGCGGTAGAGGACCATTAGAGCAATGTTTATATGAAATATGAAGCTGATCGGTCGAAGGATGAAGAAATTTGAGACATTTACCCGAGCGTTAAAGTTTTGTGACGGACGGACGGACGGGACGGACAATGGTATTAACACTAAATGACAGTCCACTATCATGGTGTGGCATAAAAATGGTAAAAAACATGAAACAGCCAGCCAAAAATAATATAATTTACAAAATATGCGCCTGCACTATAAATTTCGGACAATTCAAGCAGTCTTGGACAAATCAAAGAGTTTTTCTCAAAATTTAAGGACTTTTTAAGACAAAACCCACCGAAATCAAATTCAAGGAGTTTTCAAGGACTCGACCAAAATTCAAGGACTTTTCAAGGCTTGTGGGAACCCTGAAATCGCTTTTCGCATTTCAAGCGGCCGCGACAAAAATGATAATTATGGCGTGCACAGTAATATCGGTAAGTAATATTATCGATAACGAGGCACTCGACTGTACTCGACAGTTCGCATTCAACTAGCTATTCTGTTGAATACAACTGTTCCCACCAGCAGTTGATAAACAGTCACCAACTTAACCCTTTCAACATTACAGACCGGTATATCTGAGTACAGTTCCAGATGAGCCGGCTCGTAACTAGCCGTCTCATCAGGATCTGCAGTGTTTACAATTACTTTCCATATTTTTAAAAGAAAAACATTCCCTTTATGCAAACAGTACAGTTCAAAATGAGCGGCTCATCATGGATCAATCCGATTCAGTAACTTAGGGGTGAAAGGGTTAACACTGGAGTTATTCCGTGGAACAAATCTTCAGTCTCCGTCAATGGTACATGTGTGTGGGTCGCGCACAATGCAGAACAGGTACACATGTACATGACGACAAGGCCCAGTCGAATACGGTGACAATGGTGAATGTCTCCAAAGTCCTAATCAGAGTCAGAAGAATCACTGTCCACGTCTCTGTCCTGCTAGACAGCAGCATCTTCGGATCTCCTGGGTTGCTGAAAATAACGAGAAATCAGTACGAGGTGGCCGCGGCCAGCATGTCGCACCTTGCGAGGCATTGATAGTAATACCCGATAATACTCGGATCACCTTCGGTACCAGCGGTGCTCATGGGCACGCCTTCGGCACTTGCGTTAACACCGAAGACAAACAAAAATACTCGATCACCTTCGGTGCTCATCGGTGCGCCTTCGGTGCTCATGGGAGCACCTGCAGTGCTCATGGGCGTTTGCGTGAATACCTTTAACACAAATGCGGACGCACCGACGCACGCCAAAGTGCCGACTATATCACGCTTTCCGCTTTTCAATCGGGCGCGACAAAAACTGATGGATGCACCCAGACTTAAACGCAGAAGGTGTACACACATTTCGGACAGACAGGACGCTGATTATATGCACCCCGACTCGACGATGCCCCCATTGGCAGCCTGAATAAGTATGTGCGCGAGAAAACCATACTTAGCATATGCAAACAGTGTAGACACAGATCAGCATGTACACTGTTTGCCAACACCATGTTAAAATAAAGGGGATATGCATGGCTTTGCAGTGACTATATGACATTTATTTACATTATAGTGTTGTGTGGAGTTGTGTCGAATGTCAAGTGGAGATGAATCAAATTCGTGACATCACGTTTACGTCTAACAAAAAACAAAAAATATATACTCCACCGCAGGGCTTCTAAAATTTTCAGTTTTCCAGTTCTGTACCGATTTTTGAACTCTCAGACCGATTGAGATTTGAAAACTAGTCTTAATCAAAGTACTGAAAGTACTGAACATAGGGTACTACAAGATTAAACTAGATTGATTGATTGATTGATTGTTGGTGTTGCAGTTTCATTAACCCTTAAAGGTACATGCCCACTCAGTAGGTACAAAATGTTCTTTACATCAGAGACATCATCTGAGACATTTCCTGGCAAAATAAACATTCATGCGCCATTATCCCACGTACTGATTGGCATTATTATACATTTTATATCAGACGTAACTTTACACACTGATATCAGGGGCGATAACCGTGTTTGCTTAAAATGTTAACGGACATTACTATTTAATCTCTGTATTTATTTTATGATGTGGAATGGGTCATACTTTAAAATCTGTCGAAAATATTATTTTTTCAGGCGACGCATTTCTTTAGTATAAATAATTAAAAAATATCATGCCTCATTTGCATATGAAAATAGCCTGATACCACCGCGCGTCACTATCAGTAAAATAAATATTACTAAATGATTATAATATCTGTATAGCGGGCACTTGTAACGTTTAGAACTGGTGGAATGGTGACATAGTTATACACTTATTTAATTCCTATAAATTACATTTTGGGCTTACTGAGTGGGCATGTACCTTTAAAGCGCTGGAAACGACAATTGTCGTCTGCTGTTTTAAATATTTTTATATTTTCTCCTCAAAAACATACTGAGACGATTCTACTGCGCTGCCAAAACAGGGTTTTAAAGAGATTAAAATATACAAAATGAGCAGACGGCAATTTTATTTTTCAGCGTTTTAATGGTTAAGGGGTAAACTATTGATATGACACAACTACAGTATGCACTGCTACAGTATGTACCAAAACATTCAACAACATTACAGATTATGCACAGCAATATCAGAAAGATACGGTAACACATATACAAGACGTCATCAATTCAAGTATAAATACAGATTACAGATATCTATGATCATTATAGATATATTGAAAACTGATTGAAGAGCAATAGTTACAAGAATTCCGCCACGGAAGCGGTGTCGCGCCTGAAAATGCCTTGTCGGTACATCGCCATGTTTACTTCTGTTTTGTGAATGAAATAGTTGGCCCCGGATCGAGTGTATTAAAACGTAGAAATGACGTCATTGGGGAAACCGCTGACAAAATGTTCAATGTATGGAAGCCCAAACTTGTTAGAATTCTTTTTTTAAATCCGCTGTAAATCCATTGATAGAATGAGGATTAAACATCAGTTAGACCCACACGTGCGAGTTTTATTTCGCACAGGTGCCGGGTGAGTTTAAAAATAGACTGTCGGAAGGTCAAACTTGATGTCGTTTGTGTGTTAAACGCGTCGCGTGTTTCGGAGAGTATTCGGAGGGGAGTTAACTCTGCCGAAAATTATAGCCTGTTACTAAATTTAGCGATGACCGCACGATTTGTGCCGCAAATGGGGGCAAATCACGCGCAACAAAATAATCCGATGTGTTTTGGACGTAGAACATCCGTTGTTGATATTGTGCAGTAGTTTTTCATAATATTATTTTCAATTAGCGCTTGCGTATGACAGTTAAACGTTGAGTAACACAATGCATTTTGTTGTTATAGTTACTCCCAAGATATCACTACGGACCATCCGCATCGAGGGGGGCGGGGGTGGGGGGGGGGGGGGGGGGGGGGGGGGGGGGGGGAGGGGGGCGTGACTAACTGTCGGAGGCGATCCCAATACATAGGTTTACCCTATGTGAAAATGGCATGGTGGCTGGTCAAACAAGTCAAGTTGCCCAATGTAGACACATACTGAATTGTAGGACTCAGAGGTCCAGATAAGGTGGTGCGTATTTGCGTAAATACGCAATTAAAAAATGCAAAAACCCAATTAAAATCAGAGACAATGCGTACCAAAACGCAATTAAAATGTCCGGTACGCAATACTTTTTTTATCCTGTAGCGTACTCCTCAAATGTATTTTCAGTCGTACTCCTCAAATGTATTTTCAGTCTGTCACGTACTGCTAGATTTGTTCATGTATACAATCCTACAAAATCATCGCCGATGATCTGTGCGGTCGGCCATTCAATGTTTACAAAGTCTGGTCCCGGCTCTAGCTGCGTACAATGTCTCGCTGTACTTCACCGATAACGGCTGGAAACCAGTATTCGGGTGTACTCGATTTGAACTCCAGGATTTAGCGGGAGCGATTCCGACTCTCGGCGGGAAAAAATGGGTCCAACTCGATACTAAACTCTAGTAACCCACCGCACGGTATTTGTTTCGAGTACCGTTCAAGTTTATGATCCCAAATCTAGAATTTCCACCCTTATCGCATCGCCCGTTTTTGCCCATATTGATTTTGAGAACAAAAATCGGATAAGACGGGCCAAAGTTAACACAAACTTCAGACCTCACGCGAGCCGGAATTGAATTCCCATTTAGCTTTCGTTTAAACGTATTTTATTTGTATATTATTTACAAGTAATGCATCAATCATAGTAAATACAGAATTGCTTTGAATTTGTCGTCACAATCCACGTCATTTACGGAAAATATTACTGATTTTCAAATCAATAATTGTGGGGTGGGGGGGGGGGGGGGGGGAACGGCGATGCGACACTATTGTGAACCCGAGATCCAGGCTCATTACTAGTCTATTTTCTTAAATTCAAATCGATGTGAAACTGCTTGTTTCGACGACCCCGAGTCTACTCAAGCAGATGCAACGAAAAACGTCCGTAGACATTCGTAAACGACTACCCGCACGTGTAAAACAAATGGTACAGTGGAATTGGTCCTGGGGGAGGGCGGGGCACAGCAGACATTTTATTATTTTGAATGTGTCAGGTTTATATTTTACATGTGGGGCAATATCATAAGTAATAAATGAAAATATGGTAACATTATTACTATTTCAACCAACGCACACGTTGAATAAAATGGCGGTCGAATTAACTAAGTTAAAATAGGACGAGTTGAACGCCGCCCGAATTCACCAATTAATATAATCGTAGTAGCGATAGACACTATAAATAACACAATCGGATCATGTCAGATTTTTTCGTAGACAATTGGTGACACATGGCGCAACAAAATGGCGGCCACAAACAAACGTGGAAGAAAAAAATTGCAAAAGTCCAGCACCAATGTTAACCTTATTTCGATTTATTTTACGACCGATACAAAGGTGGAATCTCAATCCATTGCACAAGGCATCATACAGTCATTTTGTTGAGCTCGGTGTGTGGAGACCCCACCAAATTAATCGTGATTGACATTATTGATGAATTGCTGTCAAACGTGGTCCGCCAATAAACAAAATAGATCGCGTGTTGCAAATAGCAATCTGCCAATCAAAGCATTCTTGATCAGCGTATGCACTGTTTGTCATTCAGATAATGAAACATCTCGCATGATTTGTTTAATACATGATACTGCTTGTTACATAACATATAACTATAAGTGTGCTAGCAGATCCGGAACTACACTGGCCACAAATGCCATAAGCCCAATTACTCGGTAACAGTTACTTATATGTACTTGGTTTGAAAACTTGAACTAATCATTTTTAAGTATAACACTGCTTCAATTAATTATATGAACAACAAAACAGTACCATTAATACATAAATTGTAATCAAAATATGGAAATACCCAACTGAAAAAAAATGATGGGGTAACGTTTTTAAAATACCCAATTGAAAATTGAGAATACCCAATTGATTTCAAAAGTATGGAGTAACAGTACCCAATGTCAAATTCCTTATCTGGAGCCCTGCCGGACTATGTCCCGAATATCTGTCGGCACCGTCGGATTCGGGCCTGAATCCCGTTTTCAAGTATGGTGGTCAATTGAAGTCAGAAATGCACGAAAATAGAAAAATCGACCACCCCCTACAGCAAAGCGCTATGGCGGCTGGTCAAACAAGTCAAGTTGCCCAATGTAGATACATACTGAATTGTAGGACTATGTCCCGAGTATCTGTCGGCACCGTCGGATTCGGGCCTGAATCCCGTTTTAAAGTATGGTGGTTAATTGAAGTCAGAAATTCACGAAAATAGAAAAATCGACCACCCCCTACAGCAAAGCGCTATGGCGGCTGGTCAAACAAGTAAAGTTTCCCAATGTAGACACATACTGAATTGTAGAAATATGTCCCGAGTATCTGTCGGCACCGTCGGATATGGGCCTAAATCCCATTTTCAAGTATGGTGGTCAATTGAAGTCAGAAATGCACGAAAAAAGAAAAATCGACCACCCCCTACAACAAAGTGCTATGGCGGCTGGTCAAACAAGTCAAGTTGCCCAATGTAGATACATACTGAATTGTAGGACTATCTCCAGAGTATCCGTCGCCACCGTCGGATTCGGGCCTGAATCCCGTTTTCAAGTATGGTGGTCAATTGAAGTCAGAAATGCACGAAAATAGAACAAGAGGGCCATGATGGCCCTAATTCGCTCACCTGACTCCATGAACACCAGAGGAGAATGTGACATTGAGTTCATATGTTTTAAAAAAATTGTGCTATTTTTAGATGGCGTTCATCTTGGATTAAGCGATGACTCTCATTTTACAAAATCTGAAAATGCTTCACCCAGCATCGGCCATGTGGTTCCTGAGAAAAAGACGTTAAAAATCTTGAATAAATGGACTTTTGGTGGCCATCATGGATGACATAATCATCCGATTCCGACAAATATTGCACCAGAGTGATCGCCTCATTGATACCTTCAATTTGATATATGACATGACCATATTCAGTTAAAAATAAAATTTGACCCCAATTTGACCCCACGGGCCACGCCCATTTTTGACCCCGGGGTCACCATTTTAACAACTTTCAAAGAGCATTGTACATCGATCATTCCTACCAAGTTTCGTCGAAATCCAGCTAGCGGTTCATGAGAAGAAGATTTTTTAAGAATTTATGTTATTTTTAGACGGCGGCCATCTTGGATTAGCGATGACCTCTATTTTAACAAATCTGAAAAGGCTTCACCCATGGACCATAACTTTTAAGTTTGGCTACCATGGGCCAAGCGGTTCATGTGAAGAAGAATTTTGAAATCTCTAATAAAAGAACGACCTTTTGACCTTTCGGCGGCCATCTTGGATGACATAACAATCCGATTTCGACAGAAAATGCACCAGAGTGATCGCCTCATTGATACCTTCAATTTGATATATGACATGACCATATTCGGTCAAAAATAAAATTTGACAACAATTTGACCCCACGGGCCACGCCCATTTTTGACCCCGGGGTCACCATTTTAACAACTTTGAAAGAGCAATGTACATCGATCATTCCTACCAAGTTTCGTTGAAATCCGGCAAGCGGTTCATGAGAAGAAGATTTTTTAAGAATTTATGCTATTTTTAGACGGCGGCCATCTTGGATTAGCGATGACCTCCATTTTAACAAATCTGAAAAGGCTTCACCCATGGACCATAACTTTTAAGTTTGGCTACCATGGGCCAAGCGGTTCATGTGAAGAAGAATTTTGAAATCTCTAATAAAAGAACGACCTTTTGACCTTTCGGCGGCCATCTTGGATGACATAACAATCCGATTTCGACAGAAAATGCACAAGAGTGATCGCCTCATTGATACCTTCAATTTAATATATGACATGACCATATTCGGTCAAAAATAAAATAAAATTTGACCCCAATTTGACCCCACGGGCCACGCCCATTTTTGACCTCGGGGTCACCATTTTAACAACTTTGAAAGAGCAATGTACATCGATCATTCCTACCAAGTTTCGTTGAAATCCGGCAAGCGGTTCATGAGAAGAAGATTTTTTTAAGAATTTATGCTATTTTTAGACGGCGGCCATCTTGGATTAGCGATGACCTCCATTTTAACAAATCTGAAAAGGCTTCACCCATGGACCATAACTTTTAAGTTTGGCTACCATGGGCCCAAGCGGTTCATGTGAAGAAGAATTTTGAAATATCTGATAAAAGAACGACCTTTTGACCTTTCGGCGGCCATCTTGGATGACATAACAATCCGATTTCGACAAAAAATGCACCAGAGTGATCGCCTCATTGATACCTTCAATTTGATATATGAAATGACCATATTCAGTCAAAAATAAAATTTGACCCCAATTTGACCCCACGGGCCACGCCCATTTTTAACCCCAGGGTCACCATTTTAACAACTTTGAAAGAGCAATGTACATCGATCATTCCTACCAAGTTTTGTCGAAATCCGGTTGGCGGTTCTTGAGAAGAAGATTTTATAAGAATTTGTGCTATTTTTAGACGGCGGCCATCTTGGATTACGTAATGACGTCATTTTAACAATTTTGTAATCCCCCTACCTCCCTACCTAAGGACCATGACCATGAAGTTTGGTGACCATAGGCCCAATGGTTTCCGAGGAGAAGACGTTTGAAAATGTTCACGGACGACGACGACGACGACGGACGACGGACGACGGACGACGGACACATTGCGGTAACAATAGCTCACATGAGCTTCGCTCAGGTGAGCTAAAAATCGACCACCCCTACAACAAGTGCTATGACGGCTGGTCAAACAAGTCAAGTTGCCCAATGTAGATACACACTGAATTGTAGGACTATGTCCCGAGTATCTGTCGTCGGCACCGTCGGATTCGGGCCTGAATCCCGTTTTCAAGTATGGCGGTCAATTGAATCAGAAATGCACAAAAAAAGAAAGATCGACCACCCCCTACAACAAAGTGCTATGGCGGCTGGTCAAACATGTCAAGTTGCCCAATGTAGACACTGAATTGTAGGGACAATGTCCCGAGTATCCGTCGCCACCGTCGGATTTGGGCCTAAATCCCATTTACAAATATGGTGGTCAGTTGAAGTCAGAAAACCAAGAAAATGGTCAAATAGACCACCCACTGAATTAAAATGGCACGGCGGCTGGTCAAACAAGTCAAGTTGGCCAATGTATGCATATACTGTGTTGTCGGATTATGTCCCAAGTATCCGTCGGTCGGCACCATCGGATTGGGGCATAAATCCCATTTATTATTATGGTGGTTAGTTGAATTCAGAAAGACACGAACATAGGCAAATCGACCACCCCTAAATTAAAGTGGCAAGGCGGCTAGCCAAACAAGCCAAATTTCCCAATGTAGACACATACCGAGTTGTAGGGTTATGTACCGAGTATTCGACGGCACCGTTGGATTGAGGCCTAATTCCCATTTACTATTCTAGCACCTGGTCCGTTGAAGTCAGAAAGCCATGCAAATCGACCACCACCTAAATTAAAATAGCATGGCGGCTAGCCAAACAAGCTAAGTTGCCCAATGTAGACATACACTGTGTTTTAGGACTATGTCCCAAGTATACGTTGGCACCGTCGGATTGGTGCTTGAATCCCATGTATAAGTAACTGTATGGTGGTCAGTTGAAGTCAGAAAGCCACGAAAAATGGCAAATCGACCGTTCCCTAAATTGTAATGGCACGGCTGCTGGTCAAACAAGCCAAGCTGCCCAATGTAGACATATACGGAGTTGTAGTGCTATGTCCCGAGTATCCGTCGGCACGGTCGGATTGGGGCCTGTAATCCATTTAGAAGCATGGTGGTCAGTTGACGTCAGAAAGCCAGGAAAGACAATCGTCTATATCGTCTATATCTATAAATATCTCCATCTCACTCTCTGCTAGCCATCTGTCCACTTCTTTCTATTTACATGTACCTATCTTCCACCTCTCTCCATCTCCTCCATCTGTCCTCCTTTCTCCATCTCTCTTCTCCGTTCCCCCGTATCCCACTTATCTCCATATCGCACCCTCGTCTAATCACATTCTCCATCTCACTCTCTTTCTCCGTCAGTAAATATCTCTTTTCTACGTCTCTTCCAACTTCTCTCCTCCTCTCTGCACCGCCTGTCTCCCCCCGTATGTCCATCTGTTTTCAACTATCTCCACCATCTTTCCACCTCTCTCCATCTCACTACATCCCTTGTATGTCAACGTTACTCCACCTTCGTCAGTCTCCATCTCATTTTCGTCCCTCGTGTGTCCACCTCTCTCCATCTCTATATCTTTCCTCGTGTATCCACGTCTCTCCATCTCTTTCCTCGTGTGTATTCCCACGTGTGTTCACCTCTCTCTATATCTCCCTCTATGTCCTCGTGTGTCCACCTCTCTACATTTCAATCTCTTCCTTCGCATGTCCGTCTCCCACCATGTCCCTCTCTCCCCTCATGCGTCCACCTCTCTTAATTTCACTCTATTTCCTAGTGCCTCTACCTCTTCCACTCTTCCATCGTATCTAAATCTCCCTCCATCTTACTATATTGCCTCGTGTGTCCACCACTCTCCATCTCACTGTCTTCTCTCGTGCGTCCACCTCTGTCCGTCTAACTATCTTCCCTCGTGTGTCCACCTCTCTCCATCTCACTGTATTCCCTGGTGTGTCCACCTCTCTCCATCTCACTGTCTTCCCTCGTGTGTCCACCTCTTTCCATCTCCCTCTCTTCCCCTGTGCGCCCACCTCTCTCCATCTCCCTCTTCCATCGTGTGTCCACCGCTCTCCATGTCCCTGGCTTCCGTCGTATGTCCACCTGTCACCATCTCACTGTCTTCTTTCATGTGTCCACCACTCTCCATGTCCCTCTCTTCCATCGTGTATCAACCTCACACCACCCCAATGTCTTCCATCGTGTGTTCACCTCTCTCAATTTCTGTCTGTGTCGTATATATACATCTTACAACTCTCTACATCTCCTGTCATCTCTCTTCCCCGTTTGTCTGTTCCTCTCTCTCCATCGCATGTCCACATATCAACCCCCCGTCTCCCTCTATTTCCCCATTGACTCCAGCTCAGCTCTCGCCATCTCCGCCTCTCCTACCTCTGTCTCCCTCTCTTCCCCCGTATCTCCAGCTCCCTCCATATTCCTCTCCCCATTTACCACTCTCTTCAGTTTTTTGTAATATGGAATCAGGTAAATGTATATAGCATACTATAATTATTTGGCGGCCATCTTGGATGCATATTTCCCAAAATTATCACTGGTGACAGAGTAGATATACATGTAGGTGGACAGCCATCGCTAAAAAAGCTATCGTTTTCCGTCTTTCCAACTAACACAGCCAAGGATAGAGCAAAATGATTTTGGGGAAATCGTGTGGTACATTTCGGTAACCGTGCGGATAATTTTTGACCGCCCTCAAATATTGTTAATTATTTTTCACAATATACGCCATTGGAGGTATTGTTGTACCGGAGTAACATAGGTCTCAGGGGCGGATACAGGAATTTGAGAAAGGGGGGGGGGCGCAAAATTTGGTCGAAGACTGACTGTGCGAGTGCGGAAGCGGGGGGTCCTCCCCCAGGAAAATTTGAAAAAAAAAACATCATTTGAGACAATTTCCCGGCACATCAGGGCCACAGCTACGCGAAGCAAAATAGACAAAAAATGGTTCTCCAGTCTTTACCCTTACAGTTAAACGTCATCAAGGAGATAAAGTTTTCTTTACGTTATTTACGACTGTGTTGGGCTGCTACTTTGCGCTTTTGGCTTGGCGTGCGCCGGGTGCGTCCCCCCTCCACCCTTGGATCCGCGCCTGGGTCTCACGGTACAGTGGGCGGCTAGCTTTAAAGAGGGGGTGAACGATTTTACACCAGTGTGTCTAGAAAAATAGGTTTATGAATATTTCTTGACTTTGGGAGGCTTGACTAGGTGTATATTTTAGAGTATTTCATAATTCTACGAAACTAAATGTTAGCTCCGGTTGTTTGTGACATCTTGGAAAATGGCACGTGCTATGCGGTCTCGCCGGTACGGTTTCGCTTCGGAATTTAAGGTATTTTTCTGGCATTTGTAGCAAAAAATTGAGGTGGTTATGACCCCGCTTTGGAATCATTTTCAGGAAATGGTATGGTGATACAAGTGATAGAACAAGATATAGCAAAATATCTGTGCCTTATATTTTCATGAGAACAATTCCAACAAATTCAGTCGTCTTGAAATTTCTGGCCAAAAATAGGTGGGTGGGGTAACTTTGTGAAAAATTAATTAAATACATCTGATGCGGTTACTGCATTTTGATTGTGGCGCGCGATTTGTACTTCATTTGCGAGTATTTGTCAACACTTGTCGCAAGATCCTCCTTAACTGATTGTGAGAGGCGGTGATTTTTATAAATCTCACACCGCCCACAGAAAAAGTCAATTTTGGCTATTTTCAACCGTCCCGTGATGCCTTAAGGGAAATGTCTGATTTTTCAAGGTGTCATATTTCACCTCTAACCAGTATTGTTTGATAGAAGAATATGTCCCAAGATAACATCCAGCAGTTTTAGTTGACTGATTGTGCAAGGCAGTGATTTTTATAAGTCACGCGCCGCCCACAGAAAAACAGTAAATTTTGGCTATTTTCAACTGTCCTGTGAGGCCATAGCTATTTTCGATCAACACTTGCAAATTTTTGTAGTAGATTAATTCTGATAACTTCAGTTTTTAAATGACGTGTATCTATAGTAACGGTCATATATGGATAAAGAAAGAGCAATATTACGGGAATGGAGTACACGCTGTAAATATAGATTATTCTTAATTGAAGTTAGTGCATTTTCTGTGCCTGATGCGTCAAATTATGAAATATTTAGATTTTTGGATTTTTAACCACTGTATGCTCAAGTTCCCCAAGCATTTTTATGCCATCTGGTTTCGAAGAAATGGGTGGCATATAGTGTTTGGACCGTCCGTCTGTCCGTCTGTCTGTCCGTCTCTCCGTCCGACAGGGGTAGGTAGTGTCACAACGTCTGGAATGTGTGCCTTAGTGCATTTTCTATGGCCGTTGCGTCAAATTCTGAAATATTATTTATAAAAATCAAACGTTTTTTTGGATTTTTAACCACCGTATGCTCAAGTGCCCCAAGCATTTTTGTATTATATATGTACATACATGTATATTAGACCAAATATACAGGGGTAGGTAGTGTCACAACGTCTGGAACGTGTGCCTTAGTGCATTTTCTATGCCCGTTGCGTAAAATTCTGAAATATATTTTATAAAAATCAAAGGTTTTTTGGATTTTTAACCACCGTATGCTCAAGTGCCCAAAGCATTTTCGTATTATTTATGTACATACTGTAATACTTTGTATCTCACATACAATGTATATGCATGCCTAGCTGTTTTGTACTTATTACGCGGTGGGTGGGGAATGGTTATTTTCTATTTCCTCTTTCGGTCGTTTTAAATCGGACCATTCCTACACTTACCGTTATTACAATTGATTTCCATGATAGAGTACTTATATCTAATCATATCCACATAGTTAATATTCACTGTCATTATGTCACTTCGGTGCATTTTAGAAGTAATTGTGCGGAAATCCGCGTGTAAATTTGTTTTCAATGTGCAGCCTCGTTCTGAAAACGGAAGTCCGAAGATGCTCGCGTGAATCTCCGCGACCCCTGACCTCTGCGCGGAATTCCGCAAAATAAAGCAGAATTTCTCGCAGAGTTTATTTCTTCCGATCTTTTCTCATATTTCCAAACTAAGATATTTGCGACTGATGTGAGAAAATGATGTATTATAGATTAATCTTTCAGTACATAGGAATTTTTAGCATACTTTAATTCACATTGGTGAAGATAAGTCACTTTCTTTCTGGGTCATATTCTGCAACGGTATAGCAGAATTCTATCATCTTGGCAGAATTCTGCAAGCGGTCAGCGTTCTTTTGCCTGTCAGCAGAATATTGCAGAGATGGATAGCAGAAATCGGGGAGATCGCCATTGGCATTTATAGAGACAAGACGTGTTTTTGTTAGTCTTAGGTAAATTTGGTTTTGAGTCTATTATTATTCCTTTTTACCCATATTAATTAACATTTAGGAGGGTTAATGCAGCATTGAGAGTTTATAGTGAATTTTTGTGATTTTGATCCAGAGAAAAAGTGACTTTGAACACAGAAACTAGGAAACGGTTAACTAATGTTAAATGAAGCTAGTTGACAATAATTAAAGTTTATAGTTGATGACAAGGTTGTGTTTATTTAAATATGTCCACCACTCCACGCTACCTGCCTTGGTCGTGACAATACATGTATATTTGACAAAATAGACAGGGGTAGGTAGTGTCACAACGTCTGGAATGTGTGCCTTAGTGCATTTTCTATGCCCGTTGCGTCAAATTCTGAAATATTTTTAGAAACATCAAAATTTATAGTATTTTTCACCACCGTACGTTCAAGTGCCCCAAGCATTTTTGTATCATTTATGTACATACATGTATACATTGCAGCTCCATTATAACGCGATGGTCGTGATCTAAGATTTCAAATCGCGATCGAATCCGATCGCGTTATACAATTTCGGGACATGCACGGGTACTGGTATCATCCGCATTTCAGTTACCAACTATTGCGGGAATTCCATTAGCAACGGACCCATATAAAATCATGTCATTTGAACAGAAGTTAAAGTAATTATTAATAATGACTACAAACTATGACATACAAACTTGTATTAATGTATTAAACATATGAGTTATTTATAAAATAATGCTTATTACCTTGTGCTCGCGATAGACAGACGCTTATTACAATGTATGCTGCTCGCGATCGACAGGCGCTTAAAAGGATTAATTGATAATAAATAATGGTCACGTGTCCTGCCTATTCTTGCAGACGATTAGCTGTTGATACGTGCATAATCTCAGGATGTGGGGTCACGTGATCTAGTGTGTGTTGCGTTGTGCAAAAAATCGATAACACACAGCCGTGTCAACTAACAGGTATTTATCGTATGACATCATTCAGCAGGAGGTTGTACACTGTGACACACAGCCGTGTCAACTAACAGGTATTTATCGTATGACATCATTCAGCAGGAGGTTGTACACTGTGTGACCTTTAGGCTATGTTTTGAAATGTTACTGATCGGTCAACACGCCTTTTGATGTGCCGCAGACGTCGCGAACGTGCGACTTTCATCATCGCATCATAGGGCAATCATGCAGTAACCCATTTCATGCTGAGGATACGCTTATGTTTGCGGGAAAATATTTTCCTTCTATGCACTCAGAAGTATATGCCGCGACCACCATTTAAACCGTCTCGTCGAGACGGTTCAAATGAGTGGTCACAACATATACTTTCATTGAGAAACAACAAAAATAAAATAAATTATTTAATAATTTCATACCCGTAAATGTGTATTCCGAAAGGAATGGATTTAAAAGAAAAAACACTCTGGATTATACGCAGATCAACCGCAATCAATAGTTAACAATATACTACCACTTTCGGCAGCAATATGATCGAAAATATAACACGATTTCTGACGATAGTCTGTTACAAATTTAACACGATTTTGATATACAAATAGCCAAAACAAATCAGGAGCCAAGGCACAACCGTGTGCTAACCGAGAACGTGAAGCGTGTACTACCGGGATCGCACTGTAATTTAATTGATTAATAAATAGCCTATTAACATGATTACCTGATTAAAGGTATTACATTTGCTAACATACTAATAATAATCCTTTCTTGGACTTTGAATGTCGTTGTTTGAACAAACTTACAGAAATCGCGAATCAACTAATTACACGATGACTACGACGTCCGACGATTTTCACATAGGGTAACCTATGTATTGTAATCGCATCGGACAGTTAGCCACGCCCCAGACCCCCCTCGATGGGATAGTCCGTAGTGATATGTTGGAGTAACCATAACAGCAAAATGCATTGTGTTACTCAACGTTTAACTGTCATACGCAACCGCTAATTGAAAACTAGAAATGTGGCCTATCGGCACACGAATACCTCCACTGGCAGCCAAAGAAAACGAGGCATTTTTTATTATAAGCCATTTAGCCGAGCGTTAAGGTTTCAAACGGATCAAGTCTGTTACCTTGACCCTGGGCATAGTGTGATAATCCATGCATCGGTGTAGAAGATATAGAGCGGAAGGGAATTTCAATAGGTTTGACCTTTGACCTTCAACTGTGACATTGACCTTGGACGTAGGTGCGTGGTTATTGATCGCGACACACCTTCTCATCATGAGAAACATTTGTGCCAAGCCATTTGATAATCCATGCATCGGTGTAGAAGATATAGAGCGGAAGGGAATTTCGATAGGTTTGACCTTTGACCGTCAACTGTGACCTTGACATTGGACGTAGGTGCGTGGTTATTGATCGCAACACACCTTCTCATCATGAGAAACATTTGTGCCAAGCCATTTGATAATCCATGCATGGGTGTAGAAGATATAGTGCGGAAGGGTATTTCCAACAGACCGACCGACAGACCGACAGACCGACCGACAAGCTGACTCCTATATACCCCCTCAAACTGTGTTTGTGTGGGTATAATAATATTATGAATTAAATTACTGAAAGTACTGAATGGCGGGAGACAAGTAGCCGCTTGTGAATTTGCATACTCAGAAATTCCTTGTTAGAAATATATTCGATGTTGATTATTGGATGTACAATAGGCAAATTTGGAGAACTTGATCAGTTACTGGTGTTTGTAAAATACAGCCTGCTCTAAACACAAATAGGTTGATGAAGCAAAGGTGCTTTATGTCCGACTAATAAACCGTTTTACGAGGTATATTGCAGACGTATTATGTGAAATCTTTTTCGCTCACCCAGAGGGTAATTTTTCGAAAATCGCCCGTAAACCACAATATGAAAAAGAAATGGCCTTCGACGTCGCATTGCGACTGCGTGGTACACGATATGGGGGGCGTCTCAATAACAGCAATTTGTTCTCTTCAAAAGTAAAGTTGGGCATGCCAACTATTTTGCACATAATGTTGAGCATTGCCGTTGCTATTAATAACTTGCTTTCAGTTCACTCGCTGACTTTAAATGTCACCTGACTGTTGTTAATTGCGAACGCAAATTGAGCCTATTGAGACGTCCCCCGATGAACAGAGAATCACGATCCCAAATAGCGATACGGGGGGCGTCTCAATAACAGCAATTTGTTCTCTTCAAAAGTAAAGTTGGGCATGCCAACTATTTTACACATAATGTTGAGCATTGCCGTTGCTATTCATAACTTGCTTTCAGTTCACTCGCTGACTTTAACTGTCACCTGACTGTTGTTAATTGCGAACGCAAATTGAGCCTATTGAGACGTCCCCCGATGAACAGAGAGCTACTTCCGAAAGTAGACCCGTGCAAACGGCCAGAATCACGATCCCAATAGCGTGGAGACAGTATGTCTCCCGCCAAAAACTACTTGCACTGAACAATATCAACAACGGATGTTCTACGTACAAAAACACATCGGATTATTTTGTTACGCGTTAAGTCGTTTTTTGCCCCCACTTGCGTCACAAATCGTGCGGTCATCGCTAAATTTAGTAACATGCTATAGTTAACTCCCCTCCGAATACTAAAATTAAAATTGAATGGAAAATAGCGGCATGTTTTTCGCTATTTAATTCAAGACCAAACACGGCCCGATTTGTAAATGTAAATATCGAGTATCTATCTTCGTTTTGACGAAAGTCGGGAGAAACAATTGTTTTCTTTGGTCGGTTTTCCAATATCACGTGTCGATCACATGCTCGGAAATATTTGTAGGTTGTAAGACACAAATTTGCAATAAGTGCGCACTACGCAACCAGTACAAAACAGTGTTGGTCATTAAATGACAACAAACGGCGCAACATCCTTATAAAAATAAACAGCCCCGACCATGTGACTTGACTTGTGAACCGTGTCAAATATATATAATCTTTATTTCCTCCATATAGGAGAGCATAACATGTACAGGTATAGTAACAATGTCAAGCGAATTAGGAACGTATGTACAGATTGAAAAAAAGAAAGAAAAGAAAATGCAATGTATGCCATATTTCGCGACCAATAACGACGGTTATTGATCGAGAAATGTAGCAACCATTTGCATTATCATTACAATTCAATGTATATAGCTGGACCAAATACAAATAGGTGGCTAGCGAATATTGTATGATCATATCCATGTATCATACAGCAGTGCGACTCAAAATACTACATAACGGATACGTACTATCGGTGCCCTGCATACTCAGTTCACTCATTAGCTCTCATATTCCTCATTCCATTCAAAGTTGGATTGAAGCACATGGGACGCCATACATGCGAAATAAATATATAGAGCAACCTGATAGCATATGTACCGTACCATTTTGCTTATGCATCTACGTATCTCTACTGGTCGATACTCCGACTTTGTGCAGGTATCTTAGACATATATATAGCAGAGTATTTTGTTCACTATCTGTGACCTGCATGTGATTTGTGACACTACCGAACAGTACATTCATTTGCTGCTGTATTGTTAGTGCGATGAATCTGTTGTAGCTAGACGCTCTCATCGCATTTCAATGTTATTTCCTTCCAGAATGTATGCCTCTCATGTTCATAATAATTACATCCATAAATGTAATGCAGCACTATGCGTTCGGAGCTGAATCCACATCTATGGCAATGCTGGTATCGCGTGTCAGTGAAATATCTACATAAGAGATACACGGCTGAGCGGCCTTGATCATGTACTGTATGATCAGTTAAGCTGCATTTCCACAGATTAAATGGTGACACAAAGTCGTGAATATTCATAAAGCCACATAGTATGGTTGACGATAATAGCCGTTCACGCCAGCCACGTAGTTCATGTATGTCAACGTATCGTGTTACTAGTTGTTTCCACGCTTATTTTGAAGGAAATATGCCAGTTACCATGAATTTGTCCAGTGTGTCCATTAGTCCGTATTTCCCGAGAATATGTATTATATCGGGAATATATCCACGGGCCGTACTTGGGTCACTGTAATAGCTAGTGGGTCGGTTGAGAAACACTACTTTAACTGTTTTGGTACGTGGTAGCCTACACAACTGACCAAGAAATCTCGGTTTGTTTCGGTCGATTGTTGATTATATCGAGTGTGTGCCTATAAGACTATTTGCAATGTCTGTTTTTGTACTTCTGGGTACTCCTGTATGAATTTAATACAGAATCGATGTGATCGTTCTAAATTTAATAACTCGTTTATGTTTAAATCATTCCAGAGTTCGCAGCCGTAAAGTGCTCTTGGGATAACAATACGTTCATATATTATCTTTGACGTTAGTGGGTTCAAGCCGTGTTGATGTACACCAGTGTTTATTATGCTGAATAATGTGGATCTCATTTTTGTCGCGGCATTCATTGCGTTTGTGTAATTTCAAATTTCCTTTTGACACACAATGCCTAGGTGAGTATATTCAGTACGTTCTTCAACTGTTTCCGGACCGAGGCTCCATGTTCTATAACGGGTAAAGAAGTCATTTTTCGATTCATTAAATACTATGACAGCACTTGTTGATGCATTACTCTTATAATGCGACTTACGCGAATAATTGAAACAAATGTCCATCATTGCATCAAGTCCACGTTTGGAGAAAGATATTAAAGTCATATCATCTGCTACGGTTGGACAGCTACAGTTCTGATCGTAAATAACTAATCCGTCAGTTATTGACTCTAAACTATGCATTAGCTCGTCGATATACGCTAAATACAAGAATGGGGAGATAACCCCTCCCTGCTTCGTTCCTTGCAGCACAGGAAATAACTTAGATGTATGTCCATTATAGGCAACACGACACTAAGCACCCTGATACATGTGAATGATAGATTGGATTATACTGCCTTAATCCTATTACTTTTAGGGGATGGGATAAATGATGCTGGTGTGGCGATGGCCTGGCACCAGATCAGGTTGTTCTAATTTCAGGACTGAATATATATTTTGATTGTAAACTTTCAGTTCTGAAGTTGGGATTTACCCCCCTCGGACAGGTGGATACGGGACACGACCCCGTTGACCCGTCTGCGTGTAGACTCCCTGAGGCTTGTACCTCTATGTCAGAAAATCGGACGTTAAACCCTATTCACTCACTCACTATACTGCGGTCTATATTCATTATGTCAAGTTTATAAAACAATCCATCATGCCACACAGTATCAAAGGCTTTCTGAACGTGAAGGAAACACACCTACAATTTACTGTAATTTCCCTTTGCAAATACTATGCTTTCGAGCATTAAAACTGAGGTCATTACACATCCCATTCCTTTTTGGAAACCACCTTGTAATTTTTGACAATTTTTGTGAATCTCTGCTGGATATTATTCTTTCTAAAAGTAAACGTTCATACACTTTCATGATACTGGAGGGAGCTTAGCGTGATCGCACGGTAGTTGTTTGGGTCGTATTTGCGCTTATTTCCACCTTTGTGCAATGTCACTATTATACCGCGTTTCATTTTGGTAGGGATTGATGAAGTGATAAGCATACAGGAGTAGAACTTTGCTAGACTTGTATGAAGACTGTCTCCTCCGTACAGTAAATGTTCGTAGTCGATTACATCGTCTCCACTTGCTTTCCCTTTCTTGCAGTGTTTTAGTGCCGCTTTCACATCCATATTGGTAAAGTATTTGGTACACGGCGAAACTGGGACCTCCGTTGTAAATGTTCGTTTCATTGATTTAATATGTTCACGCACATAAGTCATACGGTCAATTTCATACTGTATATCATTTTCAGGTGAATATAGTCTTTGAAAGTAGGTTCCCCATCCGGTTGTTATGACTTCTGAATCTCTGCAAGTTTTACCATCAAAGTTAATTTCTGAGCCGGGGGCATTATAGCTTCTCTTACGGCGCCTGTTGTACATATTCCAGAAGTAGTTGCTGTCCAGTTCGGCCGCGGAGTCAATTTCGGCATCCATGTGCGAAAGATAACGTTCGATGCATTGTCTGTGATGTGCACGGAATTGACGTTTTGTCATCTTGTAATTTCTGTATGAAGAATGGCTGTGCCCTCTAGGTCTGCCATTTTGTAGCCAAATTCGATGCATTTGAATTTCATTGCGGTGTAATTCTTTAAGGGTATTGTTCCAATAAGGTTTCAGGAATGGCTTAAAACATGATTTAGGTATGGACGCGTCACATGCACTCGTCATGCTTTGTACAAGGGTGTCATATACAGTTTCGATATCATCCTTGGTGTAGTATGGGGCACTGAGCTGCTGATCGTTGTACAAACTAGTAGTCAGGTTTTCATTATAACACCGGATATTTTCAGCCTTTGCTTTCTTCCAATTGGTCCGTTGTGGAATCGTGTAATGTTGGTCCGACTGTGTAACTGGGATAGTTAATGCACACACTATTGGTCTATGCCGGGATACATTTAACACGTTGTCGTCCAGAATCACACACTTTCTAACTGTATCAAGCATTTCCTGTTCAATAACAATGTGATCTATGAACGACTCGCAGCTACCATCATAGGACACAAACGTGGATTCAGCGCCGACTCACAAATCACATGTATTTACAGATACCAAGTTATTTTCATGTAGGAAATTTGATAATATGAGCCCCCTATCATCAAGGGATTTAATAAAACGACTCGCACCATTTAAGTGCGCATTAAAGTCGCCCAGAATTACTACACTACCAGTGTCCTTATACATGCTTAGTAAATTACATACACTGTCTATATATAGTCTTTGTATCTTTCCATAGAGTGATTGCTACAAGGGAGATAAACCTGAAACACATATAAATAACAGCCCTTAGCGAATTCACACTGAATTCCAATAATCCTATCATCCTCACTGTGAATACGGGTTACACATTTGTCATAGTATACACCTTTTTCCACATTAGACAAACGCCCCCTTTTCCTACCCGTCTGTTGCCTGGTACACCAAGATCAAGGTCGGACCTTGCATAGTAACTATAGTTCGTATCTATACAATCTAGGAAATGTAGATCATGACTATATAGCCAGTGTTCCGATATACCGCAAATATCAACGGACTCGGATTTAAGTGTTTTACACAGATATGAGCAGCTCGACATTATTCCGGACGCATTCCAGGTCATAAGTCGTAAGTTGCTATCCATTGACAGATTTGATATAGGTATACCATTCAACAGACTGGACATTACAATAAGATACCACACACACGTGAATTCAGCCATTAGTCAACATCTGAACTATTTAGACCAGCATAGGAATTGCCCCACCCAGCATAGTCCGCGTTGTCGTCATAACCTTGATGTATCTCATCATCACTGTTCTGGCGATTATCATACTGGTAGCCGATTTGTCGTGCACGTGCACGTGTACGCGCACCTTTAGTAACCCATGGTTTACATACAACGTCTTTGGGCTGTTGAACCAGGTGGCGGTTATTGTCCGATTCAATGTTTAATCTGATGATCACGCTATTCGGCATACGAGTTGGGAAAATCCTAATTTGCGATACATACGGACCGCGGCTGTGAACATACCTGTAAATCTTAGCTGCAGTTATTCCGGATTTTAAACCGCCAACGTAATACCGTTTAGGTCGTACGCGAACATAGTCCCAGAGATCATCACTACTTTGTCTCTGCTCGCTATGATCATTATTCGATCCAGATTGGTCACCGTGACCTACATTTTCGCTAATCTCATGACGGACATTTTGTCGCGATGGTGAGACAAACTCGCCTATATAACGGACAGCGTTGTTATTACGACGTCCAAATCCCCGTTTAGTACCCAATTTAGACATGTTTCGCCCCGCGTTATCTGTTACATCTGATCTGACCGTGACCATTACGGGTATATTGGCGCTGTTATGGGTAGGCTGAGACGCGTTACTTGGCGCCACCGGACAGGGAATTGCGGAAGTGTTTTGAGCATTATCCGAATGTGCGACAGACCTAGCCGTGAACACTTCCTGTTGAACATCCCGTGGATTATTTTCGATTGCTTGAACAGTCACCGGCTGTGATAGTAAAGACGGTATACGATCTGTTTGCAAAACGAGATTGTCTGAATTTGATGATTTAGTAATGCCAGTCTGGCGTAAGTCATTACTATTCTGTGTATTGCTACCAGCTGGTGATACGCGACTAGACTCCGTGGCACGTTTCAAGGCATCAACATACTTTGTAATTATAGTATTGTTTTGTACAGTAGTAGGCGCGTTAACAATGTACGCCTCATTACCTAGTGGCGAGCTACTGAGATGCGAGCGCGACATAGCCCGTGGTTCTACACGTTGTTGAGCGCGTAAAGAGCATTACCAGTTCGGAGTGTTAGCTAAGCTCGAATTTGGTGCTAACACCAGATTGGATGCTACACTCGGTAAGTCAGCACGTTCAGGTGTCTCGCGACGCAGGCATGGCGGAATTGCATCACTATTGTTAATGCGTACATACCCTTTGTCGGGAGATGACGACATGCTAATGCTGTGGGATGAACAAATAGCACCACGGACAGATGTACCATGTGCTTTATGCAACAACTTTGTATTTGCATCCGTGACTAAGACCACGTTTTGTTTGATCTCATTGAGAGATGCACCTACAAGTTGTTGCATATGCTTAACATCACATTTTAAGTTAGACACTGTACAGTTTATTGTATTCATTTGTTTGGTGTGAATTTCATTCACAACAATGCATTATGGACTGCTTCAAGTTTATAATATCTGCTTTCATTTGCGATATAGTGTCTTTCAGCAGTTTCACCTCCACTTCACAGTTACATGTGTGGCTCGTTATGTTGTTTGGGGGTTGGGCTTTCGATTGTGTGTTGCGTGTCTTAACAGGGCGGGTTAGACTCATCATGTCTGTCAGGGTATTGAAGTATGCACCTTCTTCAACAGCAATCAGACAGTGGATGTCCCTGGCTAGCTTGGTGACTAACATTTCACCAGTACGTGTCTGTATGCGTCTCTTCAGTTCCACATGACAACCATACAGGAATGCATCGTACGCCTTTACGTAGCAGAATATCTGTCAGCGCACACACTCAATGCGATCGCTGGAACCATAGGTTGATATTATCCTGTTGACGAACATATCTCTAGGTAGCGTACGAAATACGTTCACCAGTCGTCGAATGTTTTCGACGGTAGCGGATTCATTGTCAGCACCCAGGAACACGAGCGAGTCATTCAGCTCTGATGGGCGCACTTCGTCAGTGATTGCGTTAACGTCAGTGGTACCGTTGTGATCTGGTGAGCTCCACAGTACGTGCTCACTGTTGTAGTCATAGGACTTGACGTAAGTTTCCGATGTATCGAGTTCAGCAGAATGTTGAACTGGTTGACCACTCTGACAGCGGAAACTACCTTGTGAATCGTAGCTAATATTGCCCGCCGTATGTGAACCGACAAACTCGGCATATAGTTCGACATTGTACGGTTGTTTCACAATCGTTTCACCGTAGTCATCGTTGGGCAGAATGACGGGCTTTAGCTCCGTTAAATGCGCCTGATCCGTCATTATCGGTATAAGCCAAGAAGAGTTGTCTCCCTTGGTCGCTGACCACTCCGACGTGACCCGTAGGAGATAATTGCTTTGTCCACTACACTGTACAGAGGCCGCGGTGCATTGTTAGTAAGGACGCTATACTACGTCATGAGTTAGAAATCGATGCAAAACATATATAACAAACTCCATTTTGACGATTCCTTACAAACCAAAAGTCCAAACTCCAAACAATTACAAGAGCATGTTACTCGAAAGTTCTCCAATGTCTATGGCAAGTTTCAATATGTAACACTTATTATTTATCATCCAAAAATTGAATTTTCACAAGCTTCAAATTTCACAACACACATCTTGTTGTTGTTGTTGTTGTTGGATACAATTCGACCATTGTGTGAAATTTATCCCCTGCCGCGGGAGCTTGGTGATTTTAGCAATTCTGATCCGTCCGGTATTCAGAGGTAAAATTATGTTAACAATTTTTTAATTTTTTTTGGAAAATCGTCCGGTTTCCGGAATTCAGAGGATCCGATATTCAGAGGTTTTTAGTACATTGAATAAAAAAGGAATTAAATCGGGACTATGAAAATTGTCCGGTTTCGGGAGGATTCCGGTATTTAGAGGGTCCGGTATTCGGAGTTTCTACTATAGTATGTACATTAGTACTCGTCTAAATGCTGTAACAATATAATTGTTAACATATTTAAATGATTTTGTGTTTATATTAATACTCTTTTTTTAGGCAACATCTCGTTATTACATTCATACACATGACTCAATTTTCTTGTCCGATCTGAAAACGCCAGTAGCAGTATAATTCGAACCAATTGGTTTCCCAGTGAAGGAAACTTTTGTACTTTCAGTGTTGAATATGCAAGGGAGCCCCCTCCCACCCCACACATTTTGCTGTTGAACATACATGTAACACCAAGTCAATCCATTAGTCAATAGTATGTTCTCATGCTTCAGATTTTGAACAATTATAATACCAATCCAAGGGACTGGACATTATTTATCACCAAGGGGGTTGGGGTGGGAATGGGGCTGGATAAATTTTGTTAACCCACCTTAGACAAGTATAAGCCCCCACCCCACCCTTCCCACAGCTTTTCATTAAATTTTCAAGGCCCCCCCCCCGCCCCCCCCCACCCCCCCCCCACCCCCCCCCCCCCCCCCCCCCCCCCCCCCATTGAACAATTAATAATGTTCAAGCCCAACACGAGACGGTTCAAATGAGTGATAACAACATAATTATTATATCATATTTGTTTAATAAACATATATTGCATCTACTGATTACACTGCCTGGGTTAATTATGCCCCTATGCGATAGCCAGGGGGACATATTGCCTTGCTCTTGAGGTTCCGTATGTCCATCCGTCTGTACATTTACATGAAAAATATTGTAAGAGTTTGTCCAATTAGAGTCCAGTATTCCAGAGGGGCATATCCATGTTTTACAAACATAATGTCTAGTGTTAATCTTGGTACAAAAGCTAATTTATTAAAGGTATTAATACTTACATTTTCCTAAAACGTTGGGCAAGTTGCTTTTTTTGTCTGGGCAAGTACATTATAATGTAAAGTGTAAAGTTAATTGTAATTGTAAAGTTATTATGAAAAGTGAATATTGTTAAGCCCTGTCACCTGTGCGAAAATGAGTCACACGTTTGACAGCTACAAACAACCTGACCTCCAGAAGTACCTGAGAAACAGAGGCATGACCGTGACGGGCTACAACTATTTCATTCACAAAACAGAAGTAAACATGGCGATGTCAAAGTAATGCTGCAACTTTAACAACAATCCTGCTACAACATTGTTTTGTACCGACAAGGCATTTTCTGGCGCGACACAGCTTCCGTGGCGGAATTCTTGTAGCACCCTATGTTCAGTACTTTCAGTACTTTGATTTTATGTGGTGTCACAACGTCTGGAATGTGTGCCTTAGTGCACTTTCTATGCTCGATGCGTGAAATTCTGAAATATTTTTCATAAAAAAAAGAGTTGTTTTGTATTTTTCACCACCGTACGTTCAATTCGCATCAGTCGCACATGTCTACATCTGCGTCATTATGATACATGTGAATGTTCCCAAGCTAATAAACGACCAGTGTATGTCCTGCTCATACTGGGACTACATTGATCGAAAACTAAATAAGCCCATTGTTGTCAACAGAGTCAAGCAGGTCTAACAGTTGTCAATACTACTTCAGTGAAAGTAGTATACTGTAGTCCCTGATAAGATTGCGCGGGTAAGGAACTAGGCTGTTCGAAAACTTTATTTGTTAACTGGTGCTCGAAATATACCGCATCAAGTTCTACATACATGCGACGATAGGTATGTATCTACATATATACAGTGATTTAAGAATCAGATTATAATTGTAGAAAAATGAACACTATGACCAGTGTAGAACTCGATCAGCCTGAGCACCCACACAGTATGATCATGATCTACACTGTTCGTCAGTCAGTCAATGGAACACTCATCATGTTTCTAATAGGGAATATATATTGTTATCAGGCTACAGGAGTGTGTTAATTGATCAGGAGCTACACTGATCATAAGTCACATTAGGCCCATTTATCCATTATCAGCCACATATATCCAATTATTCCAGCCAATACCCACTGCCCAACTGGGATATAAAAGCCACCAGATGGCGCTGGCCAGGATTTTTGTTAATGTTATGCATGTTTCACTTCAGGGACACAATTTCATATATTTTAGAAATACCACTGAACAAATAATTACACTAGTTCATAGAGACATAGATAATACAACTATGAAAGGTTTAGAAACAATTGGATTAAAGAAAACAAATGTAAATGTGCTTTTTGAAGTAATACAATGTACTCAACTGACAACTGATTCAAACTTGCCGGGCGGAGCGTATCTGTTCATAGGGCTGAGTTCATGACCCGACATTGTAAACAACCCCACGTGTTTAGTGATAACGCTCACAGCTATAACTGCTTGTATGGTCGACATCAGACAGTGTGCGAGCCGCACAACTTTGATTTTGGACAGTAATATCAAATTAAATTTATGTGTCTGGTATGCACATAGCAAAGTGAATGAAACAAAACCATGGTTTAATAGACCAGCAAGAGAAATATATGTCGCCTAGAAACTTGATACAGTGGCTGTGAAAATGCAGTATATACTAACTATACACAGCATAAACTCCGGTTAGTATGCACATTCACAAAACAGCAGTAGTTTATTTTTTGAAACAGGAGAGGGAGGAAGAGTAGTCTGAAGAGGAGTAGGATTTGGATGTTGGATGACGATTAACTTGAGGATTATCTGTTGTGAAAACAAAATCGCTAATCCCATTGTAGTTCTATTATCGTTTTTTCTCTGTTGTTTACCTGTAAAAAGGCACGGTATTAAGTAGCTGAATAATTATGTGAGAGAGAAAGTAAGTTGACTTTATTAATCGACTAGGTAGATACACGTAGATTAGTATGGACAACAAAATCGTTCAACAGTGCTAATAAAAATGGAAAAAAATGAAATCCCAAGCGCTTTCGGCTGTTAGGCCTTCATCAGGGGTGTATAAACGTAAAAATAAAAAAAAATCAAATCAAATCAATAAAGCAGTAATTTATTAATAGACAACTACACAGTAAAGTGTTAATCTATTAAATGAAGCATGTGATTGGTAATATATGGATGCTGGACAATAATATATGGATGCTGGACAATGGACTATGTCGCGTCTGTAGAATGGCTGAGCGAATGCGATTTGTACCCGGAAGTGGGATGCAACCATGTTCTTCAGTTGTAAGTTAACAGCGCCATGATTAAAATTGCGCTCTGGTCTAAAACATTCTGAGTCTGATTGCATTAGTCGTCTTTGTTAATGCCATGGGGGCATTTTGTGTCCAGTCTATTGATCCAGTACTGTTCACGCTTCTTTCTCGTGTCGTCGTTCCATGACTCATTATGTTCGACCCCCACCAATAACATGTCCTTGAACGTATGTTGTTCCAGAGCGAAGTGTTCTGAAGCTGGTGATTCTGAAGCCAGCACAGCGAATTGCCGAGCTGAGAACATAATTGCCGAGCTGTTCTATCTGTTCTATAAATACAATACATTATATAAATATGGGGCTTTTCCAAGAAGCGAATGGTGACTGATTTTACTGCAGAACTACACAATGCGGTTTACACTGGTTTACAGGCGATACACTTATGATTTCAATGTGAGACTAGAAGTTATAAGACGATTATACGTTTTTCCGGATAATTGATGGTCAATGTTACTTTTGGGGCAATCTTACGTCTAATGATCTGACCCAATTTTAAGTGACAATGGCACATTTTGCTAAATAGTTTACATGGGCTGAGAAAGCAAGAACCGAGGATTGTTCTGTGAACAAATTATGCCCTTACCTGCTATTTTAAGCAAAATATCGTAAAAACACTGCCATTTTTGTCCGATAATCTGGAGGATCCCTGTAGGCCCCTATATACACATTGATATAAATTATATGAACTGTTTGTGAATCATGTTATCATATCAGAACAGAATAGGACATATCGTTTAAGAAAAATAAGCATGAACTCTAAATGTTACACGCAGTGTCGTCTATACATTATTATACATAAGTAATGTGTGAGTGGAGTATTTGGTAATAATTAAGGGGTCAAGTGATATGGACAACAAGGATGGACACACGTCTTGAAAACAAGGTACTCCGCGTGTAAGTTCACCTGATATGTGATGTACGATGCTACAATGTTGATCAGAGACTATGCTGGTTTACAGATTGGCAATGATCGGCTCATTCTGGCTAGTTATATATGTACATGCTGACCAGGGACTACACTGGTCTCTATATTGGTGAGTCTGGCCAATTGTATTTATGCTGATCAGGGGCTGCGCTGATCTGCAGATAATATACCCAGCCTGATCACACTATCAACAATCTCAGATTGGTGATACCGTAATCAGCCTGTGTATATATATATATACTGATCAGGTGCTACACTATATAGTCTTCAGATTGGTGATAGTCTGATCAGTCGGGCTAGTTATTGGCATACATGCTGACCAGGGACTACAGTCGTATCCATATTGGTGAGTCTGATCAGTTGAGGTACATAACCATGCTAATCAGGGACTACAATGGCCTATATTAGTGTGTATCGTACATACACATATACTGGGGCTACACTGTTCACACGTTCATTTAATCTCTTCTTGTCGTGGCGAGACAACGTTATGTACACATTTATATGCAACAACATTCCACCTACTAGCTAGTAATCCCGTCCAATATCTATACATTAACTGTGCCTGATTGTTTATACTGTGTCGCATTTCCTCTCACAATCTAAATTGCTGGTTATTAGCCCAATTATACCAGACCAAGATGTGAACAGGGTTGATCCTGATCAGAATGCACAGATGTACAGTTTGATCTGGGCCTACATTGTTCACAGCGTTGCTCCTGATCAGATTGCGCGGGTACACTTACCGACCTGGAGCTTCACTGGTCTTACGCGCAGACATTCCCGTTTATCTGGTGAGTCATATATATATTAAGTAATCTGGTAAATAGTCCTTCATTGTCAATACTACATGTATACATCGATAAGAACCTACCTCGGGCAATTGTATCTGTGCAATCCGTTACTCACAGTTCAGACTCACGATACTACATTGTATGATGCAACACTTGAATGTCGATCATTGTCTGAACTGTTATCATGTAATTGACAACTTTGAACGTGAAGTGGCCCTAATTCCGGGGCGTCAAGATGCCTGTATTAGCAGATGTGGCGTCGCTAAATTAAGGTCAATTCAGCTTTACCTACACTTAATCATATACATGATCTATACTGCTCAAACTAGGTGCTAATTATTTATTTTATATTGTATATTTACACGTACATTTGTTACCTAAAATTTGAAAGTGACATATAGGTCCATAGGGCCGGGTGTTTTCGTCAATATTAAATTGTAAATGTTTCGTTTAACACATGTCACTATAATAAACAAATTACTTACTTACTTACATATACAGGTTAATCATGTAAAGCCTTAGTGGTAGAAGCTGATGTGGTAAAATCGTTTGTGGTAGAGGGGGCAGTGACCAGTTAATTTAAAATTATCCATTTCACGACATACCCTCAATTATCCATTTCACAACATACCCTCAATTCGTATTTGCCCATTTCTGATCAATGGGAACAGGTCAGATGGCCCTGGAATGAGCATTCATCAATTAATACGATGTAAAATCTGATAAAATACAAAATCAACTATAAAATAATAATTAAACAATTAAAATGAACTTTAATCAGCAGAAAGTGCACCGGTGCCATTATACGAAACAGGCGGCTAACTGGTCACTGCTACCAGAAGCTTAATGGTAGAACGCTTGGTTGTAGAACGCCTTGTGAACATTTCACATGGTGAAGCCTTGTTTGTTAATCCTTTCGCTAATCTTCCGCTAGCTTTCACTCTGTGCTTATAAGTTTCATGATGCAATATTGTTATTTCTTATAGTTCCAAATAAAATTGTTGTTGATCCTTTTGGCGTTTTGCTAATCTTCCGCTAGCTTTGGTTGTAATACACCTATTAGTTACAGTTCCGCTGCCATCTTTCATCCGGGTTACACGATACAGGTATAATGTTTCACTCATGTCCATTCTACCGTGGACTTCCCGACTAACCTTGGGTTTGTCGTTTGGCTTAGACTCGCAACCAGCCATTCTTGACGTAGTTGTCTTCCTTGACGAACCGTCTGCGTGTTGACTCTGGATAAACACACACGCAGGTCGCTACTTGTGTAGTTTGGGCAAGGTAGGTATCTCTGTAATGAGACAGGACAAAGTGCACTAAAGTGCAGCAAGCACACAGGTGAACTTACCAAACAGTGATATGATGTGCACTCCGTACAGTCAGCATGATAAATGACCTTCAAGAGACACCCAACTATCCGTCCGTGCTATCGGCATTCAGTACACCTCGGCAAAGTAGTGCCGATGTGTATTCCTACGCGGAGCAGACAACTCGTCAGTAGCGTTAACCCCTGAATATTACACAGGTAAACAAACCGCAATTTCCGATATTCCCATGCTGTCACAGCTATCAGACGGAGATCGTTTTTGCCTCGGTTATCCACACACAACGTATAATCTGATGTGTTTTGCTGATATTTACTTTTTTAAATGGCTATGTTACATTATCTAGATGGAAATACTTGTCATATATACGTTAAACTGGTGCACGAGATGTTTGAAGTGAACACACTATTGACTTTGCTTATTATATTGAATATATAAACTATGACGCATCAAATTGATTGCTGAATGTAATATTTCTTTAAGCAAACAATTATTTCCATTGAGTATTCCGTGTATATGTTCAATTAGCTACCAACAACCATTGGTAAATACTAGGCTTAGTCCTAAGACAGAATTTGATATACAATGGAATTAGATTCATCAGGTGTGGATTTCACATGCACCAATGTGTACTGTAGAACAGCAAGTCGGATCTTATTCACACTTTATCTGTTCATTATGCTACATTTTCTATACTTATTTCACATAAATGAATATCAGTATTATGAAATGAACATGTTTAAATAGCCCTGAACGGCTATTGGTACTTTACGGAACGGAACGGAACACGGTTTGGGGTACCAAGTGGGGCAATTGTCGAAATTGAAAAAATTAATGCAGTTAATTAACGATGTGACTAATTAAAATGTGCATCATAATTGAAGTAAGTATCATGAGTTGGGAACCTAATAATGCAATATCAATACGTTGAACGTGTTGCTAATAACAACATTAGTTAACAAGATGCTGCTAAAATGTATTGGAAAGGCAATATTTATTTTCTAGTCCAACTAAAATGATAAAATGTATTTCAGATATACAAGTTTGTTTTACTTTTACACTACTGACATTCCTTTCAATTGAAAAAATACAGAAAATATGTCACAATTAGCAACTAAATTGTGAATCAGATGTGATGCCCTACTCGGCTAAATGTATACAAGTGTGGATAAACTGTCATCTGTATGGAAGAAATAAATATGCCCCATCCTTAGTGAATTAGACAGAGAAGTTTAAAATTAGACAGTAACTTTATGAATGTGTCAAATTATCCTGGTATTGACCGTCAGCCCACATCCACCATGGGAAGGGAATATAGATTATTCCATGATGCACTATTCAACAGGGGCCAGTTTCACTAAACTTTGTACGATAAAAATGTTCTTATGCATATTTTCATAAGTTTACTCTACACATAAATGTGGCGGACTACATGTAAATTTAATTTACTCCACTATACAATATCGCATTTCGGCAACACGCTGGCAAACGCTGACCAACGCTAGGCCAGCGTTAGCAACACGCTGAGCGCGTTCAACATTTCCTGCGTTTGCCAGCGTGTGACTTACTGCACACTCTGGCGTTGCGCTAGAGGGTCGTTACTCACGCGTCGAACGCGCTAGACGATCGTTACCAACTCGCTACTCACACGCTGGCGTACGCTGACGAGACGTTGGTTGGAGGGTTGATAGCCGCTTGTAGCGTTGGTCAGAGTATCTTGAAACTTCTCATCAGGTTTGTGCCCTACACCGTTTTGTACATTTGATTGGGGCGCGTCACTGATTTATAGATAAAGTATGACAGCGTATCGCCAGTGATGAAGAGGTACCAGCGGCACCCTATATATATATATACCCCCAACACACTGGACGCTATCAATACGCTGAACACACGCTGAACGCGTTACATGGTCGTTAGGCAGTCGTCGAACGCGCTAGAGGGTCGTTACACATACTCTGACCAACGCTACAAGCGAAAATTCGTGGAACATTCATGAGTATTATTAACAGTGTAATTCATAATAAAGGGCTTTATCCACTAACATCCAAGAAAATTTACGAACCTATAGTACTCCCCAGGGCGTTATATGGCTGTGAGTTATGGAATAACATTATACCAGCGGATATTACAACCTTAGAGCGTGCCCATCGCCAGTGCATCAAATACATGCAGGGTCTTCCAAAGAGAACGCGTAGTGACATTGCAATGGGGTTGATAGGGTCAGTGTCCGTGGAAGCAGAAATCGACCGCTGTAAATTAAGATTTCTAAGCCAACTCATCGCTCTGCCAACATATCGTGTTGCGAAACAAATATTCGTGAATCGACTTACAGCTTACAATCAGAACCCAGCATCCGCGAGTGGTTTTATTCCGGACATATATCGGATTTTGTTGAAATACGGGCTTCGTGATTTCCTTCAATACTTTATTGAAAGTGGTTCATTCCCAGTGAAACACGTGTGGAAATATGCAGTGAACAATAAGATACAGGATCACGAAACTACACTCTGGCATAATCGCACTGATGCTGACAGTGACTTGGTATGTTTCAAGGAAATTCACCAGTCGCTGTCTCCCTGTGATTTATGGACAGATTCACTTATAAACTCACACATAGCGTTACGTTGCAAATCTGCAGTGTACCTAATTGCGAAGATGTATTCGGACACGTGGTCTCGTCAGTGTGACAAATGTGGATTCTTCACTAACAACATGATAATTCACTGTATGTATTACTGTATGTATTCTGAACACTTGCGACAGATTTTGTGGAAAAAGATCATTCAAATATGTGGAATGCATGTGTTCGACCAATTCACCTCATTACATATTGAACAACAAATACATGTGTTATGCAGTGCTTCACACATTCTACATATCGACGTATCTGAACTAAACTTGCTGAAAGACATTGGTATTTGGTATCTTCATCGTTTAAAACTTCTGTTCTTCATCCCATCTTTCAGTTATTGAATACATGCATTCAACTTTGTCCATTGGCACAAATATGAAGACAACTGGCTACCTTGTAGGATAGTATAACGCTAATTGGCATACTTGTTAATCGGAATGAAACTCGGCAATCGGCTTACCCCGGTATGATGTTAATTAGCTATAAGTCTCACAGGTGTCATCTCGGTTGGTTCATCATTGCTGCATAGTTTAGTGTAGGCCCCTGCCTAGATTTTCGTTTTCGCTCTAGGCATTGGAGCATGTGCATTGAACGGTGTGGTTTCATACATTCTCACAGCAAACTATAACTGTCCACATGTACTGTACTGCAGCCTAGCTATGTCCTAGGCTGCATTGATCTACATGTGGTCAGGAGAGACACGGGTTTACAATGATGAATTAAATGATATGAACCTAATGAGCAGTGATTTGTACATACGTATGTTTTCGTCATTTTCCCTTATATTGTTTATGTAACGCCCCTGTACTGAATCTCAACAACAGTGCAACAGTACATGGCCATTACATGTCAATGTATACATGTATTGTAAATATGTTATATATACCTGTGTATTGTTGTTCTATCATGTACTGTACTCTTCATCTCTATGGAGGAATAAAATAATCTATCTACTAACACGCTGGGACACACTGTCAACATTTCCTGCGTTTGCCAGCGTGTGACTCACTGCACACTCTGGCGGTGCGCTGGAGGGTCGTTACTCACGCGTCGAACGCGCTAGACGATCGTTACCAACTCGCTACTCACACGCTGGCGTACGCTGACGACACGTTGGTTGGAGGGTTGATAGCCGCTTGTAGCGTTGGTCAGAGTATGTGTAACGACCCTCTAGCGCGTTCGACGACTGCCTAACGACCATGTAACGCGTTCAGCGTGTGTTCAGCGTATTGATAGCGTCCAGTGTGTTGGGGGTATATATATATATAGGGTGCCGCTGGTACCTCTTCATCACTGGCGATACGCTGTCATACTTTATCTATAAATCAGTGACGCGCCCCAATCAAATGTACAAAACGGTGTAGGGCACAAACCTGATGAGAAGTTTCAAGATACTGTGACCAACACTACACGCGGCTATCAACCCTCCAACCAACGTGTCGTCAGCGTACGCCAGCGTGTGAGTAGCGAGTTGGTAACGATCGTCTAGCGCGTTCGACGCGTGAGTAACGACCCTCCAGCGCACCGCCAGAGTGTGCAGTGAGTCACACGCTGGCAAACGCAGGAAATGTTGAACGCGCTCAGCGTGTTGCTAACGCTGGCCTAGCGTTGGTCAGCGTTTACCAGCGTGTTGCCGAAATGCGATATTGTATAGTGGAGTAAATTATATTGGAAAATCCCTGGATTGCGGTTCGTCGCTATCAGCCTATATATACTATGGGAACACTGATATTACGATCAAAGCTAGCGCAAAATTAGCAAAAGGAACAACAACAAGTTGATTTGGAACCATAATAAAAACAATATTGCATCATGAAACTTAGAAGCACAGAGTGACAGATTAGCGAAAGGATTAACAATAACATTTACCTAAAAGGAATACATTATTATACAGTACTGTTGCATAGGCCAGAGCTCCAGATAAGGTGCGTATTGGCGTATTTTACGCAATTATTTTAGCAGAAAACGCATTGATTATCAAAAGTGGGAGTACAAAATACGCACAGCAATGTGACGATATGCATTGATTTTCAAATTGAGTTGTGAAAATAATGTCATAAAGTTTAAAATTCACTTAGTTGAGCTTAGTGCTTGCTTTTTGCAGCTCAAATAAGTGAATGTATAAGCATAGTCTTTTATCATTTGTTCCCTATTTAGTAATGAAGAACATCAATAATGAATTTGTAAAATTAAATAGCAATGATTTTGCTAGTACGCTTTAGACAAAAAGCTTATCTGGAGCTCTTATCCATATAATAACGAAGCCATTAGAAGTGACTAAACGTTATTAATAAGTACAAATACGAGGGATCTAAGAAGTCAAAGGTATATCAAATGTATTTCAGTTTTCCTGTTAAACTAATTATTATAATTCAAAGTTGACAAGTACTTGAAGCATAGTTCTTCTGCATCGTGCTTCATGCTCGGTTAAATAATCATCCGCCGACTCAGAGACAGAATCAGAGTATGAGATCTGCCTCAGTCCGTCGTATGATTCTAATTTACAGGTGATGTAATTAAATGGCGTCCCTGTTAACAAATCGTTGTCGGTCGTTACCTGACACACTTAGCGATCGCCGTGACAGAGTTGACGGTTCGAAGGCGGAGGTCGATGCAGGCGGGAACACTGAACTTCAGGTTGACTCCATTCGCTGTTTCGGAGAAGGGCCATTAATCACAGAGACGACAACTCTCCACAATCAACTGATCAACATTGCAGAGGAGATGGGAGATGATGATTTTGATTTGCTGAAGTTCTTATGTAGAGATCATATCACAGGTGACCTTAGTTATGGATACATAAGTGTGAAAACTCCCTTATTGTCGGATATGCATACAAAGTTTGTCGAGGAGTATGTAGTTTTCGTCATTCCGTCCGTCTGTTCGTTCATCCGTATGATTTAAAAATTTTAAAGTTTGTATTTGTCGGTCCAGCCGGCGACCAGTGATGCCCCTGAGCATCTGCTCAATTGCTCTAGTTTTACAATTTTTCGTCATTTCAGTTGAATGATAAACACAAATTAGTAATTTGTATAATGTTTGAAGATCGCTAATTCTGTCTAATTGTTGGAGATTTATTTTCTGACTGTATCGAACGTCGGTTGTGAGCTTCAGATTTTTAGATGTATCTTATTATGTTACTGGTTTTATGTTACTGGTTATAGAATGTTTGCCAGATCATTGTAACATTGGAACATGTGTTATACATGTAAGCAGAATTGGCAACTGATGATGTTATGAAAAATGTTTGTTAAATTAAACATGGATCATGTGATATGTGATGCGGGTAATTTCATGTACAAAGTCAAAACTTTTGATTTTAAAAATCATCCCCTCGGCGTGCACTAGTAACACCTTTCATTTTTCAATAGCTTATAAACCGCTGCACCGATTTTGATCTAGTCCGACCACCGAAGGTCAGTCACTCACAACTTTTTTTTTTCCTTTGTTTATCATCAAGGCTGCCAGCAAGGGGATTAGCTTAGTGATAATGATACATTAGTTAGTCGGACAAGGCGTCGGCCGGGGTTATCCATGAGCCCCTACTCACTTGTACTATTAATATTTTCCAGTGTTTAACATAAATAAATTCTTTATCCCCTCGCCAATAGGCAAGAGGGGAAAAAGCGTCAGTCCATGTATGTACGTGCGTGTGTATGTTAGTAACACCTTTCATAACTTGTGAGCCGCTACCCCGATTTTGGTCATATATGGCCACAATGTGTGTCTAAGGATGGTGCTTTGATTTGCATACGACGCACATCAGACAGTCCAAGGTCAACGTCACTGAGGACTTATGTTCATCTTGTTTGTAAGGTAAAAATTAAAAATGCTGCCAATGAGGGGATTAGCTTAGTGATAAAGATGCCCTTGTTACTATAATTTATTGTGATTTGTTTTCTTGGTTCTATTATGTATAACAGTGTCGAAGTTGGAAGCTGCCAGCACGGCCCTTGATGTCTTTGAGAGTCTGAAGAAATCTGTCATAATCGACTCGAACAACGTAGATTTTCTGCTGGAGTGTTTCGTGCGCATGCACAGACTGGATCTAGTCAAGAAGTTGGGGTTTGATCCTCGGCTTGTTAAACAGCAGCAAGCAAAGCTGAATGGGTTGTTTCCTTTCAGGTATGGTTAAGCCGAATGTTCAGACTCGAGCTTATCAAGTTCTAAGTCAACATGATCAACCAGCATGATCAACCTAATAAAATGTCCATACTTGTGAGGTAAATTTGTTGTTTTATAGACACGAGGTATGTTCTTGTTTACGGTAATTGGTTAAAGAAATAGTCCCATAAACAAGACCGTTAATGGGTTTTACATAAATGTGTGTATATTGTTTCTCGTTACCACAAAAAATACATGCACACACATGTTGGACAAAGTATATGTTAGAAATGAAATATACAAGTAAATTGTTTACCAAATATACAAGTTACACACATCTGTATGTAATTTTATGTACCCTAAAACGTTTTTCACATACATTTAGTCACTATCCTGTCTGTCCATCAGTCCATCTGCCTTCCGAGATTTGTGTCAGTTTTCTACTGTCTCCGTTACTGTTAAGTCGGTCGTGTTGTCTTGAAACTTCAAAAACTTTTATCATCTTCCATATTTTCATTCTATAGTCCACCCATCTCAAGGTCAATGTCATATGAATTAGAACTTTTTGTTAGCATGAATAAATACACACATACATTTTAGGTTTTTTAATCACTGTTAATATTCTACATTGTATATTAATTAATTAAACATGAAATATAATTTATTCAGAATGTTCATGTAATTAGAATTGCCATACAGGGATGAGACAACAAGCATACAGGTTATAACAATTAATCTCGCCCTCGTGTTTGCTTGCAGAATCCTCCTGTTGGACATTGCCGAGGATATCACAGACACAGAATTTGAGACTCTCAAGTTCTTCCTCAGCGGGCGAATAAAGAAGAAAACATTGCAGGTATTAGTCGGTGTCTACCTGTAGATTTTCATATTTTGATAAATCCACTGCACATCTGCAGTCTGATCTGCGACTCCACTGTTTGCCATTCGGTTAGCGAAATTCATCCTACTTTATTCTCCCCATATTTATTAATTGACATAAATTAATATGAATAATTTTGAACATTACCGGAACACATACGTGATAGACTGGCTTCTTATTTAACTCATTGAAGTTTATGGATTCAATACATTTTATTGAAAAAATCTGATTATTTTGTTTATTTCTCCATAAAAGTATATGTTCTCGTCGCGACGGTTCAGATGAGTGGTAGCAACATATTATTTCGAGAAGAAATAAAGAAAATGGTCACAAATTTGCAACAGTTTCATAATGCTGTCATTGTATCTCGCCTATAATAGGTTAAATTGATTACTACAGTAAGTTACAAACACTCGTTTCAAATACGCAGCCCTTCCAGCGGTCCTATAATTCCCATAATTCCTATATTTTTCAGACTTTTTCAAAATGTCCTATAATATCCTATATTTTGGGCAAAATTCCTATATATTTTTTGAGTAAGCAAAAGGTTGCTTTTTCTTTGGTTAAAATAGAACTTTTTTGTTAAATTTGTTGCACTAAATTCATCATGCAATTTAAAGGACATCCATAAGTATTTATTAATGTGATGTTGACATCATTTCAACAAAATTAATTTAAGTAGTACCATGATGTGTGCCAATTCATTCTTAATTGTTTTTCAAAAATCACATTTTTAGCTCAACTATTCGAAGAATAAGTAGAGCTTATGTTGTCACCCCGGCGTCGGCGTCGGCACCGGCGTCGGCGTCGGCGTCGGCGTCAACGTCACGCCTTGGTTAAGGTTTTTAGAAAACCTTGTATATGGAATACTACTGGCCCAACACCCACCATACTTGCACAACTTCATCTCCTAGTGATGTACATCAATAACCCCTGATCTATATTTCACCTTGACCTACATTTCCTCTTTAATTACTTAGTTAATTCCCATTGGTTAAGGTTTTTAGTCAACCTTGGTTAAAGTTTTTAGTCAAGCTTGTACATGGAATACTATTGTGCATACAGACACCATACTTGAACAACCTTTTCTCATAGCGATGTACATCAATAACCCCTGATCTATAATTGACCCTGACCTACATTTCCTCTTGAATTACTTACTTAATTCCCCTTGGTTAAGGTTTTTAGTCAACCTTAGTTAAGGTTTTTAGTCAAGCTTGTACATGGAATACTATTGTGCATACAGACACCATACTTGGACAACCTTTTCTCATAGGGATGTACATCAATAATCCTTGATCTATATTTCACCTTGACCTACATTTCCTCTTGAATTACTTAGTTAATTCCCCTTGGTTGAGGTTTTTAGTCAAGCATGTATATGGAATACTCCTGGCCCTACACCCACATACTTGAACAACTTCATCTCCTAGTGATATACATCAACAACCCCTGACCTATATTTGACCTTGACCTACATTTAACCTTGAATTACATAGTTAATTCCCCTTGGTTAAGGTTTTTAGTCAACCTTGGTTAAGGTTTTTAGTCAAGCTTGTACATGGAATACTAGTGTGCATACATACACCATACTTGGACAACCTTTTCTCATAGGGATGTACATCAATAACCCCTGATCTATATTTGACCTTGACCTACATTTCCTCTTCAATTACTTAGTTAATTCCCCTTGGTTAAGGTTTTTAGTCAAGCTTGTATATGTAATATTCCTGGCCCTACACCCACCATACTTGGACAACTTCATCTCCTAGTGATGTACATCAACAACCCCTGACCTATATTTGACCTTCACCTACATTTAACCTTGAATTACTTAGCTAATTCCCCTTGGTTAAGGTTTTTAGTCAACCTTGGTTAAGGTTTTTAGTCAAGCTTGTGCATGGAATACTATTGTGCATACAGACACCATACTTGGACAACCTTTTCTCTTAGGGATGTACATCAATAACCCCTGATCTATATTTGACCTTGACCTACATTTCCTCTTGAATTACTTACTTAATTCCCCTTGGTTAAGGTTTTTAGTCAAACTTGTATATGGAATACTCCTGACCCTACACCCACCATACTTGGACAATTTCATCTCCTAGTGATGTACATCAACAACCCCTGACCTATATTTCACCTTGACCTACATTTAACCTTGAATTACATAGTTAATTCCCCTTGGTTAAGGTTTTTAGTCAACCTTGGTTAAGGTTTTTAGTCAAGCTTGTACATGGAATACTATTGTGCATACAGACACCATACTTGGACAACCTTTTCTCATAGGGATGTACATCAATAACCCCTGATCTATATTTGACATTGACCTACATTTCCTCTTCAATTACTTAGTTAATTCCCCTTGTTTAAGGTTTTTAATCTAGATTGGATATGGAATATTCCTGGCCCTACACCCACCATACTTGGACAACTTCATCTCCTAGTGATGTACATCAACAACCACTGACCTATATTTGACCTTGACCTACATTTAACTTTGAATTATTTAGTTAATTCCCCTTGGTTAAGGTTTTTAGTCAAGCTTGTATATGGAATATTCCTGGGCCTACAGCAACCATACTTGGAAAACTTCATCTCCTAGTGATGTACATCAATAACCCCTGACCTATATCTGACATTGACCTACATTTAACCTTGAATTACTTACTTAATTTCCCTTCGTTAAGGTTTTTAGTCAACCTTGGTTAAGGTTTTTATGCAGGCCGCGGCCACATTGTTTGTCAAGCTATGTGTACATCGACAACCCTCGTAGCCGAGCTATGCTGTTCTCCTACAGCTCTTGTTAATGTAAAAAGTTAAGATAAATGACTTATTTGCACAAATAAATGATTTGTGGTGGAACGTGGCTGGGTAGAAGGGGTGCTGGGAGGCCAGATATAGTGTCCTATTTTTTTTCCCACTGTGCTGGAAGGGCTGAATACGGCAGCCTGACTTGGGGCAGGGCACACAACTCTCGTTTGAAAACGTAAATATTATTGGTTGCCGCTGTTAGCATTGTAATATTTAATAGAGATGTGGACTTATCAATATTAGTGTGTACGGCTGACTACACAGTTATAATTCCAATTATTATGACCCTGTCTCTGTAGCCGAGTGTTAGGGTTAGGCTTGTCAATATTAGTGTGTACGTCTGACTACACAGTTGTAATTCCACGTATTATGACCCTGTCTCTATAGCCGAGTGTTAGAGTTCGGCTTGTCAATAGTAGTGTGTACGGCTGACTACACAGTTATAATTCCACTTATTATGACCCTGTCTCTGTAGCCGAGTGTTAGGGTTAGGCTTTTCAATATTAGTGTGTACGGCTGACTACACAGTTATAATTTCACTTATTATGACCCTGTCTCTCTAGCTGAGTGTTAGGGTTAGGCTTATAAATATTAGTGTGTACGGCTGACTACACAGTTATAATTCCACTTATTATGACCCTGTCTCTGTAACCGAGTGTTAGAGTTAGGCTTGTCAATATTAGTGTGTACGACTGACTACACAGTTATAATTCCACTTTTTATGACCCTGTCTCTGTAGCCGAGTGTTAGGGTTAGGCTTGTCAATATTAGTGTGTACGGCTGACTACACAGTTATAATTCCACGTATTGTGACCCTGTCTCTGTAGCCGAGTGTTACGGTTAGGCTTGTCAATATTAGTGTGTTCGGCTGACTACACAGTTATAATTCCACTTATTATGACCCTGTCTCTGTAGCCGAGTGTTAGTGTTAGGCTTCTCAATATTAGTGTGTTCGGCTGACTACACAGTTATAATTCATTATTTTTATGAACCTGTCTCTGTAGCGAGTGTTAGTGTTAGGCTTCTCAATGTGTGTTGGTGACTACACAGTTATCACTTATTATGACCCTGTCTCTGTAGCCTGATGTTAGGGTTGGCTTGCAATATTGTGGCTACGGCTGACTACAGTTAATTCCACTTATTATGACCCTGTCTCTGTAGCGAGTGTTAGATTATATAGGCTTGTCATATTAGTGTGTACGGCTGACTACAGTTATAATTCCAACTTAGTATGACATGTCTCTGTAGCCGAGTTGTTAGTTAGGTTGTCATATTAGTGTGTCTGATACACAGTTTAATCACTATTATGACCCTGTCTCTGTAGCAGAGTAGGGTTAGGCTTGTCAATATTAGTGCGTACGGTGACTACAGTATAATTCCACTTAGTATGACCCTGTCTCTGTAGCCGAGTGTTAGTAGGCTTGTCAGGCTTTCAATATTTGTGTGTCGGCTGACTCACAGTTATCCTTATGACTGTCTCCTAGGGCAGTGTAGTAGGCTTGTCCAATATTCGTTGGTACGGTGATACAGATAATTCCCACTATCCCTGTCTCGCTGTAGTCCGAGTGTAGGGTTAGCCCTGTTCTCTAGTGTTGGGCTTGCTACCAGTTATAATTCCCTTATGCCCCTGTGTAGCGGTGTTTGGGTTAGGCTGTCTATTATGGTCGGTGACTACAAGTTATAATTCCACTTATTATGACCCGTCTCTGTAGCCGAGTGTAGTTAGGCTGGCAATATTGGTCGGCTGATACAGTTATAATTCCATTATTATGGCCCTGTCATGTAGCCGTGAGTGTTAGGGTTCTTGTCAATGAGTGTTCGGTGATACACGTTATTATTCCACTTATTATGAACCCTGTCTCTGTTAGCCGAGTGTTAGGGTTAGGGTGGCTTGGCAATATTAGTGTGTTCGGCGACTACACAGTTATAATTCCACTTATTATGCCCTGTCTGTAGCCGAGTGTTTAGGGTTGGTTGAATATTGGTGTTGGCTGATACAGTTATAATTCCACTTATTAGGCCCTGTCTCTGTAGCCGAGTTGGGTTCTATTAGCTGTCTGACTACTACAGTTATAATTCCACTTATTATGGCCCTGTCTCTGTAGCCGAGTGTTAGGGTTAGGCTTGTCAATATTAGTGTGTACGGCTGACTACACAGTTATAATTCCACTTATTATGACCCTGTCTCTGTAGCCGAGTGTTAGGGTTAGGCCTGGCAATATTAGTGTGTTCGGCTGACTACTCAGTTATAATTCCACTTATTATGGCCCTGTCTCTGTAGCCGAGTGTTAGGGTTAGGCTTGTCAATATTAGTGTGTTCGGCTGACTACACAGTTATAATTCCACTTATTATGACCCTGTCTCTGTAGTCGAGTGTTAGGGTTAGGCCTGGCAATATTAGTGTGTTCGGCTGACTACACAGTTATAATTCCACTTATTATGACCCAGTCTCTGTAGCCGAGTTTTAAGGTTAGGCTTGTCAATATTAGTGTGTACGGCTGACTACACAGTTATAATTCCACTTATTATGACCCTGTCTCTGTAGCCGAGAGGCATACATGTACATGTATAGTGTTTGGATTGTGTGTCTATGTGTATGATGGAGTTTCTCCCCAATTTGCCACCGGGGAGGCGGTGGGGGGGGGGGGGCATTAGTGCGCTGACAGACCTCACTTACTTGTTTTTTCAGGACAAGAAGACCTTGCTGGGCCTGTTCCTATTTATGGAGCGCGAGGTGTTGCTGTCCGATGATGACCTTGATCTACTTGGTGAAATGATGGCTGCCATTAACCGGGGCGATCTCGTTGATATCGTCAATCAATTCAAGGGTATGTATGTGACTACGAAGAAAAGACAATACTATTTTACATTTGCTAATATTTGTAAAAACATAGTACTTTTTCAAATAATTTCTGAAATGTTTACTAGCCAAAATGTGTATTTCTGAAATATTGGTAGCCTAATTGCTACTGCAGCTACCAGTAGCATCAACATAGTTGTTGCATTCACTGGTGTTTCATTGATGGAATGACGAACAGTGCAGGTATTTCTGAAATATTGGTAGCCTAATTGCTACTGCAGCTACCAGTTGCACCAACATAGTTGTTGCAGCGACTGGTGTAACATTGATGGAATGACGAACAGTGCAGGTATTTCTGAAATATTGGTAGCCTAATTGCTACTGCAGCTACCAGTAGCATCAACATAGTTGTTGCATTGACTGGTGTTTCAGTGATGGAATGACGAACAGTGCAGGTATTTCTGAAATATTGGTAGCCTAATTGCTACTGCAGCTACCAGTAGCACCAACATAGTTGTTGCATTGACTGGTGTTTCAGTGATGGAATGACGAACAGTGCAGGTATTTCTGAAATATTGGTAGCCTGATTGCTACTGCAGCTACCAGTAGCGCCAACATAGTTGTTGCATTGACTGGTGTTTCAGTGATGGATTGACGAACAGTGCAGGTTTTTCTGAAATATTGGTAGCCTAATTGCTACTGCAGCTACCAGTAGCGCCAACATAGTTGTTGCATTGACTGGTGTTTCAGTGATGGAATGACGAACAGTGCAGGTATTTCTGAAATATTGGTAGCCTAATTGCTGCTGCAGCTACCAGTAGGATCAACATAGTTGTTGCAGCGACTGGTGTTTCAGTGATGGAATGACGAACAGTGCAGGTATTTCTGAAATATTGGTAGCCTAATTGCTACTGCAGCTACCAGTAGCATCAACATAGTTATTGCATTGACTGGTGTTTCAGTGATGGAATGACGAACAGTGCAGGCCATGATCAGGCTATGGCTACACTTGTTACATACCCAACACAAATGTCTCCAGTCTAAGCTACATATACCAGACTGCAGTAAAATTCAACTAAGTTTTATTTATTTTACAAATGCATTTGTTAGCGTAATGCTGGTCCTTAGTAGGCACAAAATGTTCAATATATCAGAGATATCCTGTGAGACATTTTCTGGCAAAATAAACATTCATTCACTATTATCACAAGTATTGATTGATTATTATACATTTTATATCAGAAATAAATTTTCACACTGATATCAGGGGCGATAACCGTGTTTCTTTAAAATGTTAACGGACATTGCTATTTATTCTCTGTATTTATTTGTTGATGTGCAATGATCATACTGTATAATCTGTCGAAAATATTATTTTTATCAAGTGGCGCATTTAATTAGTAATAGCCTGATACTACTGCGCGTCACTATCAGTAAAATACATATTACTAAATGATTATATCTGTATAGCGGGCACTCATAATTTTTAGAACTGGTGGAAGAATGACACAATTATACACTTATTTAATTCCCATAAAGAAAATTGTGTGCCTTCTGAGTGGGCATGTACCTTTAATGTGGAAGGAAACCCACTTGTCAGATCTGGTGACCACCATATGATCTCACATACTGCCCGGTTCGAGGATCATTCTTGTGCAGAATAAGTAAGAAGCGCGATCGTTAACAATTCCGTTGGCTGGAAAAAAGGTGTGATTTAGCCCTTACAACACTACATGCCTGTATAGTGGTATAGGCAAAAAGTGTAGGTCCAGATCAGCTGGCTAGTGACGAGCCGTCTCATCAGGATCTGCACTCTTTGCAGTAATTTTCATATTTTTAAGAACAAAAACACACCCTTTTCATAAATGGACTAGTCTGAAAATCATTTTGTGACAATTGGATTGGTCGGAAAATTAGCATATCACAGTCCATTCCAGTAACTTCGTGGTGAGTGAGTTAACATTGTCAGTCTGACAGAGGAAGTTGGAGCATTTGCTCTGTAGTATCTTTGCTTCTGTAAGTCAAACTGACTTGAAGTCTCCTATGAGACACGTCATGCGACTTTGTACCGAAGAACTGAGTGATTTTTCCTGAAATATATTTACAGAAAATGTGATGTTTTCTGTAAATGACGTCGAAAGATGACACAATTTTCATAGCAAATTCACCTCACCAGGGTCAGTACTGTCTCCAAACTCACCTGATCGGGGTCAGTCATGTGTCTATACTCACCTGGCCGGGGTCGGTCCTGTGTCCACACTCACCTGACCGGGGTCAGTCCTGTGTCCACACTCACCTGACCGGGGTCAATCCTGTGTCCACACTCACCTGGCCGGGGTCAGTCCTGTGTCCACACTCACCTGACTGGGGTCAGTCCTGTGTCCACACACGCCTGACCGGGGTCAGTCCTGTGTCCACACTCACATGACCAGGGTCAGTCCTGTGTCCACACTCACCTGACTGGGGTCAGTCCTGTGTCCACACTCACCTGACTGGGGTCAGTCCTGTGTCCACACTCAACAGACCGGGGTCCGTCCTGCGTCCACACTCGCCTGACCGGGGTCAGTCCTGTGTCCACACTCACCTGACCGGGGTCTTTCCTGTGTCCATACTCACCTGACCGGGGTCAATCCTGTGTCCACACTCACCTGACCGGGGTCAGTCCTGTGTCCACACTCTCAGACGGGTTGGAGTTCTTGTTCAATCCCCGTATGGCGCATCTTATATGCTTGTTTCTCAATGTCTCAGACGTGTTGGAGTTCTTGTTCAATCCCCGTATGGCGCGTCTCATATGCTTGTTTCTCAATGTCTCAGACGGGTTGGAGGTCTTGTTCAATCCTCATATGGCGCATCTCATATGCTTGTTTCTCAATGTCTCAGACGGGTTGGAGGTCTTGTTCAATCCCCGTATGGCGCATATCATATACTTGTTTCTCAATGTCTCAGACGGGTTGGAGGTCCTGTTCAATCCCCGTATGGCGCGTCTCATATGTTTGTTTCTCAATGTTTCAGACGGGTTGGAGGTCTTGTTCAATCCCCGTATGGCGCATCTCATATACTTGTTTCTCAATGTCTCAGACGGGTTGGAGGTCCCGTTCAATCCCCGTATGGCGCGTCTCATATGCTTGTTTCTCAATGTCTCAGACGGGTGGGAGGTCCTGTTCAATCCCCGTATGGCGCGTCTCATATGCTTGTTTCTCAATGTCTCAGACGGGTTGGAGGTCTTGTTCAATCCCCGTATGGCACATCTCATATGCTTGTTATGCCCCCGTCACCGAATGGTGATGGGGGCATATAGTGTTATCGGCGTCCGTACGTTACGTACGTCCCGAAACCTTAACGCTCGGGTAAATGGCTTATAATTTCTGTTTCCTTGCTCAGATCTGCTTCACATTTCAAACACGCATTGCTCCAATGGTCCTCTGCCACCCTGTCAGAAATCTACATTCGTGCCGCCCCCACTAAGCCCAGGGTCAAGGTCACAGACTTGGTGCGTTCGAAACCTTAACGCTGGGTAAATGCCTTATAATTTCTGTTTCTTTGCTCGGATCTGCTTCACATTTCACACACGCATTGCTCCAATGGTCCTCTGCCACTCTGTGACAAATCCACATTCGTGCCGCCACCGCTAAGCCCAGGGTCAAGGTCACAGAATTGGTGCGTTCGAAACCTTAACGCTGGGTAAATGCCTTATAATTTCTGTTTCTTTGCTCGGATTCTGCTTCACATTTCACACACGCATTGCTCCAATGGTCCTCTGCCACTCTGTGACAAATCCACATTCGTGCCGCCCCCGCTAAGCCCAGGGTCAAGGTCACAGAATTGGTGCGTTCGAAACCTTAACGCTGGGGTAAATGCCTTATAATTTCTGTTTCCTTGCTCGGATCTGCTTCACATTTCACACACGCATTGCTCCAATGGTCCTCTGCCACCCTGTGACAAATCCACATTTGTGCCGCCCCCGCTAAGCACAGGGTCAAGGTCACAGACTTGGTGAGTTCGAAACCTTAACGCTGGGTAAATGCCTTATAATTTCTGTTTCTTGCTCGGATCTGCTTCACATTTCACACACGCATTGCTCCAATGGTCCTCTGCCACCCTGTAACAAATCCACATTCGTTCCACCCCCGCTAAGCCCATGGTCAAGGTCACAGACTTGGTGCGTTCGAAACCTTAACGCTGGGTACATGCCTTATAATTTCTGTTTCCTTACTCGGATCTGCTTCACATTTCACATACGCATTGCTCCAATGGTCCTCTGCCACCCTGTGACAAATCCACATTCGTCCCACCCCCGCTAAGCCCAGGGTCAAGGTCACAAACACTCGGGAAATGGCTTATTATGCCCCCGCAAGCGAATGGTGAGTGAGGTATATAGTGTTACCGGCGTCCGTCCGTACTCGGGTAAATGGCTTGTAATCAATATGGCTCGTTTTCTTTGGCTGCCAGCGGGGGCATTCGTGTGCCGACAGGCCACATTTCTAGTTTCTCAATGTTTCAGACGGGTTGGAGGTCCCGTTCAATCCCCATATGGCGCATCTCATATGCTTGTTTCTCAATGTCTCAGACGGGTTGGAGGTCCTGTTCAATCCCCATATGGCGCATCTCATATGCTTGTTTCTCAATGTCTCAGACGGGTTGGAGGTCTTGTTCAATCCCAGTATGGCGCATCTCATATGCTTGTTTCTCAATGTCTCAGACGGGTTGGAGTTCTTGTTCAATCCCCGTATGGCGCGTCTCAATTCTTGTTTCTCAATGTCTCAAGACGGATTGGAGGTCTTGTTCAATCCCCGTATGGTGCGTCTCATATGCTTGTTTCTCAATGTCTCAGACGGGTTTGAGGTCTTTTCAATCCCCGTATGGCGCGTCTCATATGCTTGTTTCTCAATGTCTCAGATGGGTTGGAGGTGTTGTTCAATCCCTGTATGGCGCATCTCAAATGCTTGTTTCTCAATGTCTCAGACGGGTTGGAGGTCTTGTTCAATCCCCGTATGGCGCATCTCGTATGCTTGTTTCTCAATGTCCCGGACGGCTTGGAGGTCTTGTTTCAATCCCCGGCCTTAACATGAAATATTTACTGTCATAGTACCAATGTCTCGAGATAAGGAATTTGTAATCGAGTATTGTCACTCCATCATTTCTGAAGCAATTGGGTATTTCAAAATTTTAATCGGATAAAATAAAAGCACACTACTGTTTACACATCAACAAACAGAAATTATTGAATATTATTTTTGCTTAAAAAAATAAAAAAAAACAGCATGTCTTCGCATTTCATTAGAATTGTCTCCTTGCAGACAATTCTAACGAAATATCAAGATGTGTTTTCATGGAAAAGAAGGAAAATATGCTATATTTCTGGTCTGTTTATTGTTTTCTGCAGCATGATAAAGGTACCACACATTTTTATTGCTTTTTGATACTCTAATTCTGATTTCAATTGGGTTTTTGGCAATTTGAATTGGGTATTTAAGAAAATACGCAGCTTATCTGGAGCTGTAATAGTATATCTATCCCAGTGTCTATAGGATTGTGTTCTGAACACCAGTATCTAGTAGACCTTAATTTTGAATATTTTCACGTCCTAGGCCAGAAATATGCCTGAAAAGTTGTATTATGTTGTGTTAAAGGGCAGCCAGATGACCAATGGACTTGTTTTGGTATGTTTACAAGCTGGATAGAGTGCTCCCCGCATGTAATTGGTGTGAAAGGGTCATGCTACCAAGGGTGTGCTTAATTAGAACACGCACGTTCGTTACTGAATAATGCTGGTGTATCCCCGTTACTTATTTCAGGCATGGGATTTGAGGTCCCAGGGACCACTTTTGTAAATCTCCAATGGTCCTCTGCTACCCTGTGACAAATCCACATTCGTCCCAACCCCAGCTAAGCCCATGGTCAAGGTCACAGACTTGGTGCGTTCGAAACCTTAACGCTGGGTACATGCCTTATAATTTCTGTTTCCTTGCTCGGATCAGCTTCACATTTCACACACGCATTGCTCCAATGGTCCTCTGCCACCCTGTGACAAATCCACATTCGTCCCACCCCCGCTAAGCCCAGAGTCAAGGTCACAAACACTCGGATAAAGGGCTTATTATGCCCCCGCAAGCGAATGGTGAGTGGGGTATATAGTGTTACCGGCGTCCATCCGTACTCGGGTAAATGGCTTGTAATCAAATATGGCTCGTTTTCTTTGACTGCCAGCGGGGGCATTCGTGTGCCGACAGGCCACATTTCTAGTTTCTCAATGTTTCAGACGGGTTGGAAGTCCTGTTCAATCCCCATATGGCGCATCTCATATGCTTGTTTCACAATGTCTCAGACGGGTTGGAGGTCCTGTTCAATCCTCGTATGGTGCGTCTCATATGCTTGTTTCTCAATGTCTCAGACGGGTTGGAGGTCTTGTTCAATCCCTGTATGGGGCATCTCATATGCTTGTTTCTCAATGTCTCAGACGGGTTGGAGTCCTTGTTCAATCCCTGTATGGCGTATCTCAAATGCTTGTTTCTCAATGTCTCAGACGGGTTAGAGGTCGTTCAATCCCCGTATGGCGCATCTCATATGCTTGTTTCTCAATGTCTCAGACGGGTTGGAGGTCTCGTTCAATCCCTGTATGGCGCATCTCAAATGTTTTTTTCTCAATGTATCAGACGGTTTGGAGTTCTTGTTCAATCCCCGTATGGCTCGTCTCATATGCTTGTTCCTCCATGTCTCAGACGGGTTGGAGTTCTTGTTCAATCCCTGTATGGCGCATCTCATATGCTTGTTTCTCAATGTCTCAGATGGTTTGGAGGTCTTGTTCAATCCCCGTATGGCCATATGCTTGTTTCTCAATGTCTCAGACGGGTTGGAGGTCTTGTTCAATCCCCATATGGCTCATCTCATATGCTTGTTTCTCAATGTCTCAGACGGGTTGGAGGTCTTGTTCAATCCCCGTATGGCGCATATCATATACTTGTTTCTCAATGTCTCAGACGGGTTGGAGGTCCTGTTCAATCCCGGTATGGCGCGTCTCATACGCTTGTTTCTCAATGTCTCAGACGGGTTGGAGGTCTTGTTCAATCCCCGTATGGCGCATCTCATATGCTTGTTTCTCAATGTCTCAGACGGTTTGAAGGTCCCGTTCAATCCCCGTATGGCGCGTCTCATATGCTTGTTTCTCAATGTCTCAGACGGGTGGGAGGTCCTGTTCAATCCCCGTATGGCGCGTCTCATATGCTTGTTTCTCAATGTCTCAAGACGGGTTGGAGGTCTTGTTCAATCCCCGTATGGCGCATCTCATATGCTTGTTATGCCCCCGTCACCGAATGGTGATGGGGGCATATAGTGTTATCGGCGTCCGTACGTACGTAACGTACGTACGTCCCGAAACCTTAACGCTCGGGTAAATGGCTTATAATTTATGTTTCCTTGCTCAGATCTGCTTCACATTTCACACACGCATTGCTCCAATGGCCCTCTGCCACCCTGTGAGAAATATACATTCGTGCCGCCCCCGCTAAGCCCAGGGTCAAGGTCACAGTCTTGGTGCGTTCGAAACCTTAACGCTGGGTAAATGCCTTATAATTTCTGTTTCTTTGCTCGGATCTGCTTCACATTTCACACACGCATTGCTCCAATGGTCCTCTGCCACTCTGTGACAAATCCACATTCGTGCCGCCCCCGCTAAGCCCAGGGTCAAGGTCACAGAATTGGTGCGTTCGAAACCTTAACGCTGGGTAAATGCCTTATAATTTCTGTTTCCTTGCTCGGATCTGCTTCATTTCATTTCACACGCATTGCTCCAATGGTCCTCTGCCACCCTGTGACAAATCCACATTTGTGCCGCCCCCGCTAAGCACAGAGTCAAGGTCACAGACTTGGTGCGTTCGAAACCTTAACGCTGGGTAAATGCCTTATAATTTCTGTTTCTTGCTCGGATCTGCTTCACATTTCACACACGCATTGCTCCAATGGTCCTCTGCCACCCTGTAACAAATCCACATTCGTCCCACCCCCGCTAAGCCATGGTCAAGGTCACAGACTTGGTGCGTTCGAAACCTTAACGCTGGGTACATGCCTTATAATTTCTGTTTCCTTGCTCGGATCTGCTTCACATTTCACACACGCATTGCTCCAATGGTCCTCTGCCACCCTGTGACAAATCCACATTCGTGCCGCCCCCGCTAAGCCCAGGGTCAAGGTCACAAACACTCGGGTAAATGGCTTATTATGCCCCCGCAAGCGAATGGTGAGTGGGGTATATAGTGTTACCGGCGTCCGTCCGTACTCGGGTAAATGGCTTGTAATCAAATATGGCTCGTTTTCTTTGGCTGCCAGCGGGGGCATTCGTGTGTCGATAGGCCACATTTCTAGTTTCTCAATGTTTCAGACGGGTTGGAGGTCCTGTTCAATCCCCATATGGCGCATCTCATATGCTTGTTTCTCAATGTCTCAGACGGGTTGGAGGTCCTGTTCAATCCCCGTATGGTGCGTCTCATATGCTTGTTTCTCAATGTCTCAGACGGGTTGGAGGTCTTGTTCAATCCCCGTATGGCGCATCTTATATGCTTGTTTCTCAATGTCTCAGACGGGTTGGAGTTCTTGTTCAATCCCCGTATGGCGCGTCTCAATTCTTGTTTCTCAATGTCTCAAGACGGATTGGAGGTCTTGTTCAATCCCCGTATGGTGCGTCTCATATGCTTGTTTCTCAATGTCTCAGATGGGTTGGAGGTCTTGTTCAATCCCTGTATGGCGCATCTCAAATGCTTGTTTCTCAATGTCTCAGACGGGTTGGATGTCTTGTTCAATCCCCGTATGGCGCATCTCGTATGCTTGTTTCTCAATGTCCCGGACGGGTTGGAGGTCTTGTTTCAATCCCCGGCCTTAACATGAAATATTTACTGTCATAGTACCAATGTCTCCAGATAAGGAATTTGTAATTGAGTATTGTCACTCCATCATTTCTGAAGCAATTGGGTATTTCAAAATTTTAATCGGATAAAATAAAAGCACACTACTGTTTACACATCAACAAACAGAAATTATTGAATAGTTTGCTTAAAAAAACAGCATGTCTTCGCATTTCATTAGAATTGTCTCCTTGCAGACAATTCTAACGAAATACCAAGATGTGTTTTCATGGAAAAGAAGGAAAATATGCTATATTTGTGGTCTGTTTATTGTCTTCTGCAGCATGATAAAGGTACCACACATTGTTATTGCTTTTTGATACTCTAATTCTGATTTCAATTGGGTTTTTGGCAATTTGAATTGGGTATTTAAGAAAATACGCAGCTTATCTGGAGCTGTAATAGTATATCTATCCCAGTGTCTATAGGATTGTGTTCTGAACACCAGTATCTAGTAGACCTTAATTTTGAATATTTTCACGTCCTAGGCCAGAAATATGCCTGAAAAGTTGTATTATGTTGTGTTAAAGGGCAGCCAGATGACCAATGGACTTGTTTTGGTATGTTTACAAGCTGGATAGAGTGCTCCCCGCATGTAATTGGTGTGAAAGGGTCATGCTACCAAGGGTGTGCTTAATTAGAACACGCACGTTCGTTACTGAATAATGCTGGTGTATCCCTGTTACTTATTTCAGGCATGGGATTTGAGGTCCCAGGGACCACTTTTGTGAATCTTGTAAATCCGTTGAGAATTGCGATAAAAAATTACAATTTTTTTTTAATTTGCGATTCTTTTATTTTCCCCAGCGGAATCCCTGTTATACATGTACTGACTTCTTGTTGCAAGTATTATTTTAAATTGAAATGGATTATGTTGCCAATTTTACCTAATTATAGCATATTTTTTCAGGGGAAAATGTGATCTATTTAATGCTAAATATACCTCAGAATGAAGCACAGAGCATCTAGAATTGAAAAATAATTATAGGGGGGGGGGGGGGGGGGGGGTGGGGGCATGCCCCCAGACCCCCAGACCCCCCCCCCCCCACCCCCCTAGTAAATCGCAGAGCAATCCGCTGCTCAAATAAATAAATGATGGAGAGTGGATGCCGGTGACCCACTACGACCCGACCCTTAGTACTGAGCTCCAGGTCCGTAATTTGGAGGTAAATTTCTTATTTCTCCATAAAAAATCGCAAGTTGGGAGTGCTTTAGAATCGTCTCAATGAGACGATTCTAAAGGACTCCCAACTTGCCATTTTTGATGAAGAAATAACAAAATTTCACCCCAAGTTGGTCAAATTACGCACCTTAACTGGAGCTCTGACCTTAGTACTGAGAATGCTGAAACTGTAGCTAATTTGGAAGGTATCTGGCCATTTTGTAACCTAACCGTTTCATAACCGGACAATCTTGGTCGAGTCGTATCCATTAAATTGGTCAATTCGTAACCGTGCCAAAAAACATTGGTCAATTCGTAACCTAGACACAAAAGGTATTACCGTAAGAAATCATTGAAATAAATTGATCATCTTTCAGACTGCATCATGGTTGGACACGTACCAATGGAACAGTCAGCACCCACTATGGTGAGCTGGGAACGTGATTTCACAAGACCTCAATTAGAACAGTCAGCACCCACTATGGTGAGCTGGGAAATTGATTTCACAAGACCTCAGTTAGATAAATTGTTCACCCACCTTGTTGTATTTTATCTTCTAGGCGTACCAACCCAAAGACGTCCCGGACAAATCACACAAAACACGAACGTGAACAATCCAACGACACGTCTCCATGGCAGCCAGCCACCCCCGGCAACCAGCGGAGGTCACCCTGGTGTTCCCGAGAGGTCACCGAGTGCAGGGACGTTGTCCGTCCGCAGTGGAGAGAGTGGGGCGGGGGTTGGAGAGACCACGGACACTAGCGGTATTTACAAACTAATGTCAGCTTATAGAGTAGTTGCGAACCGTAACTCTTGCAAAGGCGACTTTAATCTCATAATTCTGTCGTTTTGCCGAAGAATCGGTTACAGTAAATGTAAATAAAAATAAGAGCACATGAATGTAAGAAATAGACGGTACTCGATTCTTTGTGAAAGTTATTAGTTATTGTAAATAACTTTCATAGCACCCATAAAACACATATGCCATCGTATTTGGTGCGCTACATATCATCAAAATCCGTCCGTTTGTAGGGAAGCTTTTAAAGAAAATCTACTGTAAAAATTACGTCACGTCAGAAAATCGGGTTCGGAAACCACATGATCCCACATGCTGAGGGTTAGGGTTTCACAAAACCAAGTTTATGATATTTCTCAGGGGTGGGCATTTTCAGAATATATACTGAAATCAGGATTTGAGGTGTCAGATGATTGCAGAAAATGCATAGGAAGCACACTTTTACGCAACTGTGGGTGCAAAAATATGTTTGTTTAGCCATTTTCAGAATTAAGCATTTGATTTACCTGTCTGTTCCACGTAAAAAATGTAAATACTTTGATTTAGCGACGGCACGTTCCACGCAAAACGATCTGATGTGTCTTATACAAAAATGTTCACTCTTACTATTGCCAAAATAAAATGTTGCCCTCCTCAAAATATTTTAGTTCAAGAAATTCTGTAAAATGTGGCTGTGACTGGAGAAATGGGGCTTATGGGTTTTTGTGACCAATATAGATCCAGATCAGCATGTGCATCCACACAGTCTGATCAGGATCTGTACTGTTTGCCATTCCATCAATGAAACAACATGCTTCTAACAAACAAACAGGTTGTTTTCAGGCTGCAGGAGTGTGCTATTTGATCAGTAGCTACACTGGTCACAAATCCCATAAGGCCCAGTTCTCCAATATCAGGCTGCAGGAGTGTGCTATTTGATCAGGAGCTACACTGGTCACAAATCCCATAATCCCCAGTTCTCCAATATCAGGCTGCAGGTGTGTGCTATTTGATCAGGAGCAACACTGGTCACAAATCCCATAAGCCCCAGTTCTCCAATACCAGGCTGCAGGAGTGTGCTATTTGATCTTTAGCTACACTGGTCACAAATCCCATAAGCCCGAATTCTCCAATATCACGCTACAGGAGTGTGCTATTTGATCAGGAGCTACACTGGTCACAAATCCCATAAGCCCCAATTCTTCAATATCAGACTGCAGGAGTGTGCTATTTGATCAGGAGCTACACTGGTCACAAATCCCATAAACCCCAGTTCTCCAATATCAGGCTGCAGGAGTGTGCTATTTGATCAGGAGCCACACTGGTCACAAATCCCATAAGCCCCAGTTCTCCAATATCAGGCTGCAGGAGTGTGCTATTTGATCAGTAGCTACACTGGTCACAAATCCCATAAGCCCCAGTTCTCCAATATCATGCTGCAGGAGTGTGCTATTTGATCAGTAGCTACACTTGTCACAAATCCCATAAGCCCAGTTCTCCAATATCATGCTGCAGGAGTGTGCTATTTGATCAGGAGCTACACTGGTCACAAATCCCATAAGCCCCAGTTCGTCAATATCATGCTGCAGGAGTGTGCTATTTGATCAGTAGCTACACTGGTCACAAATCCCATAAGCCCAGTTCTCCAATATCATGCTGCAGGAGTGTGCTGTTTGATCAGGAGCTACACTGATCACAACTCCCATAAGCCTCAGTTCTCCAATATCAGGCTGCATGAGTGTGCTATTTGATCAGGAGCTACACTGGTCACAAATCCCATACGCCCTAGTTCTCCAATATCATGCTGCAGGAGTGTTTTATTTGATCAGTAGCTACACTGGTCACAAATCCAATAAGCCCCAGTTCTCCAATATCAGGCTGCAGGAGTGTGCTATTTGATCAGTAGCTACACTGGTCACAAATCCCATAAACCACAGTTCTCCAATATCAGGCTGCAGGAGTGTGCTATTTGATCAGGAGCTACACTGGTCACAAATCCCATAAGCCCCAGTTCTCCAATATCAGGCTGCAGGAGTGTGCTATTTGATCAAGAGCTACACTGGTCACAAATCCCATAAGCCCGAGTTCTCCAATATCAGGCTGCAGGAGTGTGCTATTTGATCAGGAGCTACACTGGTCACAAATCCCATAAGCCCCAATTCTTCAATATTAGACTGCATGAGTGTGCTATTTGATCAGGAGCTACACTGGTCACAAATCCCATAAGCCCCAGTTCTCCAATACCAGGCTGCAGGAGTGTGCTATTTGATCAGTAGCTACACTGGTCACAAATCCCATAAACCCCAGTTCTCCAGTATCAGGCTGCAGGAGTGTGCTATTTAATCAGGAGCTACACTGGTCACAAATCCCATAAACCCCAGTTCTACATTATCATGCTGCAGGAGTGTTCTATTTGATCAGTAGCTACACTTGTCACAAATCCCATAAGCCCTAGTTCTCCAATATCATGCTGCAGGAGTGTGCTATTTGATCAGTAGCTACACTGGTCACAAATCCAATAAGCCCTAGTTCTCCAATATCATGCTGCAGGAGTGTGCTATTTGATCAGTAGCTACACTTGTCACAAATCCCATAAGCCCTAGTTCTCCAATATCAGGCTGCAGGAGTGTGCTATTTAATCAGGAGCTACACTGGTCACAAATCCCATAAGCCCCAGTTCTGCAATATCAGGCTGCAGGAGTGTGCTATTTAATCAGGAGCTACACTGGTCACAAATCCCATAAACCCCAGTTCTACATTATCATGCTGCAGGAGTGTTCTATTTGATCAGTAGCTACACTTGTCACAAATCCCATAAGCCCTAGTTCTCCAATATCATGCTGCAGGAGTGTGCTATTTGATCAGTAGCTACACTGGTCACAAATCCAATAAGCCCTAGTTCTCCAATATCATGCTGCAGGAGTGTGCTATTTGATCAGTAGCTACACTTGTCACAAATCCCATAAGCCCTAGTTCTCCAATATCAGGCTGCAGGAGTGTGCTATTTAATCAGGAGCTACACTGGTCACAAATCCCATAAGCCCCAGTTCTGCAATATCAGGCTGCATGAGTGTGCTATTTAATCAGGAGCTACACTGGTCACAAATCCCATAAACCCCAGTTCTCCAGTATCAGGCTGCAGGAGTGTGCTATTTAATCAGGAGCTACACTGGTCACAAATCCCATAAGCCCCAATTCTTCAATATCAGACTGCAGGAGTGTGCTATTTGATCAGTAGCTACACTGGTCACAAATCCCATAAGCCCCAGTTCTCCAATACCAGGCTGCATGAGTGTGCTATTTGATCAGGAGCTACACTGGTCACAAATCCCATAAGCCCGAGTTCTCCAGTATCAGGCTGCAGGAGTGTGCTATTTAATCAGGAGCTACACTGGTCACAAATTCCATAAGCCCCAATTCTTCAATATCAGACTGCAGGAGTGTGCTATTTGATCAGTAGCTACACTGGTCACAAATCCCATAAGCCCCAGTTCTCCAATACCAGGCTGCAGGAGTGTGCTACTTGATCAGTAGCTACACTGGTCACAAATCCCATAAGCCCGAGTTCTCCAATATCAGGCTGCAGGAGTGTGCTATTTGATCAGTAGCTACACTGGTCACAAATCCCATAAGCCCCAGTTCTCCAATATCAGGCTACAGGAGTGTGCTATTTGATCAGGAGCTTCACTGGTCACAAATCCCATAAACCCTATTTCTCCAGTCACAGCCACAGATGAGACACGCCATGTGATATTGTACCTGTGATATCTGAAAAAGTATATACACCATTTACAATGTTTTCTGTAAATGACTTTGGAAGTTGACGAAATTTACACAGCAAATTCAGAATTTCGCATTTGCTATGAAAATTTCGTAATTTTTCGATGTCAATTACAGAAAATATCACAGTAAATATATTTCATGAAAAATCACACATGTTCTTCGGTACAACATCACATGGCGTGTCTCATATATATATATATCTGTGTGTACAGGGGAGGACCCCCACCAGTTCCAGCCCATTAGGACCCCCCCCCCCCCCACCCCCCCCCCCCATATAGGGAAAACACAATTACACCAGCTGTAAGTACGAAACGAAGGAGGGGTGATCAAAAAGTGTCTGAACAGAATCGCTCAGTTTATCGTTGTATTGACATGCAACGTACATGTGTGAAACTTTGATTCATTGAGAATTGAACTTATTTGAATTTATCTGAAATTCCTATGAGCCTTTGACCTTTGACATGATATATTGAAAATGAGACAATCCATGTGACTTTGTACCCAAGAAGATGTGTGATATCTCAGGAAAAATATTTACAGACTTTACAATATTTTCCTTAAATGACGTTGAAAGTTGATGAAATATTCAGTGCAGATGCAAAATATACTAGGCAAAACAAGAAACACAACATTTACAAGTAGGCATACGGTAAAAAACCCGTCCATAAATTATTATACCCGTTTTCTCATCGAATTGACAACTTTTACCGTTAAAAATGCCATACCAGTTAGTCCGGTTTTGTCCACCCACCGCACCCTGAAACGTCAAATGCTAAATTCAATGGTTGCACGTGCAAACCCGTATGTCACCGCAGATATTGTACGGATTGTTGTTGAATCTACTGTAGAGCACCAGTCCATCAAAAGTCAGGTTGTTTTATCTCAGTTGATAATTTGTGTCAATAGGACGTTTACGTCAAACTCAACATCAGGAAGCGGTGACAATGTTGTTACGTGGAGTATCCCAAAGCAACATTGCTCGTTATTACATAGTGGAGTATCCCAAAGCAACATTGCTCGTTACTACATAGTTCATCGATCCACCATCGCTCGACTAAACCAACGTCTACGAACGACTCGTACCACCAATGACCGTGCTCGAAGTGGACGCCCGAGAGTAACAACACGTCAACAGGACCAGTATGTCAAGACTTTGCCACTTATGTAACCGATTCCTAAATCCTGTAGAAACTCCTGCAAACACCATGGGGATCCATAACAACATAATCAGTGCACAGACTGTAAGGAATAGACTCCGTGAGGATAAGTTACGTGCACACCGCCCATACGTCGGTATGCCACTCACAGCACCCAGATGTCAGGCAAGAATGACATGGTTGACTGCACACAGGCGCGAGTATTCACTCAGCAACAATGGAGGCCGGAACTGTTTACAGATCAGTCGCGATACCTCGTGTGCCCTGGAGCGTGATAGATTTGGCGGAGGCGGAGTCATGGTTTGGGGCGGTATCTGTCATGGACACAAAACGCCACTGATTATTATCGACGGGACTCTGACAGAAAACCGCTACCGTGATACTATTCTTTAGCCTACCGTTGTGACATTTGTATGCCGCCATAACGTCATTTTCCAGCTAGACAATACACGTTGCCATGTTGCCGGTGTGTGTCACGATTTGCTTGACACTAGTGACGTTCAGGTTCTCCCTTGGCCTGTGTACAGCCCAGATGTATCTCCTATTGAGCATCTTTGGGACGACTTAGGTAGGAGGGTAAGGGTGCGCAACCCACCACCTAGGTGTGTCCCTGAACTGAGGGGAGACACTCAAAATCCCCTCCGTTCATAATCCCCTCTGCTAAAAAATGACAGGGGCTATCATAATCCCCTCTGTCGTTTTGCAGGGGCTATCATAATCCCCTCTATGATTGTAACAGGGGTATCATAATCCCCTCTGTGGAAATGACAGGGCTATCATAATCCCCTCAATGAAATTGTCAATGTTTTTAGTAATCCAATTAATAGGAAAAGTAAACAATTTATTGAATTCTTATGATCTCTCCAACCAAGTTTTACTTGGATTACAAAGACCTTTTGATATGACCTTACGAATTCCATTTCCACAGAGGGGATTATGATAGCCCTGTCATTTCCACAGAGGGGATTATGATAACACTTAAAATCATAGAGGGGATTATGATACCCCTGTTAAAATCATAGAGGGGATTATGATAACCCCTGCAAAATGACAGAGGGAATTATGATAGCCCCTGTCATTTTTCAGTAGAGGGGATTATGAACGGAGGGGATTTTGATATACACTCTGAACTGAGATGTGCGCTTGCAGAAGAGTGGAACCATATCCCAGTCGCAGTGGTGAACAAACTGATTGCGTCCATGTCCAAGCGAATATGAGCTGCAATCGCCGCAAACGGAGGACATATTCGCTATTGATCAGCCATGTGCTATAAATGCTATGGACTTTGAACGCACCATTTAATTTGATCAAATTCCAAGAAGTTTGCATTCTATTAAAATATACACTATCAGAACTTCAGAAGCTGTTAGGAAAAGGGGAGATAATTGAACTATGCATTTTTAGAATAAAGGTACCAGTAAGTAAAATTTGTAAAGTACTCATGTGTATTTATTTTTTGTTGTAAGATGATCATGCTATACGACATTTAGAAATGTGGCTGTGACTGGAGAAATGGGGCTGATGGGTTTTGCAAACTGTGTAGATCCATCTCATCCTGTGCCTCCGCACAGTCTGATCAAGATTTGCGCTGTTCGCCATTCCATCAATAATTTACCCGTCATGCTTCTGACAAGCATTATAGATCGTCATCAGGCTACAGGAGTGTGCTATTTGATTTGCTTACTTCTCATTAGTCCCATAAATCATCCAGTCCCAGCCACAAATAGCATTTGATAATAGACATGATAGATGCCTGTGGGGTTTTGTTTCAGTGATAGCGCAGTTGGCCAGTCAACAGTTTGCGCAGTTGGCCATTCAACAGTTTGTGCAGTTGGCCATTCAACAGTTTGCGCAGTTGGCCAGTCAACAGTTTGCGCAGTTGGTCGGTCAACAGTTTGCGCAGTTGGCCATTCAACAGTTTGCGCAGTTGGCCATTCAACAGTTTGCGCAGTTGGCCAGTCAACAGTTTGCGCAGTTGGCCAGTCAACAGTTTGCGCAGTTGGTCGGTCAACAGTTTGCGCAGTTGGTCAGTCAACAGTTTGCGCAGTTGGTCAGTCAACAGTTTGCGCAGTTGGTCAGTCAGCTGTTGGGAAACCAACAATTATCTGGACAATCATTACCGGTGCAGTCATTACCAGGACAACTGTTACCAGGGAAATCGTCTATCCAGCAGTTGAACCATGGTCAATCTGTATCTGGAGTTGTGCCGACCGCTCTGAGACAGCAGGCCACCATCCACCCGATTCCGTCCCAGCCTAACATCACGAAACCCGGCAAATCATCAGGCGCTAGCTAAACCTACACCACCCGAGGCTTTGTCCCGGTACAGAATGGATAGAAAACCAAGGGGTATGTTACTCAGTATCAGGGCTCCAGATATGGAATTAGTAATTGAGTATTGTCACTCCATCATTTCTGAAGCAATTGGGTATTTCAAAATTTTAATTAGGTAAAATAAAATCGCACTACCGTTTACACATCAACAGATTATTGAATAGTTGGCTTCGAAATGAAAACATGTCTTGGCATTTCATTAGAATTGTTCTCCTGTGTCATATGGTATTTTGTTGGATTTTTGTGGATTTCGTTGGTTTTGGGTAATTTATATACTTTTGTGCAACTACTAATGCGCAAACATTACATACAACAGAAATCACCATTTATCTACACATTCACCATTCCAAACTTTCGGGCCCCTTTCTTACTGTCAAACTATATGTGTAATTCGCTGGAGGTGACGTAAATTGTACATGTATGTTGGTAACAATGCGCATAAACCACCAGATACTGAAATAACCCATAACACACGGAAATATGAAGCAATCTTCAACAAACTGTGGTCCCATCTGTTACAGCGAGGACCTGATGAGTATTCTGGTGAAGGTCAATGAGGAGGTGAGCAACGCGAACGCAAAGGTCGAAGGAGGAATCTTCAAGCAGACGCCCGCCCCTTTGGTTACGCTGCGCAAGAAGCTCTTCTTTTCATAGCGCTGCCGTTACGTTACCTTTAACCCGTAACCCTTTCAACAGTACATTCCTCCATAGTGGTGTTTGCAAACAGTGTAGATCGAGATGAGACTGCTCATGATGACCCGTCTCATGAGGATGTGCACTTTTTATATTTTTGATATCATTTTGTGACCATGGATTAGTCGGAAAATTAACATGTGAAGATCCATTCCGGTTATTTAGGGGTAAAAGGGTTAAAGTTGTGAAAACAACCGTGGGTGTCTAGTGATCGAGATATTACACTGTATTTTAGTAAACTATGAATCATTGTTATGAGGGTGGGTGGCAGGTGGGAGCACTCGATGGGTAATTTAACGATCGGGGTTCATCCTTACCGGAATCTCGACTGGAGACCTGGTTTGGCCCTCACATACGTCTTTGGCATTTTGTATGTGACAGTTGAATCTGGTTATACCCCTTATGTGAGTATTACGATATTCGTAATCCTATTTTAGGGGAAGGGGCCAAGTGACTTGGTGTGGTATGGACCTGGCATCAGGTCAGGTTATTCTAATTTCAGGGCTGAATATATTTGTTCTCGATTTTCCCCCCAATGCAGCAGGTTAAAATGGGATTAAACCCGTTTGCCCGGCCTTACATGACCTTAGCTGTTGATAGGCCGTTAAACACTAATAAACAAACAAACATTGTTATGAGGTGATGTTTTTGTTTTCGATCCAGAAAACTGATAATCGTAAATAATTAATTGATTACTGTCTGTGATATGAGTGCTAGTTATATCAGGTTGTGGTATCAGACATGTCTGACATAATGTTTGATGTAGTTCTTTAATAGATTTCCCTGCACTGTCTTTCAAATGGCTCAACCGGAGCAGCAGATAGAACAATGTTTCCTGTTCATTCTTCTACTTGTAAGTGGCCACGTTTATCTACTTATCAGGTAACAAGCTTTGTATTGGCCAAAACGTATTGACTGATAACAATGTTATATCAGACATTGGCCTGCAACGAAGATCCGGTTTACAACGAACTGAAAGCTGGTGTTTCATTGGTTGAACTACATCACATTGAAGTATAGCATAAAACGTTACCTGATAAATAGAATACCAGCCTGGAGTCTGTTGATATCAAGTTTATCAGGCTCGGCTTGGAAATGGTAGGAATTTCTCGGCAAGCCTTGGAATGTCTACACTTTTCCTAGCCTTGCCTGATAACTTGATATCAAAAGACATTACACTAGTATTTGCTATGTTTGTATAAGCCCCAGTGTGGGATCACATGGTTTCTAAACCTAATTTTCCGACATGACGTAATCTGTGATTTCATTTTTACAGTAGGTTTTCTTTAAAATTTTAATTTTAATTATATATAGAGCACCAAATACGATGGCATATGTGTTTTATGGGTGCTCTGAAAGTTTTTATTTACATTCACGGTAACCAATTCTTCATCAAAACGACAGAATTATGAGATTAAAGCCGCCTATACAATAAAGGGCAACATGTACCACAATTGCTGCGGTATATTTCATAAAAATATGTCTTTCCATTAGAAAGATATTAAAGGAAATCTACTGTAAACACATCTAAAAAACATGACGTCACTCCATTCGGAAACACGTGATCCCACACCTTGATGATAGTAACAGGGATTGCTTTGAAATTCTCTCCACATTGTGTCTACTTTGGCAACATTTGCGGCCACTAGTGTAAATAAAACAATATACGAAATGCATTGAAAAATATTATAGGAATGAATGGCCTTTTTTGTGTGGAATTTATCGGGGTATAAACTTGGAAAAGTCGCGGGAATACTGGACGAAGGCCAGAAGGCCTCGTCCAGTATTCCCGCGACTTTTCCAAGTTTATATCCCAGATAAATTCAACAAAAAGGCCATTCATTCCTTATAATTACAGCATTTGAAATAAATTCATCAAGAAAATGTGTTTATTTTCCGTTTTCTTACGTTACGGAAAGTAGTGCGGCGTGGGAGTTTACTGGGATATAAATTTTGGACAGACACTTCCTACGGGCCAATCAAATGTTAGGGAATTGTGTAAATATTTTTGTGCTGGAATTATAAACTTATGACGGCCAGTGATGGTATGGAATATTATTTATATACGTACATGTACTTTCTTTCCCATTGAACACAAGACGTCAATATTTTTTTCCATATGGACGTCTCTTGAGTTCATATTGGTCAGTGCCGGAACTACGCTTCACCTCTCAAAATAGTTCCTTCAAAATCACCACTAATTTGTTTGTATTATTTATATTTTGTATATGTTTTGGAAACGCATAAACATTACGAGTGATGTACATATAAATAAAAAGGTTATTTGATTTGTATGTGGATATATCCACTCGTTCTGCAGGGCCACGATATTGTGATCCTAAAGTCGCACAATATCGCACGGAACTCGTGCATATATCCACATACAAATCAAATAACCTATAAATATAGAGTTTTAAATGAAAAATAGACGAGTTTGTATTTGCAATTACCGGTTCACATGATCAGCAATATGTTATGTTGATTGCATTTTACACACATGTTTATGACCTTGGTCTCGTTAGAGCTGGTGGGCATATAGTGTTTGGACTGTCTGTCCGTCTGTCCATTTATCAGGTAACCTGCCCTGTATTGACCGAATACGTACTGACTGATAACATATTGTTGTATCAGGCATTGACCTGATATCAACATCTGGATTACAACGAAGTGAAAAGTGACGTTCCATTGGTCGGATGACGTCACGTGTCCATAGAATACGACGTCATATAATGTCATTTTCGAGCATAAAACGTTACCTGATAAATAGAATACCAGGCTAATGTATTTTGATATCAAGTTTATCAGGCTCGGCTCGGAAACGGTAGGAATTCCTCGGCAAGCCTCGGAATTCCTACACGTTTCCTAGCCTTGCCTGATAAACTTGATATCAAAAGACACTAGCATAGGTAGTCTCTGTGTCGACCATCCGACGGTCCAGTTAAGAAGTTTCCCACAGCATCTCCAATCTGCCACTGGGGGCATTTATGTGCCGATAGGCCACATTTTCTTATTTTTGATGTTACACTAGTCTGGCAAACGTTTAATAGCTGTGGATATATGCCACTCGTTCCGCATGGCAACAATATTGCGCTCCTAAAGTCGCACAATATCGCACCCTGCGGAACTCGTGCATATATCCACATACAAATCAAATAACCATTGCATTTTACACACATGTTTATGACCTTGGTCTCGTTAGAGCTGGTGGGCATATAGTGTTTGGACTGTCTGTCCGTCTGTCCATTTATCAGGTAACCTGCCCTGTATTGACCGAATACGTACTGACTGATAACATATTGTTGTATCAGGCATTGACCTGATATCAACATCCGGGTTACAACGAAGTGAAAACTGACGTTCCATTGGTCGGATGACGTCACGTGTCCATAGAATACGACGTCATCTAATGTCATTTTCGAGCATAAAACGTTACCTGATAAATAGAATACCAGGCTAGTGTATTTTGATATCAAGTTTATCAGGTTCGGCTCGGAAACGGTAGGAATTCCTCGGCAAGCCTCGGAATTCCTACGTGTTTCCTAGCCTTGCCTGATAAACTTGATATGAAAAGACGCTAGCCTCGTATTCTCTATTTATTTGGTCCGTTTTATTTCAAGGACGTTTCCTCTGCCTCTGGGCTGAAACAAAATAAGTTAACTCCGGTCCAGAAGCTGTAAAACATGAAGTAACACAATGTCTGGGAAACTGTACTAATTTAGTAATTTATTTATGCATATAAAATTAATCGAGGACATAACTACATTACCATAGCTTGATCAGTTTTGATATTCAATTCCATCCGACTGTCCAGTTAAGAAGTTTCCCAGAGCGTCTCCAATCTGCCACTTGGGGCATGTATGTGCCGACAGGCCAAATTTTCTTATTTTTGATGTTACAGTAGTCTGGCAAACGTTTTATAGCTGCCAGAAAACAAATCACCAAGAATATCACATAGACTTTAATACCAGATTTGAGTGAAACTGAAATCGCCACATGATTTACTACATCAGACTTGTATCAAATGGCTCACAGAATTTCTATTGATGTGAAGTAATTAAGTTACTTAATAGTGACTAGATTATTTTTATCATTCAACAGAAATGGTGAACAATTAATTGATTTAGTTGGATGTGTATGCTATCTACAACACTAGGTGGGGAATTAGCATGCTAGCGGTGGCAATAACATCCAACGACTTAGGAGCATTTTCCTTATATTTCGCTGTAACATGTCTTGGAATTTCATAATAATTGAGCACTCCTAACTCAGTTCTAATGAAATTCATGATATTTACAAGGAGAAATAAATGAAAATATAGAGAATTGTTGTCTACTAGTTTTGAACTATTTATAGCCAACAAGTCCCCCCCCCCCCCCCACCGCCTCTGCTGCAACGAGTTGTTGGGGGGGGGGGGGGTGGGGGGTATATTGGAGTCCGGTTGTCCGTCCGTCTGTCCGTCCGACACTAAACTTAAACACGATATAACAAGCTTTTGTTTTTCGCGATACGCTTATGTATTCATCATTTTTATCAAATTTTACAGTAATCCGACCAATATGTGCCGTTCTTTTATGGATTTCATATTCCGGACAGCCAGTTTTTCCAGCCGTCACTGCATGACTAACTTCCCCTTATTTTGCGTACCACAGTTATTTCCCTTTGCGGTCACGTGGGTATATGACGTATCAGTAGTACTTCCGAAATGTATGCATAATATGATTATTACACGTAATACTTCAACAGACTACTTATAACTATTACTGAAATGCGACAGCAATGTGACAAAATGGACATACTGTGCAAATTTCACATTTTTTCTGATTCTGGCTCTGCTGTCTGTTTGACCGTGAATTATAACCGACTTCCGCACAGATAGTCGTCGCCGACGATTGCAACCAACGTATAAATAATCCAAGTATAACTAGGCGATGGAAAATATAACGATTAACTTCTATATTAAACGACAAAAACAAAGAAATTATGCAACAAATTATACAAGGCTGTAACCAGAGGTAAAAATCTAGGGTGGCAAATCTTATGAAACGAGTAATGTTGAATGAGACAGGGATGTACTATTCAAATCACGATGCGCTAACCAAAAAAATTCGGCAAAATTTCTACTGAGGCAACTGCCTCGGTTTGCCTCAACATGGCTACTGCCATGAAATACATGATGTCCGTAAATCCAAACGATATTATATGAGAAACCTTCAACCACCAATCCGGTAAGTTGTTCTACTGCTACGTCATAGCGGTTATTTTTACAGCGCCACCTCGCGGCAGTACGTCGCAGTAACAGGAGAGATAAGTGATGACCAATTCATTGCATGGATCTGTATAGGTGTCAGATAAGTTGCGATGAGAAATCTCAATATCACGAAAAATACAAATGAACCGGAAATCGGTTATTAGGGTCGTCGTTGATTTTTTTAGATCATTTTGAAGAAAATAAGTGATAGTTTGTAATGTGACCTTTAACATCAGAGAAATAAGTTATAACTTCTATTTCCTTCATTGAAAATTCTTAATATTTCACTCTGCATTCCTCTAAGGTTGTACTATCATGCTGTGACAAATCACCGAAGATCTCGAGGTCAAGGTTACGTACTTAGTCTCTTTACAAAACTTAACATCACAGAAATCAGTTATAACTTCTATTTCCTTGCTCGGATCTGCTTCACATTTCACACACACATTGCACCAATGGACCTCTACCACCCTGTGACAAATTCACGTTCGTGCCGCCCCCGCTAAGCACAGAGTCAAGGTCACAAGCCCACACTTTTTTTTACATATTTAGGGGTACCTGGGCCCACGTGGGGGGGGGGGTGTATTCCGTAAGCATCGCTTACTGACCAATCTTGTTTTCCTTGGTTAAGATGTTGGTCTCTGATTTTTTTGAAGTCACCAGATGCATTTTGCATGTGATTCACATATATATTCTATATAGTTACTATGACCTCTTTAGACGTGAAAAATCACCAGACTTTTGTCAGGCATGATTGGATTTAACATATTTTTACATTGTACTGTTTTGATTCATCATGTGGCGAACTTGCAGTATGTTTTCGTCATGCCCGCTTGCGGATAGCGTGATATAGTCGGCACATTGATGTCCATCCGTACGTACGTGCGTCCGGGTTAAAGTTTTTTTTTGTTAAAGTTTTTCGGTATACTATCAAAGCCTCGGCGGGCATGACATACCAGCCGCGGCCATCTCGTTATTTGTCAATGACGTTAAAATGCCCTGTGTGCATGGATTTTTCTGACGCAGCAATATCTGAGAACCAAAGTACTTTTGTATGGCCTGATTATCCATGTATGTGCGTGCGTGCGTTAGTAAAACCTTAATAACTTGTGAACCACTTCAAAGATTTTACTAATACTTGGCCACAACGTATGTCTAGAGATGATGCTTTGTTTTGCATACACCCAATGTCTGAACACACCAGATGCAGATCACTGAGGACTTGCGTTCATTCATTTTATTATCAGGGCTGCCAGCGAGGTAGCTTAGCGATAGCAATGCCCTTGTTCGTGTGTGTCCCGTTAGTTAGGCGAGAGTCTATATAATAAACTCCTCTACATGTATGCATATCAGGTATGATATTGAAATAAATATTGTTGAAACGAAAAATCCTCTGTCAGACCTACCCGGTGACAAAACACCTGTAGAACGGGTGTTTACATGTATCTTATGTTACTGTCTATAAACATACATGTATTTGAATACTAATATATGTTTAACATGTTTAATGCCTAATTAAAACAAATATAGCAAATATAAATCTGTTAAGTATTACTTTCAGTTACCATTGTAAGGAGATATACAGTGGAACCTCTCTAAACTGGACACCCTTTGCATCCGTGTTCGTTTACTTTTGATGAGTTTCACTGTTATTTATCGCCAATGACACTGTCTGTTCGTGATCACAAAGCACAAAACCAGTTTTGGAGTGGTCAGATCACTGATTTACAGTGGAACATATCTATACCGGACACCCTGGGTACCTCCCAGGGGGTGGGTGGCAGGTGGGAGCATGCGATGGTTAATTTAACGATCGGGGTTCATCCTTACCGGAATCCCGACTGGAGACCTGGTTTGGCCCTCACTTACGTCTTTGGCATTTTGTATGTGACAGTTGAATCTGGTTATACCCCTTGTGTGATTATTCCGATATTCTTAATCATATTTTAGGGGAAGGGGCCAAGTGACTTTGATGTGGTTATTCTAATTTCAGGGCTAAATATATTTGTTCTCGATGTAAATATTCCGTTCTGATTTTGGGACCCCCCCCCCCCCCAATACAGCAGGTTGAAATGGGATCGAACCCGTTTGCCCGGCCTTACATGACCTTAGCTGTTGATAGGCCGTTAAACACTAATAAACAAATCTCCCAGGGTGTCTGGTTGAGAAAGGTTTCACTGTAATTACACATGTTGAAGTAACGGACCGAGGTCCATAAATACATTAAATATGCCTCAAAACATCAATAAACGAAATGAAAAGTCATGATGTTATTAGCTGATCAAATCAGGGTTCAATATATGTCCGCATTTTAGTAGTTACCGAGTCTCGGGGGGGGGGGGGGGGGGGGGAATGAATGAGCGAGTGAGTATTGGTGTTTAACGGCCTATCAACAGCTAAGGTCATTTAAGGCCGGGCCAACGGGTTGTACTATCCCGCATTAAACGGGTCCACGATGAGGAAAATTCCCAAAATCAGAACTCAATATTTCCATGCCACACCAGTCACTTTAGTAGCTCGGCCCCAAAGTAATCATGATTTGCCATAAGCTTATTACTTCTTAATGGAGCATAACAGGTTAACGTTGTCACTTGTTTATCCCTTGTTTATCGATTTAAATGGTTTAAATCGACTCGAAACTTACGTTCAACGGCCGCACAAACTCGATTGAACTGCACGCCTTCCAATGATTTAAATACGCAGCGCGTTTAAATAGTCAATTACGTTTTTTTAATGTGCGCACTGGTCATTTAAAAAGGGGCCCATCCGTGATTTTTTGCGCGATGTCGGGCGCAAGACAATCAATAATTTGCGGCATTGACAATAATTAAGGGGGATTGCCGCAATCGCGCGTGCTGGATGCATCCCTGCCATCCCTGCATGATACGTAAACAAATCAAAGTTCGCAAAGGGCAATTCTTCGTTTTGATTGGTGGAAAATTGTGTGAATATTAACTAGCGTCAAATGACGCGCATACGCGATCCAATGCGATAAACCCGAGATGCTGGGGTTGCTAGTCGGAGGAGATTTTGAGCAGAGGTCGATTATAAATTAGCCGAATAAACACATTTTACGCGATTATACGTGGCTGAAACTTGTTCTGTTTAATAAATAAAAGCTTTAAATTAGCCCAATAATCGGCGTATGTTGGCGTATATGGCCATTAGAGCCAACTATGGACTTCAACAACAACAACTTCCGGGTTCAATCTCTTCCGGCGTTCAGCTCATTACGTATTCAAAATTGTGTTATTTGGCTATATTTAAAGTTTTAAACGGAGATAATTGCCAAAAATGCAAACTTTATCGGTTGATGCAATTTGGAAGTGATACAGCAAAATTCGCGTTCGTAGATTACCGAATAGCGGAGAAAAGGGTTGCTACAAACTTTTTCAGAATTCGATGGATGACCAATATATTAGCCGATCTATAAATAGATCGGCTAATAACAATGATAGTCACTGATTGGCTGATACTAAGCATGATAGGTCATCATCATCAAAGCTGCAGCATTTATCCTTTCAACACACAGGTGACGGGAAAAAATCACATGACGGTATATATATAATAATAGTATATGATACAATACAATATTTATACAATGATCAACAGACTATCAGATTAGTTGTTCCCATCACCTGTGACTGTGACTTAGGTGTATCTACACAGGCTGAACAGGATCTGTAGTCTATAACTTAAAGGCATGAAAAGGGGGGAGATGTGCGTTTTTGTGATGAAAGCAAGAAACTTTGCATACAACCATTTTGAAGTATTCTGAATCCAAAAAAAAAGGAGACAGTCTCGATTTTGCCTAGAACATGCTGAAAATGAGGCCCCAAAAGGGGCCTTAGTTTTTTTATTGAAAAAATATCACATTATATAATAAAAACATGTGATTCTAGTATGATTCATGTACAGTTTGTTTGCTCAGTGCATATTTAATATTATTTTTAATGGTTTGCTAAAAAAAGAGGGGTTTTATTACCAAAATATTACTATTTTTTAAAAACAATAGTTGTTTAAGTTAGTAAGATAACGCATGAAATGAAACGATAAGTGAGTTTTGTGATATCCACTCATTGCGTAGAACCATTTTGATGTATGCTTAATCAAAAAAAAAAGGAGGCACTCTCTATCTCGCATATAACATGCCAAAAAAACGGAGAGGCCCCCAAAAGGAGGAGACGAATTTAGAAAATTGTAAAATAATGACTTGATGTGTACATTTACAATATTTCAGAAGTGATAAATTGATAATGTTTATGGTTTAGTATTGAAATTGGGTCTATTTTTTAAAAAACATATTTCTTTCATTTTTATCAAAATGTTTAGTGAAAAGAGGCCCATAATTTAAAAAAAGTAAAGTATACTCGGATATACAGTATATGTATTGGGCATAATTATATATTCAACATTATATCACTAAAATTATTAATTTATTAGGTTCATCCTAGTTCATCACATTTTATATATTTTAAATTTTGCCATACATACAATGTGAGGCCCCTTAAGGTAACGACGTGAATTACATATGTGGAGAAACCTAATAGGCCTTATATATAGTATCTGAATAAATCAGAATATTAATTCTAACATTATCCGGCTACGTAATGCAAAAGAAACTGGTGCCGAATTATGCTGAAGAGCTATTGCTTGAGTGCAGCCAATGGCATGCACATATACACGTACAGATTCCATGTGATTAGCATGTTCAGGGTTATTTCCCCTTTCAACTATTTTTGGTTGTGGAGTCAGATACATCACAAACCGAGTGGCTAAATCATGTATCCACATTATGTGACACTGAGCTGCTAGAGCCTAACCAACAGGTATCGTGGTCAGCATATTTTGCGGGCCAACGAGTTACAGAAACCAGAAAATGCACGCTCTGCAGCAATGGTCAAGCATGGCATGAACATTATCAAACAAGCAACACAGTATAAGCATCCATCACAAACACCAGTCCTCACTGTGGATCAGCCCTTGTACGCTATAGCAAAACGGATTCAATGGTCATGGCCGAATGTCTATGGAGATAACAAGTATTGTGTTATGATGGGAGGCTTGCACATTGAAATGGCTTTTCTAAAGGTTGTTGGTGAATGGTTGGAAAAGAGTGGTTGGTTATCAGCTTTAACAACGGCTGGTGTCACAACACCAGGAAGGGCGGACAGCATTCAGAAAGGCGCACACACTTCAAGATACCAGTGGGCTCATCAAGTCATGGCTGCAGTAATGTTCATCCTAATGAAAAGGTCATACACTGAATACACAGAGAGCTGCACTGGAGATGTGAATTTGCTCACGTTCGATGACTGGTGTAATTCCATGGACAATGCCAACCTCCATCCACAGTTCTTCTACTGACACAAGACTCTGATGTTAGAATCTGTGTTGCTCCAGTTTCTGAAGTCACAACGGGAAGCCAACTTCGGTATGTATGTTGAGTGCCCTGTCCGCATTGTTCCCTGGTTCTTTGGTCTAGATCATATTCATTATGCACGTTGGCTTTCTGTCCACACATATGATCTACTCTGTCTACAGGAAACATGTCCTGATGTGTTTGGAGAGTTTGTTCGTGGTCATTTTGTTACGCATAAGACACATAATAGATTTTCAGCAATGGCACACGACCAGGTGCACGAACAACAGAACGCAGTCATCAAGGGGGACGGCGGATTTGTGGGCATCACAGAAAATCCAGATACTCTTCGGAAATGGATGGTTTCCGCCCCGGAAGTAATACGAATTATCAAGGAGGCGGATTCTGATACTGACAAATCATGCAGTAAACACCATGAAGAAAACGACGGCACGCAAAAAAGATTTCATTCACAGGTGCGCCAGTTGGTAGATGTTATCGACGAACTGGGTAACCCATTTTCAGAGTGCTCTTCCGACCTACTGTCTTTGTATACGGAGATTATTATGTCGAAAGATGTCGTTTCGTCAATAGAAACTATTGAGCGCATTGGAAAATCACAATATGAAACACTAGTAGATGAACGTATTCGTGGTAATTCTAGACCAATCAATGATCCAATCGCCAAGAACAATTGTCCTTTGTTCAGTTCTGACCTAAGGAAATCGTCAGGGAAGAGTAGCAAGATAAACTCTATGAAAAGTGACATACAATTGTTCTCAAGACTGTACATCTCGTATCAAAATCGTGATGGAGATGTAGATGGATTTTTTGAACACGAGAATCATGCTTGGCCACCGTCATTATCTGAAAACAACGTGATGAGAGCTTGCAACAAATCAGAACCGTTGAAATTTCTAGAGCAAACAAATGAAGAGCCAGTTGATCAGCCAAATGTGACCTTGAAGATATTAGACGGAGCCGCCATAGTGCAATCTATTGATCCAAAGAAAACTGACAAGAATCTCAAAACCTTTGAACACTATGCAGGTAAGTTGTTTTTGACATTTCTGCTTAAACAGCTGGAATCGGTCGATTGTCTGGATGTTGTTTGGGATGTATATTGCCCTGATAGTCTGAAAGCCTTCACAAGACAATGCCGTGGTACGGGAGACCTGTTGAGAGTAACTAGAACCACCAATCTTCCTACAAACTGGAAAACGTTTCTTCGCGTCGATGGGAACAAAACGGCATTGTTCGAGTTCTTGGCTTTGGCAATAGAAACATGTGCAAATTTCAAATTTCCCCCGGAAAACAAATGCTTACAACTCTTCGCAACGGTATTCTTTCGAACTCATCTGTTGAAAATGTTGACTACTCAGGGCTCCAAGCCATTTTCGCATGAAGAGGCCGACTCTCGCATGATATTGCATGCAAGCGATGCATTTAGACACGGATTGACGGATGTAATGATACAAGCAACCGACACCGATGTTGAAGTTCTGGCTGTTGCTGCTGTTAGCGTTGTTCCTGGTTATAAATTGTGGGTGGCATTCGGACATTAAAAATCTTTCTGGTATATTCCAGCACATTCCATTGCAACGCGGCTTGGTCCTGATGCATCTTGGGGTCTTTTGTTCCTGCATGCGGTGTCCGGGTGCGATACAGTCTCGGCCTTTTATGGTGTGGGTAAGAAGACCGCATTTACCGTATGGATGTCACAGCCCCATCTTCTACCCTTGTTCAAATATGTAGCCAGTGCTCCGGAATCCATCTCTGATGATGTCATTGATTTGCTTGAGAGGTTTGTTGTGCTACTCTACGGTAGAACATTGTCATGCGAAACGGTCAATCTTGCCAGGAAACAATTATTTGCGCATGGAAATAGGCAAATTTTCAACATCCCTCCAACCAGATCTGCCCTGGACCAACACATTAAAATAGCTGCTTATCAAGCAGGGCATGTATGGGGGCAGGCTTTGCTCTCTGATCCCAAACTTCCCGACCCTTTTGACTGGGGATGGGCCATGTATGATGGAGTGTGGGAGCCAGTTTGGAGTAAATTGCCAGAGGCTTCCAAATCTTGTTCAGAGCTGGTCAAATGCAGCTGCAGTGCTGCTTGTACGGGACGGTGTAAGTGCATAAATGCAAATCTATCTTGTACTCAGCTATGTCATTGCCGAGGTCTGTGTGATAGAGAATGATATGCAAGAATGTGTTGGCAGTTGGCGTAAAATGTGTAATTGCTATGAAATTATCATAGAGCTGAACAGAAGGTGACTAATTGTGTGTTTATGACATATGAAATAGAGTAGTATATGATGTAAATAAGTTTGTACATACGGTATTATAGTATTTTATGAACTGCATCACATGCGGAGAAGTGGATTATGTGAATACGTATGTGTTTACGAGTGAACTCGACATCAGATGTGGCGAAACACTTGATGTGATTAATTCCGTGCTAATGAGAGTAGTACATGTGTATATGAACTTGAGAACATATGCTGAACAATATACATGTATAATGTAGATAGTTCTGCGGCTATCGAACATATACTAGTATGTATATGAACCCAACACCATGATCCGAGTATTACTTGAGGTGGATAAGTGTGTGTATAGCATACACATACTTGTATATGAACTCAACACTATGAGACACGTATTTTATGATGTGGATAAGTATGTGCTTTAATAACATGGTGCCAATAATGCAGTGAGCGTATTATGAACTAAACTTCATATCCCACGTCAGCAATTATCCTGAGATATGTTTGGCTTTGTATAGATTTTGATACATTGTTGTATGTGGCAGTGACTGGAGAAATGGGGCCTATGCGACCAGCGTACTCCCAGATCAGCATGCGCGTCCGCGCAGTCTGATCAGGGCAAACACTGTTTGACATTCAGTCAGTGAAACATCCACCATCCCAATCAAACTGCAAGTGTGCTAGCGGACCACGAATAATCCCATAAGCACCATTTAAAAACTCACATAAGCCCCATTTCTCCAGTCACGGCAACAAAAATATGTGTGTGCATGTACATGTATGTATAAAATTCATAGAAAATACTCAGTGCGATCATTTTTTTCTATTTTATATTTTGGCTTAAAAATGCTCTTTTTTGTTATAAAACCCCATTTGGGGACCTCTTTTTTGTCAGAAAATTCAATTAACACACATGCAGGGAATCAGAAAATGCAAATACTATTGTATTAATACAAGAATGACATGACGTTTCACATCCTACAAACAAAAGCTATTTTTTCTAGGATTTAAGCTAAATAATACAATTTTCAGTAATAAAACCCCTTTTGGGGCCTCTTGAGGCCTCTTTTTTAACCAATAATGAAAAATAATAAAAGCTATGCCTTGCAAACTAAAAACAAAACATGATGCACATTAGAATCGCATGTATTTGTTCAATTATATAACGCATTACCTGGTAATGTGAATATTTCAATAACAATTTTAGGGGCCCTTTTGGGGCCTCATTTTCAGCATGTTCTAGGCAAAATCGAGACTGTCTCCTTGGATTCATATGACCATGCTTCAAAATGGTTATATACAAAGTGTGTTGCTTTCATCACAAAAATGCACATCTTTTACCTCTAAATTATAGACTACTGCACTGTTCGCCATTCCATCAATGAAACACCCTGCACACTTCTAACAAGCAGTGTATCTTTATCAGGCTACAGGAGTGCTAGTTGATTAGAGCTATTCGTGAAACAGACTATAGTTGATTAGAGCTATTCGTGAAACAGACTATAGTTGATTAGAGCTATGCTGGTCACAAATTCCAGAATCCCAATTTCTCCAGTGACAGCCATATAATTATGAGGCATGCCGTGTGATTTTGTACTTAAGAACATGTGCGATATTTCGCAAAATAATATTTACAAACTTTACGCTAATTTGCATGAATGACGTCAAAAGTTGACAAAAGTTGACAAAATGTCATAGCAAGTGCGGAATTAAAATTCAATTCCGCATTTGCTATGAAAATTTGTCATCTTTCGACGTCATTTACAAAAACTATCACAGTTCCTGTAAATATTATTTCACGAAAAACCACTCACGGTACAAAATCACACGGCGTGCCTCATATATGTATTGGATATGCTGACCCTCTTGTATATTTATCTTTATGACGAGTAATTAATAATTTGATGGTCTAGTAACATAAGGTCGTAAGTGCTATGCTTTAGCATAGCAGTTACGACCTTATGTTACTAGACCATCGAATTGTCATTTATATATTGTCTTTGCAGACCAGAATAACAGGAAACAACAAAATTAAAAAAACAACATTCCGTAAAGTTCATTAATTCATACGCGCGACAACACTTGCAATAATTGGACCAGTGGGCACAAGCCAGAGACGACTTGGAGCCACAGGTTGAAGTAACGGACCGAGGTCTATAAATACATTACATATGCCTAAAAGCATCAATAAATTAAACAAAAATAATGTAAAAACAATTTGTTTACTCCATATATATAGACATATACAAGGTGCCGAAGTATTTAATAGGCCGAACCATTTTTAATAGGCTGAACCAGGACGGCCTCGAGACAACGGACTCTCACGAAAAAGTCAACCGAGTAAACATCGGGTTCAAAATACACTATGGCCGGCAATTATAAATATATTACATTATACGTGCAATCGTATCTCTACATAAGAAAACATATACAATTGCACTCAGACCCTATATCAGAGCAAATGTGCATACAAATATTGTATTGAGATACACAATTAGATCATTGTTTCAACATCATTAGTCCAAGATGGCCGCCAAATATTTTGATATTATTGTAGCAATTAGCTTATATAATTACACTCGGATGTCAGATCTAAGAATGTAATTATACCAAATACGGTATTAATTAGTCAAGATGATCATTTGTTTTCTTAACTTAATATACACCATTAGACAACGTTCAATAACAGAAGTCTAAAATGGGCGCCGGATAATAATATAGTACATTCTACTAGTAATCAAATCATATACTTATAAATAGTACACTTGGTTATATACGTTGGCTTATTCAGTTTATTTTGGAAAGCCTTCTTGTCTTGTCATTCCACATCAACATTCATGCTGACAATATTCTGACACCAATATGGCTACCAAATTATGTGTAATTATAACTTATATAGTGGGGCGTTGGCAAGAAGATGTAGTGTGGAACTTTACAGTAAACGTTAATGACTTCCTAATTTGAATGAATACACGAGGTTTTCTTTCATACCATTGGTTCCAAACGCTTCAATGATCAACAAGTTCACTGTGAAATCACGCGAATTGGCTAACCTGACTAGTACAAATGCAGAACACATCTATCTATTTCCACGGTCGCGTTAGCGTTTTTCCTATAGCAACTAAGGACTCCCACTGATATTATTACATTCTGGCAAGTTATTTTTTCTGCGAAAGGTACATACTTTCCACAAAAGGGCGGTATGTAAATGGTGATTTATGTACAACCTTTTAATATCACTTATCATTTGGTAAACTGCAAGCAATTGATATATATTCAGATTTTTATTGATTATGTATAGCAAATTATATTTGAATGATGAGATAATGTAATACACTCCATTTGAACATTTATTTGTCAGTACCTGTGTTAGCAGATAACATTACACAGTTTGTCCGATTTTATCTTTTTTAATAAAATAAAGCACTTTTGATATATAACGTATGAAATTGCATGGTTAAATTGGCGGACAGGTTCATCGGTATAACTAATATATTTGCTTAAGAAAAGCATTATTTGCAAAAACAAAAATAACTAGAAATGGACGCTTGTCGACAAGCGCATGTGTATCCCCCTCCCCAGATACACAAGTAGTTTGAAAAAAGGGTGTTCGAGTTATGCTCCGGAGACAAAATCAGTGACGGAAAAACAAAGGGAGATAACTAAAGAATTAGTGATGCAAGAGTTGTCATTCTTGCGGGACACACCTTTAGGGTCGTGGTCTATGCATGTGTGAAGTTTCATGAAAATATTCCAAAGGGTGTTCGAGTTATGCTCCAGACACGAAATCAGTGCACGAAACAACAAAGGGAGATAACTAAGAAATTAACGACGCAAGAGTTGTCATTCTTACGTACGACACACCTTTGGGTCGTCTTCTATGCATGTGTGAAGTTTAATAAACTAGAAAATGTGTTCATAGAACACGGATGTCCCACATATCGCTTTGATAATAAATGAGGCCAAATTGCAAGTCAAAATTTTCTTTTACCTGAGCGTTAAAGTTTTTGAAGCAACAAGTATGTGACCTTGACCCTGGGCTTGGCGGGGGCAGGACAAACGTGGATTTGGCACAGGGCGGTAGAGGACCATTAGAGTACAAGAAGTGTCTGCGGCGGACGCGTACGCGGACCGCGGACGCGGACCGCGGACCGCGGACCGCGGACGCGGCGCGCTGTCAAATCCATAGTATCCCCCGACGGAGTCCGGGGGATACAATAAAAAGAAAAATAGCTGTTATAAACGAGTTGATTGTTACTATAAGGTAATCTAGTTATATTGGAATACCAATTTGGAAGTCTGCTACATGTATGTAGTGACACATGCGTGAGCTTACATGTATAAATGAGTTATAGAACATGTTACTTTATTCACAAGTAAACTATTGCTATAACAGTGTGCTCCCTATGGAGCTGGACTGAACTTAATTATATGACTTAATTATTAAATGATGATTACTATAATTAGCTCACCTGAGCGAAGCTCATGTGAGCTATTGTTACCGCAATGTGTCCGTCGTCCGTCGTCGTTCGTCATCGTCCGTCGTCGTCAGTCGTCCGTGAACATTTTCAAACGTCTTCTCCTCGGTAACCATTGGGTCTATAGTCACCAAACTTCATGGTCATGGTCCTTAGGTAGGGGGATTACAAAATTGTTAAAATGACGTCATTACGTAATCCAAGATGGCCGCCGTCTAAAAATAGCACAAATTCTTAAAAAATCTTCTTCTCAAGAACCGCCAACCGGATTTGACAAAACTTGGTAGGAATGATCGATGTACATTGCTCTTTCAAAGTTGTTAATATGGTGACCCCGGGGTCAAAAATGGGCGTGGCCCATGGGGTCAAATTGGGGTCAAATTTTATTTTTGACTGAATATGGTCATGTCATATATTAGAGATTTCAAAATTCTTCTTCACATGAACCGCTTGGCCCATGGTAGTAGCCAAACTTAAAAGTTATGGTCCATGGGTGAAGCCTTTTCAGATTTGTTAAAATGGAGGTCATCGCTATTCCAAGATGGCCGCCGTCTAAAAATAGCATAAATTCTTAAAAAATCTTCTTCTCATGAACCGCTAGCTGGATTTCGACGAAACTTGGTAGGAATGATCGATGTACAATTCTCTTTCAAATTTGTTAAAATGGTGACCCCGGGGTCAAAAATAAGCGTGGCCCGTGGGGTCAAATATTATTTTTGACCGAATATGGTCATGTTATATATCAAATCGAAGGTATCAATGAGGCGATCACTCTGGTACATTTTTTGTCGAAATCGGATTGTTATGTCATCCAAGATGGTCGCCGAAATGTCAAAAGTTCGTTCTTTTATTAGAGATTTCAAATTCAAAATTCTTCTTCACATGAACCGCTTGGCCCATGGTAGCCAAACATAAAAGTTTATGGTCCATGGGTGAACCCTTTTCAGATTTGTTAAAATGGAGGTCATCGCTAATCCAAGATGGCCGCCGTCTAAAAATAGCATAAATTCTTAAAAAATCTTCTTCTCATGAACCGCTGGCCGGATTTCGACTAAACTTGGTAGGAATGATCGATTTACAATGCTCTTTGAAAGTTGTGAAAATGGTGACCCCGGGGTCAAAAATGGGTATGGCCCGTGGGGTCAAATTGGGGTCAAATTTTATTTTTGACCGAATATGCTCATGCCATATATCAAATTGAAGGTATCGATGAAGCGATTGCTCTAGTGCAATATTTGTCGGAATCGGATGATTATGTCATCCATGATGGCCACCAAAAGGTCCATTTATTCAAGATTTTGAACATCTTTTTCTCAGGAACCACATGGCCGATGCTGGCCAAACTTTATAGGAAGTTAAGATCCTTGGGTGAAGCATCTTCAGATTTTGTAAAATGAGAGTCATCGCTTAATCCAAGATGACCGCCATCTAAAAATAGCACAATTTTTTTAAAACACATGAACTCAATGTCACATTCTCCTCTGGTGTTCATGGAGTCAGGTGAGCGAATTAGGGCCATCATGGCCCTCTTGTTTATATTTGGCAGCCGTCTTGGACTTCTGCTATTGGAACACGTGTCTAATTACATAACAAGGTTACAAAAGAACACGATATTGATATAAATATGTGTTTTCTTTGAAATAGGTCAACGTGACATTTCATATTTTAATCATTACACATTATGATTGTCATTGCAAGGTAATTTATATCTGGCGGCCATCTAAGGCTTCTTCTATTGACACACTTGTCTAATATTGCATTTGAAAGTTACATAAAACGTTCATAAACCTGAAATATGTATACTAATATGCTTAAATTAATCAATAGCCCCAGTAATTATTTTGCAATTTGCGCAGCATAAAGCAACGTGACTTTTTTTGTTTAATATTTGGCGGCCATTTTTGACTTCTGCTATTGGCACAGTTATTTAATTATATTTCTAAGTTACTGACAACGTTTAGTGTATGCCTACACTCAATACATCTATACCAATTTACTACGATATGGCGCTAATATGCAGTTATATACTTAAGTGTCAGTCATTTACATTATTGTTATATGATACTATATTTATATGTGGCGGCCATCTTGGACTTTCCCTGTTCAACAACTTGTCTACGAACATATCGAACGTACTGAAAGCGTTTATCATGTCAATATATCCAATATCAGTATCATGTTTGCTTTGATATAGAGTGTGAGAGTAGTTATATGTAAAATATGTCACATATGGCGGCCATTTTGGATTGTTTCCATGTCACAGTGAATTTAATTGAATATTAAAAATGTTGACCGCTTATCTGATAAGTCAAGTAAATCCACTTTACGCTCTTAAATTACTTCAATATCTCACACGGCATACTATGACTGTTTGGCGGTCATTTTGAATTTATGCAACTTTCTCAAAACGCTCAAGGGTGACAGAGTATCATTAGCCGGATTCTGGATGTGGATGGCATGGACAAGCAAAATCGCCAATAAAATCAAAGTACTGAAAGTACTGAACATAGGGTACTACAAGATTAAACTAGATTGATTGATTGATTGATTGATTGATTGTTGGTGTTGCAGTTTCATTAACCCTTAAAGGTACATGCACATGTCCGGTTTAGAGAGGTTCCACTGTACTGGGGACCTCCCCGTGTGTCCGGTTTAGAGAGGTTCCACTGTACTAGGGACCTCCCAGGGTGTCCGGTTTACAGAGGTTCCACTGTACTGGGGGCCCCGTGCAGGCACCGGGGCAGGATCAACTGATCCTGAGAATAGTGCTGCAGTAGCCATTGCTTGTCGTAAAAGGCGACTAAACTGGCTTAACGATTGGGTTCATACTTTCCGGTACCCACTATATCGGATTTGGCCCTCATGTACATTTTTGGCTTTCTTGTATATGAGAGTTGAGTCGGGCTATGCCCCATATATAAAAGTAAGATTAGCGCTAATCCTATTACTTTTAGGGGATGGGATAAATGATGCTGGTGTGGCGAGGGCCTGGCACCAGATCAGGTTGTTCTGATTTCAGAACTGAATATATATTTTGATTGTAAATATTGAGTTTTGAAGTTGGGATTTACCCCCCTGGGACAGGTGGATACGGGACACGACCCCGTTGACCCGTCTGCGTGTAGACTCCCTGAGGCTTGTACTTCTATGTCAGAAAAGCGGACGTTAAACCCTATTCACTCACTCACTCACTCACTCACTCCACTGTACTGGGGACCTCCCAGTGTGTCCGGTTTAGAGAGGTTCCACTGTACTGGGGACCTCCCAGGGTGTCCGTTTTAGAGAGGTTCCACTGTACTGGGGACCTCCCAGGGTGTCCGGTTTAGAGAGGTTCCACTGTACTGGGGACCTCCCAGTGTGTCCGGTTTAGAGAGGTTCCACTGTACTGGGGACCTCCCAGGGTGTCCGGTTTAGAGAGGTTCCACTGTACTAGGGACCTCCCAGTGTGTCCGGTTTAGAGATGTTCCACTGTACTTGGGACCTCTGGGTTACATATAGTTTTCATCATTCCTCTGTAAGATTTACGTTTTCGGGTACCCATTATCTCTGCAATCGTAACTTCAAGCATCATTCATATTTTCATTCTATAGCCCACCCATGTGGCTTTCATGCCAACTGTCAAAGACAAATGACTTAAAAAAATATATGTTGGTCGTACAAGGCGTCGGCCGGGGTTATCCATGAGCCCCTACTCACTTGTACTATTAATATTTTCCAGTGTTTAACATAAATAAATTCTTGAAAAATACCTTTCTTTATCCACTCGCCAATAGGCAAGAGGGGAAAAAGCGTCAGTCCATGTATGTACGTGCGTGTGTATGTTAGTAACACCTTTCATAACTTGTGAGCCGCTTCCCCGATTTTGATCATATATGGCCACAATCTGTGTCTAGGGATGGTGCTTTGATTTGCATATGACGCACATCAGACGGTCCAAGGTCAACGTCACTGAGGACCTATGTTCATCTTGTTTGTAAGGTAAACATTCAAAATGCTGCCACGAGGGGATTAGCTTAGTGATAACGATGCCCTTGTACTATAATTTATTGTGATTTGTTTTCTTGGTTCTGTTATTTATAACAGTGTCGAAGTTGGAAGCTGCCAGCACGACCCTTGATGTCTTTGAGGGTCTGAAGAAATCTGTCATAATCGACTCCAACAACGTGGATTTTCTGCTTGAGTGTTTTGTGCGCATGCACAGAATGGATCTAGTCAAGAAGTTTTGGTTTGATCCTCGGCTTGTTAAACAGCAGCAGGCAAAGCTGAATGGGTTGTTTCCTTTCATGTATGGTTAAGCCGAATGTTCAGACTCGAGCTTATCAAGTTCTAAGTCAACATGATCAACCAGCTTGGTTTGATTGCTACGTAATAAAATGCCCATACTTGTGAGGTAAATTTGTTGTTTTATAGGCACGAGGTATGTTCCTGTTTAATTGGTTAAAGAAATTAGTCCCATAAACATGACAGTTAATGGGTTTTACATAAATGTGTTTATATTGTGTCTCGTTACCACAAAAAATACATGCACACACATGTTGGACAAAGTATATGTTAGAAATGAAATATACAAGCAAATTGTTTACAAAATAAATAATTTACACACATCTGTATGTATTTGTATGTACCCCAAAATGTTTTTCACATTCATTTAGTCACTATCCTGTCTGTCCATCAGTCCATCTGCCGTCCGAGATTTGTGTCAGTTTTCTACTGTCTCCGTTACTGTAAGTCGGCTTGAAACTTCAAAAAGTCATCTTCCATATTTTCATACTATAATCTACCCATCTCAAGGTCAATGTCATGTGACGTAGAACTTTTTATTAGCATGAATAAATACAGACATAAATTTTAGATTTTTTAATCGCTGTTAATATTCTACATTGTATATTAATTAATCAAACATGGTCATAATTTATTCAGAATGCTCATGTAATTAGAATTGCCATACAGGGATGAGACAACAAGCCTACAGGTTATAACAATTAATCTCGCCCTCGTGTTTGCTTGCAGAATCCTCCTGTTGGACATTGCCGAGGATATCGCAGACACAGAATTTGAGACTCTCAAGTTCTTCCTCAGCGGGCGAACAAAGAAGAAAACATTACAGGTATTAGTCGGTGCATGTCTACCTGTAGATTTTCATATTTTGATAAATCCACTGCACATCTGCAGTTTGATCTGCGACTCCACTGTTTGCCTCCGTTTTAACACCGGTGATTCGCCACCGAGTACACTCGGCTCGCTCGAGTCTACTTGGCACCTAGTGATTCCCACCGGCGAAAATTCCTCCTCTATAGTATCTATAGTGGTGTGAATTTTACCACTTTCTCCAAAACGCTTGTAATCCGTTACATTCTGCGCTGACGCGCGTTTTGGTATATAATTTCCTCTCTCTGCTAGCAGTTGCTCCCTATCTGCCTCCGCCATGTTGTTACGGTGCCCTTCTATGAGCGGCACTCACCTCACACAACCCCGCTGCTGTATTTTGTGTGACACAGCGTATAACAAAATGAATTATACTAATCTTGACTATATTAATAACATTATTTGCTCAGGACTGCAAATTATAGCCAGTTCAAACACTAAAACAGACAGAATAATTTGAAGAAAAATATTATCTGTCCAGACTGGTACACTGAAAAATCACCTGTGCCGAAAGCAATTAAGAAATCTAACAGCGCGGTGCGTGCTACGTAACAACCAATCAAAAGCACAGTAGCAAAAAATATACAAAACAACATGGTAACTAAGTTACAAGGAATCTATCTAGCTAAATTATTATTATTTAAAAAAACAGTAACACTTTTTAACAAAAATAAGATCAACGTCGACAAAATTAGAAGCAGATATTAAATAAAATAAATTCTAATGAAATGAAAACAAACCAGCCTCGAATACAAGGTACCACACCACGAAAATAAATAGGTTACAAGCCACTAAAACTCTATATTCAAATTAATTAACTTTTTTTATTTTATATCAATAAAAAACTTCCCATTCGGTTAGCGAAATGCATCCTACTTTATTCTCCCCATATTTATTAATTGATATAAATTAATGTGAATAATTTTGAACATTACCGGAACACATACGTGATAGAGTGGCTTCTTATTTAACTCGATGACGTCTATGGATTCAATACATTTTATTGAAAAAACCTGATTATTTTGTTTATTTCTCCATAAAAGTACTATGTTCTTACACTCATTTGAACCGTCTCGTCGCGACGGTTCAGATGAGTGGTAGCAACATATTCTTTCGAGAAGAAATAAAGAAAATGGCCACAAATGTTCAACAGTTTCATACTGCTGTCATTGTATCTCGCCTATAATAGATTAAATTGAGCACTACAGTAAGTTACAAACACTCGTTTCAAATACGGCAGCCTGACTTGGGGCAAACAACTCTCGTTTGAAAACGTAAATATTATTAGTTGCCGCTGTTATAAAACATCGTAATATTTGATAAAGATGTGGACTTGTCAATATTAGTGTGTACGGCTGACTACACAGTTATAATTCTGCCCCTGTCTCTGTAGCCGATGGTTAAGGTTAGGCTTGTCAATAGTAGGGTGTTCGGCTGAATACACAGTTATAATTCCACTTATTATGACCCTGTCTCTGTAGCCGAGAGGCATACATGTACATGTATAGTGTTTGGATTGATTCGCTTTCCTCATCACTGCCAATGTAGTTTGCAGTCAAGGGCCGATTCACGTAGGGGAAAACACGGCGCGCGCACCCCCCACCCCCCTAAAATTTGGCGAGTAAATATATTTTTGCTCTAAAATGCGCCATAGCGCAGCAAAATGGGGTGTAGATATCAAAATTATTCCAGAGGGCATACCGCTTGAACCACCTAGCAGTCTCCCCAGCTCCACTTGGCCGACGAACAAACGGTGCTAGTTCGAAAATATAGCAAACTATTTCAATTCAGAAATCCCCCCCCCTCCCTAACCTGAAATCCTGGATCCGCCCCTGGCAGTAGCATTCACTTGTTGCTTTATTACCTTCTGACAGTCTGTTGATTGTTAAATATCAGAATTACTGTTTGTTATGACATGTATAGGAGAATCCAAAAGTTTGCACATCATTGTTATTGATTAGAGCACTGGAAGCACTTTCACTTTGACTGTCGATAACGGGTGTCACTACTTTAGCGGCATTCTTTGTCTGACCGCTTTGGGCTAATCCTGATGTGTCACATTGTCTCTCGCGATGCTCGAAGGCATGTCAACTGAAAGTTCTTCTTATTCCTGTCTTTTGTTCCATGGTCATTTATGGGATAAGCGTAACCTCGGCCCTAAGACTCTTCGGCCTCAGCCACCTCGGCCCTAAGTCACATCGGCCCTAAAAGACTTCGACACTTCGGCCCTAATGTGTAAACTTGCTAAAAAACACATATATATTGATCTTAAATGCGTTAAAAAACGACATACCCTTTACACAGTATTATGTTTAATACTAATATGGTATATTGGTACATTTTTCAGATACCAACGAGGAGTTGAATAAAAAATACTATGACAATCAGACTTAAATGGAATAGAAAGAAAGAAAGAAAGATGTCTTTAACATGTTAATGTTCAGTCAACACGTGCATAGATACTGTTCTATAGAGAAGATTATCATGTACCACCTTAACATATGTATTGATTATCTAAACCCATGCATCTGATCAGGGCATACACTGGTCGTTGTTTAACATATTGCAAAACGTGTTTGGAATATGTATTGGTTAACTAAAAACAACTATCTGATCAGGGCATACACTGGTCGCTTTTTTCAGATAGTGCACAACATGTTCGGAATATGTATTGATATACTAAGTCAGGTATCTGATCAGGGAATAATTATATGTGTGGCTTTTTAAAATAGTGCACCACATATTCCGAATATGCATCGACTACATAAAGAGACAGACAAATGGCATTTTGTCGTGTGTAGCAAACCCCGTTTTATTGGGTATGTTTTAGACCAGGTCAACTGGGTTAGGCGAAAAATAAGCGCCTGAATTACAGACATACAACAACAATAACAACAACAACAATTTCCAGGAAATTCCCCCCAAAATACCCAATAAATTAATAATACGAAGTGGGATTTCCACTGTGAGAAATGTTGATTTCTATGTAAATCTGGACTTCACCATATTTAAATGTGATGCAGTTAGTCACCAACACTTCTTTATGTTATGTGTGATCAAGGCATGTCACTCAAATGTGCAAAAAGTTGTACAGTGTAGGGCACAAACCTGATGAGAAGTTTCAAAATCAATTAGGTTTTGGCAAATTCCTTATGTTTCAGGATTTAATCAGAATATAACACAATATGAATGTATGTGCTTAGGGGCACAAATCCATGAGAACAGTGACTAAACGTTATTAATAAGTACAAATACAAGGGGTTTAAGAAGTTATAAACTTATAACGACCTGATCATCAAAGGTATATCAAAGGTATTTTTCAGTTTTCCTGTTGAACAAATTATTGTAGCTAAAAGTTGACAAGTACTTGAAGTATAGTTCTGCATCGTGCCTCACGCTCGGGTAAATAATCATCCGCCGACACAGAGACAGAATCAGAGTATGAAATCTGCCTCAGTCCGTCGCATGATTCTAATTTCCAGCTGATATAATTAAATGGCGTCCCTGTTAACAAATCGTCAGTCGTTACCTGACATACTTAGCGACCGCCGTGACAGAGTTGACGGTTCGATGGCGGAGGTCGATGAAGGCGGGAATGCTGAAATTCAGGTTGACTCCATTCGCTGTTTCGGAGAAGGGCCATTAATCACAGACACGACAAATCTCCACAATCAACTGATCAACATTGCAGAGGAGATGGGAGATGATGATTTTGATTTGCTGAAGTTCTTATGTAGAGATCATATCACAGGTGACCTTAGTTATGGATACATAACTGTGAAAACTCGCTTATCGACGGATATTCATACAAAGTTTGTCGAGGAGTATGTAGTTTTCGTCATTCCGTCCGTCTGTTCGTTTATCCATATGATTTTTAGCCGTATGATTTTTAGCCAGGTTTTTTGAAAAAAAATCCAGGCTATTGGATTGGCGAAAGGCGGGCGGCGTCCACAATCAATGTTAAGTTTCAGTCCATTTCTTTGTTACTGTACCACCTAGGACCACCAAACTTTCACAGCTTCATAATCAAGGGGTGCCCACCACATATCACTATCCAACATGTTACTTTTTTAGCCAGGTTTTTTGAAAAAAAATCCAGGCTATTGGATTGGTGAAAGCCGGGCGGGCGGCGTCCACAATCAATGTTACGTTTTCGTGTTTAAGTCCATTTCTTTGGTACTGTACCACCTAGGACCACCAAACTTTCACAGCTTCATAATAAAGGGGTGCCCACCACATATCACTATCCAACATGTTACTTTTTTAGCCAGGTTTTTTGAAAAAAAATCCAGGCTATTGGATTGGCGAAAGCCGGGCGGGCGGCGGCGGGCGGGCGGCGTCCACAATCAATGTTAAGTTTTCGTGTTTGAGTCCATTTCTTTGTTACTGTACCACCTAGGACCACCAAACTTTCACAGCTTCATAATCAAGGGGTGCCTACCACATATCACTATCCAACATGTTACTTTTTTTTTAACTTCACCCATTTTTTCCGCGTAATCGACTTAGCCATTTTCAATGTTAAGTTTTCGCGTTTACAATGTTAAGTTTTCGTGTTTAAGTCCATTTCTTTCGTACTGTACCACCTAGGACCACCAAACTTTCACAGCTTCATAATCAAGGGGTACCCACCACATATCACTATCCAACATGTTACTTTTTTTTTTAACTTCACCCATTTTTTCCGCGCAGTCGACTTAGCCATTTTCAATGTTAAGTTTTCGCGTTTTACAATGTTAAGTTTTCGTGTTTAATGTCCATTTCTTTGGTACTGTACCACCTAGGGACCACCAAACTTTCACAGCTTCATAACCAAGGGGTGCCTACCACATACAACTATCCAACATGTGACCATTTTTTTACCTTCACCTATTATTTCTACGTAATTGACTTAGCCATTTTCAACGTTAACTTTTTAACGTACGTCTGGTTAGAGTTATTTGGTTAAAACTTTTTCGTTATACTATATCTCTGCAACTGCTTCGCCCATTACCTTGAAACTTCACATGGGTGTTTATCATCATCCATATTTTCATTCTAACCCCCAACCGTGCGGCCCCTGTGCCCAATGTCAAAGTCAAATTACTTTGAATTTTTTTTTTTAATTTTTTTTCGTGTACTATATCTCTGCAACTGCTTCACCCATTACCTTGATACTTCAAATGGGTGTTTATCATCATTGTCGCACCCGCTTGCGGAAAGCGCGATATCGTCAGCATTTTGGCATACGTCCGTCCGTCCGTGTGTCCGGTTAAAGTTTTTTCTTTAAAGTTTTTCCATCTACTATATCCATTTTTTTAGTGTCCATGCCTCGCCCCAAGGCGCGACATGCAGGCCACGGCCATCTAGTCTACAAAAAGTGGGTATAATTATGTTATCCAAGTGTCTATGCGTGGAAAAAACCTGGCCTTCGTGGCTTTGCCTCGTTTCTTGTTAAATTTTTTATTTGTCGGTCCAGCCGGCGACCGGTGGTGCCCCTGAGCATCTGCTCAATTGCTCTAGTTTTAAAAATTTTCGTCATTTCAGTAGAATGATAAACACAAATTAGTCATTTTTATAATGTTTTGAAAATCGCTAATTCTGTCTAATTGTTGGAGATTGATTTTCTGACTATCGAACGTCATTTGTAAGCTTCAGCTTTTTAGACGTATCTTATTATGTTACTGGTTTTATTGTCTGGTTTTATGTTACTGGTTATAGAATGTTTGCCAGATCATTGTAACATTGAAACATGTGTTATGTAAGCAGAATTGGCGACAGATGATGTTATGAAAAATGTTTGTTAAATTAAACATGGATCATGTGATATGTGATGCGGGTAATTTCATGTACAAACTCAAAACTTTTGATTTTAAAAATCATCCCCTCAGCAATAGGGTATATAGCGTTAGTTGCACAGGTTGAAGTACGTGCGTGTGTTAGTAACACCTTTCATTTTTAGCGCGCCTTCCGAAGGAAGAAGTGCTTATGGCATACCCTCGGCGTCGTAGGCGTCCGTCTGTCTGTCCGGGCCAACGTCCGGGGGTTTGAGAGCTTAGGGGCGGGGTTAGGAACAAAAGATTCCTTTGTAATATTCCGTAAGCTCATAAACTCTATTGTTGTTTAGGGGCTTTTTCATTGTTCTTCAAACAATGGAAATACCCCATAAACCCAAAATGTTGGAACGTCCGTCCGTCTGTCTTGAAAAATTATAATGGCCTATATTTTCTGTTTCCTTGCTTGGATTTGCTTCATATTTCACACACGCATTGCTCCAAGGGTCCTCTACTGCGCTGTGGCAAATCCACGTCCGTCGCTCCCCTTCTAAGCCCAGGGTACTGATTTTGATAATATGTGGCCACAATGTGTATCTACAATGTAGGGATGGTGCTTTGTTTTGCATACGACCCTAGTCCGACCACCGAAGGTCACGGTCACTGACAACTTATGTTTTTTTCTCCTTTGTTTATCATCTCCATTGGAGACTGCCCAGAAAGGGATTAGCATTTGTGATAACCGAGTTCCTTTTTGTTTTCATATTCTAGCTGGCTCTGGACCTTATTCGAAACAGGGGCTTAATGCCTTGTTGCGATGGCCTCTGCTTACGTTGTATTTTCTTTTATACCCCCCCCCCCCACCCCCCCCCCCCCCCCCCCCCCCCATGGCATATGAACGGGTCGAGGGGCCATATAGTTTTTCATCATTCGTCTGTCTGTAAAATTTACGTTTTTCGGGTTACGCATTATCTCTGCAAATCGGTAACTTCCAATCATTCATGCATTATTTTTCATTTCAATAGCCCACCCCATGTGACTTTTCATGCAAAGTTGTCAAAGACAAATGAATTAGAAAAGATATTTATTTGTTGGTTCCCGGACAAAGGCGTCGGTCCGGGGTTTATATCCAATATTTCAAATAAAATCAAATACTAAATGTAAAAAAATAAGCATACATCTTTGTAAAAGGAATCAATAAAATTAATTATTTTCCTGCTGTTTAATAAATCAAATCAAACTAAATTTGTAAAATAATCATAAAAATTAAAAATATATATTATAAAGTAATCCCGCAATGAAGGGGCTCTCAAACTTGTAACTATTATATTTTCCATGTTTTAACATAAATAAATTCTTGAAAAATACCTATAGTCCAACTAGGGAAGAAAGCGTCAGTCCATTGTATGTACGTGCGGTTGTAAGTATTTTAGTAACACCTTTCTTTCATAAACATCGTGAGCCGCTTCCTACCGATTTTGAATCACATATGGCCCCCAACAATGGTGTGTCTTTTGGGATGGGTGCTTTAGCATTATGACGCACACATCAGGACGGTCCAAGGTCAAAAGCCACTGCATGAGGACTTATTTGGTTTAAGGATAAGGGTAAAAATTCAAAATGCTGCCATCGAGGGGGGATTAGCTTAGTGAAATAACGTAGATGCCCATTTGTTACTCAAATACTTTATTGTGATTTGTTTTTCTGGGTTCCTGTTATTTTAAAAATAACAGTTGTCGAAGTTGGGAAGCTGCCCAGTAACGGCCCTTGATGTCATTGAGTGTGCCTGAAAAAGAAATCTGTCATAATCGAATTCAAACAATGTGGGATTTTCTGCTGGAGGTGTTTCTTAGCGCATTGCACAGAACTGGATTCTAGTCAAGGAAGTTTGGAGTTTTGATCCTCGGTCTTGTTTAAATACAGCAGCAGGCAAAGCTGTAATGGGGTTGTTTCCTTTCAGGTTATGGTTTAAGCTTAATCAAAGTTTCTAATGGTCAACATTGATTCAACCAGCTTGGTTTGATTGTTACCGTAATAAAAATGCCCAATTCTTGTGAGGTAAATTTTGTTGTTTTAATAGACACGAGGTATGTTCTTGATTTTGAATTGGTTAAAGAAAATTAGTCCCATAAATACATGGACAGTTAATGGGTTTTGTAAACATAAAAGTGTTTTTATATTGTTTCTTCCGATTACCACAAAAAAATACATGCACACACATTTGGTTGGAGACAAATATATGGTTAGAAATGAAATATACAAGCAAATTGTTTACAAACTTAAAATAATTTACACAAACATCTGTATTTTTTTTTATGTACCCCCAAAAACCTTTTTGTTTCTGACAATACATTTTAGTCCCACTATCCTTGTCTGTCCATCCTGTCCATCTGCCTTCCTGAGTCTTTGTCGTCAGTTTTCCTACGTGTTCCGTTACTGTAAGTCGGTCGTAATTGGCTTGAAACTTCAAAAACTTTTATCATCTTCCATATTTTCATACTATTAGTCCCACCCATCTCAAGGTCAATGTCATGTGACGTAGAACTTTTTAGTTAGCCATGAATAAAAACACACATAAATTTTAATTTTAGGGTTTTTTTAAATCACTGGTAATTATTCTTACATTAGTATTATTGTTAATTAAAATCATGATAATAATTTATTCATTTCAAATGTTCATGTAATTAGAATTGCCATTACAGGGATGAGAGACCCCAAACCATACAGGTTAAAATAACAATTAAATCTCGCTCTTCGTGTTTGCTTGCAGGAAAAAAAAAGAAAATCCTCCTGTTGGACATTTGCCGAGGATATCACAGGACACAGAATTTTGAGATTCTTCAAAAGTTCGTTCCTCTGCGGGCGAATAAATGAAGAAAACGATTAGCAGGTATTAAGTCCGGTGTCTTAACCTGTAGATTTTTCATTTTTTTATTTTTTAAGTCCCGATCCCTGCACATCTCTGCAAGTCTGATTTCGCGACTCCACTGTTTTGCCATTCGGTTAGCGAAATTCATCCACTTTATTCTTTAATTCCTCCCATGTATTTTTAAATTATTAATTGACATAAAATTAATGTGAATAATTTTGAACATTACCGGAAAACAACATACGTGATAGACTGGCTTTTCTTATTTTAACTCAAATGAAGACTATGGATTCAATTACATTTTATTGAAAAAACCTGATTATTTTGTTTTATTTCTCCATAAAAGTATAATTTGTTCTTACCTTGTAGCCATCCATTTGGAAACCGTTCCTCGTCGCGACGGTTACAGATGGGTGGTTGTAGTTGCAATAAATTCTTTCGAGAAGAAATAAGAAAACAATGGGTCACAAATTTTGGCAAACAGTTTCATACTTGGCTGTAACTTGTAATGACTCTGTCATCTGTTAGCCGAGTGTTAGGGTTAGGCTTGTCAATATTAGTGTGTTCATTCTGACTAACACAGTTATAATTTCCACTTATTATGACCCTGTTCTCTGTAGCCACGAGTGTTTAGGGTTAGGCTTCTCAAATAGTAGTGTTGGTTCGGCTGGACTTACACAGCTTATAATTCCACTTATTATGACCCTGTCTCTGTAGCCGTGTTGTTAAGGGTTAAGGCTTGTCAATATTAGTGTGTTCGGCTGACTACACAGTTATTAATTTCCACTTATTATGGACCCTCGTTCTCTGTAGCCGAGTGTTTAGGGTTAGGCTTGTCAATAAGTTAGTGTGTTACGGCTGACTGCCTCTGTTATAATTCCACACTGATTATGACCCATTGTTCTCTGTAGCCGAGGGTTGTGTAGGGTTAGGCTTGTCTAATATTAGGTTGGGTAACGGCTGACTTACACAGTTTAATTAAATTCCATTATTTCTATTATGACCCATGTTCTCTGTAGCCGAGTGGTTAGGGTTAGGCTTGTCAATATTAGGTTGTGTACTGCTGAACTTACACAGATTATAATTTCCACTTAATTATGACCACCTGTTCCCTCTGTAGCCAGATAGGTAAATCAACATGTACAATGTATAGTGTTTTGGATTGTGGGTCCATGTTGTTGGCCTCCATTGTAAGAAGTAAGTTTGCTGGAGTTTTCTACCCCAATTTGGCCAACCCGGGGGGGGGATTGGGGTGGGGGGTGGGGGCATTTGTGCGCTGATAGACCAACGTTTTCAATATTTTGCTTTTTTTTTACCCTTTTTTTTTTTTTACTCCCCTTGTTTTTTTCCAGGACAAGAAGACATTGGTTGGGCCTGTTTTCTTGTTTTTATGGACGGTGTGAATGTTGCTGTTCCAATGATGAACCTTGATCTACTTGGGAATGAAATGATGGCTGCCAATTAATCCGGGGCGGAATCTCGTTGGATTATCGTTCATCCAATTTCAAGGGAGTTTTGTGTATGGCTCTGTTTATATGTATGTCTGTATAATGTCTGTATATATAATATGTCTTGTGACTACGAATAGAAAATACAATACTATTTTTACATTTGCTAAATTATTTGTAAAAAACCATAGTTACATTTTTCAAATAAATTTTCTGAAATGACTGTTTTAGGTAGCCAAAATGTGTTATTTCTGAAATAGTTGGTAGCCCTAATTGGCTACTGCAGCTAACCAGTAGGAATCAACTATTAGTTGTTGCATTTGACTGGATGTTTCAGTGATGGGATATGAAGAAACATTGCGGTATTTATGGAAAATTTGGTAAGCTTTATTGATACTGCAAAGCTTACCAGTTGAATCAACAACAGTTGTGCCATTGAATTGGTGGTTCAGTGATGAATGATGAACAGTGCAGGTATTTCCTGAAATATTGGTAGGCCTAATTGCTAACTGCAGCTTCCTGTAGCGCCAACATTAGTTGTTTTGCATTGCTGGTGTTTCAGTGATGGAATTGAACCGAACATGCAGGTTATTTCTGATATTTGGTAGCCTAATTGGCTACTTTGCAGCTACCGTAAAGCGCTACATAGGTTGTTGCATGACTTGCGTGTTTTCTGTGAATTGAAATGACGAACAGTGCAGGTTTTTCTTGAAATATTGGTTGCATAATTGCTACCTGCAGCTTATAAGTAGCGCTAACATAGTTGGTTGCCATTGACTGGTGTTTTCAGTGATGGTAATGTCGAACAGTGCAGGTATTTCTGAAATATTGGTAAGCCTAAAATTGGCTTACTGCAGCTTACCAGTACGCAATCATCACGTTGTTGCATTGACTGGTGTTTCAGGTGATTGAAATGATGTAACAGTGGCAGGTATTTCTGAAATATTGGTAGCCTCAATTGCCTACTTGCAGCTAACCTGTAGCGCCTAATAACTAGTTTGTTGCAATTATGATGGTGTTGTTTTCAGTGATGGAATGACGAACAGTGCATGGTATTTCTGAAATCTTTGGGTAGCCTAATTGCTACTGCAGCTACCAGTAGCGCTAACAATTAGTTGTTGCAATTGACTGGTGTTTCAGTTGGATTGAAATTGACGAACGGTTGCAGGTATTTCTGAAAAATATTGGTAGGGCTATATTGAATAACATGCTGGCTAACCAGTAGCGCTTTAACACAGTTGTTGCAATTGAACTGGTGTTTAAGTGATTGGAATGACCTAACGGTTGCAGGTATTTTGAAAATATTGGTAGCCTCAATTGCATACCTGCTGCTACCTGTTAGCGCCTAACACTAGGTTGTTGCAATTCGACTGGTGTTTTCAGTGATGGAATGAAACGAATTAAAAAAATAAACCCCATGTTTTTTTGTTTTGGCAAAAGGGGGTAATTTCTGAAATATTGGTTAGTCCTAATTGCTAACTGCAGCCTACCAGTAAGGGAATCAACATAGTTGTTTGCATTGACTGGTGTTTCAGTGATTGGAAATGACGAAAACGGTGCAGGGTATTTCTGAAATATTGTGGTAGCCCTAATTGCGTTACTGCAGTCTACCAGTAGCTCAACATAGTTTTGTTGCTTTGATTGGTGTTTCGTGATGGAAATGTCGAAACAGTGCAGGTATTCTGGAAATATGGGAGCATAATTGAATACTGCTGCTACTGGTAGCGCTAAATTGGGTTGCATTGAACTGGGGTTTCAGTGAATGGAATGACGAATCAGTCCAGGTATTTTTGAATTATTGGTAGCCTAATTGCTACTGCAGCTACCAGTAGCATCAACACAGTTGTTGCATTGACTGGTGTTTCAGTGATGGAATGACGAACAGTGCATGTCATGATCAGGCTGTGGCTACACTTGTCCCATACCCAACACAAATGTCTCCAGTCACAGCTACATATACCAGACTGCAGTACATTTCAACTAAGTTTTATTTATTTTACAAATGCATTTGTTAGCGTAATGCTGGTCCTTAATGTGGAAGGAAACCCACTTGTCAGATCTGGCGACCACCATATGATCTCACTTACTGCCCGGTTTGAGGATCATTCTTGTGCCGAATAAGTAAGAAGCGCGATCGTTAACAATTCCGTTGGCTGGAAAAAAGGTGTGATTTAACCCTTACAACACTACAGGCCTGTATAGTGGTATTGGCAAAAAGTGTAGGTCCAGATCAGCCGGCTAGTAACGAGCTGTCTCATCAGGATCTGCACTCTTTGCAAGTAATTTTCATATTTTTATGAACAAGAACACTCCCTTTTCATAAATGGACTAGTCTGAAAATCATTTTGTGACAATTGGATTGGTAGGAAAATTAGCATATCACAGTCCATTCCAGTAACTTAGTGGTGAGTGAGTTAGCATTGTCAATCAGAGGAAGTTGGAGCATTTGCTCTGTAGTATCTCTGCTTCTGTAAGTCAAACTGACTTGAAGTCTCCTATGAGACACGTCATGCCACTTTGTACCGAAGAACATCAGCGATTTTTCCTAAAATATATTTACAGAAAATGTGATATTTTCTGTAAATGACGTCGAAAGATGACAACATTTTCATGGTAAATTCACCTGGCTAGGGTCAGTACTGTGTCCAAACTCACCTGACCGGGGTCAGTCATGAGTCCTATACTCCACCTGGCAGGGATCAGGCCTGTGTCCACCATTCACCTGACGGACGTGGTCAGCCTGGGTCCACACTCACCTGACCGGGGTCAGTCCTGTGTCCACACTCACCTGACCGGGGTCAGTCCTGTGTCCACACTCACCTGACTGGGGTCAGTCCTGTGTCCACACTCACCTGACCGGGGTCAGTCCTGGTGTGAGTTGTTGTGTCCACCACTCACATGACTGGGGTCCGTCCTGTGTCCACCACTCACTGACCGGGGTTTTCAATCCTGTGTCCACACTCACCTGACCGGGGTCAATCCTGTGTCCACACTCACCTGACCGGGGTCAATCCTATGTCCACACTCTCAGACGGATTGGAGGTCTTGTTTCAATCCCTGTATGGCGCATCTCATATGCTTCTTTCTCAATGTCCCGGACGGGTTGGAGGTCTTGTGTCAATCCCCGGCCTTAACATGAAACATTTACTGTCATAGTACCAATGCTCCAGATAAGGAATTTGTAATTGAGTATTGTCACTCCATCATTTCGTAAGCAATTCGGTATTTTAAAATTTTAATCGGGTAAAATAAAATCACATTACTGTTTACACATCAACAAACAGCAATTATTGAATGGTTTGCTTCAAAATAAAAACATGTCTTGGCATTTCATTAGAATTGTCTCCTTGGAGACAATTCTAATGAAATACCAAGATGTGTTTTCATGGAAAATAAGAAATAACATGCTATATTTGTGGTCTGTTTATTGTTTTCTGCAGTATGATAAAGGTACCACAAATTTTGTATGCTTTTTGATACTCTCTACTTCTGATTTCAATTGGGTTTTTGGCAATTTTAATTGGGTATTTAAGCAAACACGCAGCTTATCTAGAGCACTAATAGTATATCTATCCCAGTGTCTATAGGATTGTGTTTTGAACACCAGTATCTAGTAGACCTTAGTCGTTGTTGGCCCGTTAAACCCATTACCTTTCCATTATTGTTTTGAACTACAGCTGTCTGTTGGTATATGAAGAAATTCATGTCCAGATATTGCACTCATCAATTCAGACCTGTTTACTCCTATGGATCGTCCGTGGCTTCAACGGATTTAATCCTATGGATTGATACGATCATCCTACAGAGAAAATAAATCTGCTTTTCGGTCCGAGATCGCTGATTTCGAAATTGTAAAAGTATGAAGATAGCAGGATGCGAATCGCGACTTCTGGAAATTAAGACAATCACATTGAAAATTTTATTGAGTGAATATTTTCACATCCTAGGCCAGAAATATGCCTAAATAAAGTTGTATTATGTTGTGTTAAAGGGCAGCCAGATGACCAATGGACTTGTTTTGGTATGTTTACAAGCTGGATAGAGTGCTCCCCGCATGTAATTGGTGTGAAAGGGTCGTGCTACCAAGGGTGTGCTTCATTAGAACACGCACGTTCGTTAGGGAATAATGCTGGTGTATCCCCATTACTTATTTACAATGATGGAGTGTGGATACGAGTGACCGACTATGACCCGACCCTTAGTACTGAGAATCCTGAAACTGTCGCTAATTTGGAAGGTATCTGGCCATTTTGTAACCTTACCGTTTCATAACCGGACAATCTTGGTCGAGTAGTATCCATTAAATTGGTCAATTCGTAACCGTGCCGAAAACATTGGCCAATGTGTAACCATGCCAAAAACATTGGTCAATTCGTAACCTAGACTAGACACAAAATTATTATCGTAAGAAATCATTTGATGAAAAAAAATGAAACAAAAAAATTGTTTAATAACGATAAATTGAACATCTTTCAAACTGCATCATGTATGGACACGTACCGATAGAACAGTCAGCACCCACCATGGTGAGCTGGGAACGTGATTTCACAAGACCTCAGTTAGATAAATTTTTCACCCACCTTGTTGCATTTTATCTTCTAGGCGTACCAACCCAAAGACGTCCCGGACAAATCACACAAAACACGAACGTCAACAATCCAACAACGCGTCTCTATGGCAGCCAGCCGCCCCTGGTAACCAGCGGAGGTCACGCTGGTGTGCCCAGGGTGAATAACTCTAGCAGGATCGTTCCAACCGGCAGCACTGACCACCCTCCAAGGTTTGCCGATCGAATCGAGAGGTCACCGAGTGCAGGGACGTTGTCCGTCCCCAGTGGAGAGAGTGGGGCGGGGGTTGGAGAGACCACGGACACTAACGGTATTTACAAACTAATGTCAGCTTATAGAGTAGTTGCGCACCGTAACTCTTGCAATTTATTCTGCCGAGGAATCCTATGAGTGGAATCGTAACTCTGGCTACGGACGGTACAGGAGTAAATTGCAAAAAGAGTTACCTTCCCAACTACTAATAGGGTCAGGGTGTGGGATCATGTGTTTCCGAACAGCATGACGTCATGTTTTATATGTGTTACAGTAGATTTCCTTTACTATCTTTCTAATACAATGACACATTTTAATGAAATAAACTGCACCAACATTGCCCTTTATTGTATAGGCGGTTTTAATCTCATAATTCTGTCGTTTTGACGAAGAATCGGTTAGAGTAAATGTACATGTAAATAAAAATTAGAGCACATAAATGTAAGAAATAAACGGTACTCGATTCTGTGTGAAAGTTTTAAGTTATTATAATTAACTTTCAGAGCACCCATAAAGCACATATGCCATCGTATTTGGTGCGCTACATATCATCAAAATCCGTCCGTTTGTTAGGAAGCTTTTAAAGAAAATCTACTGTAAAAATGACGTCACAGATTACGTCACGTCAGAAAATCGGTTTCGGAAACCACATGATCTCACACCCTGAAGGTTAGGGTTTCACAAAACCAAGTTTATAATGTTTCTCAGGGGTGGGCATTTTCAGAATATATACTGAAATCAGGATTTGAGGTAATTGCAGAACATACATAGGAAGCACACTTTTACGCATCTGTGGGTGCACAAGTATGTTTGTTTAGCCATTTTCAGAATTTAGCATTTGATTTACCTGTCTGTTCCACGTAAAAAAATGTACCGTAAATGCTTTGATTTAATGACGGCACGTTCCATGTAAAACCATCTGGGGCCCGTTTCACTAAACTTCGTGCCACTAAAATGTTCGCAAGTGCAAAATTATGATAGTCTGTAAATGTTACATTAACAACGTTTTCTTGTAAACAATTAATGGATTTACATTTATTGAGCATAGGCTGCATATGCAGCCTATGCTCAATAAATGTAAATCCATCAATTGAAATTTCCAGACGATCCTAAATTTGCACTTGCGAACATTTTAGTCGTACAAAGTTTAGTGAAACGGGCCCCAGATGTGTCTTATACAAATAAACATGTTCACTCTTACTATTGCCAAAATAAAATGTTGCCCTCCTCAAAATATTTTAGTTCAAGAAATTCTGTAAAATGTGGCTGTGACTGGAGAAATGGGGTTTATGGGTTTTTGTGACAAGTATAGATCCATATCAGCCTGTGCATACACACAGTCTGATCAGGATCTGTACTGTTTGCCATTTCATCAATGAAACATCATGCTTCTAACAAACAATATGGATCATTATCAGGCTACAGTGGGTGATAGATGGGTAATTTAATGATCGACGTTCATCCTTACCGGAATCCCGACTGGAGACCTGGTTTGGCCCTCACATACGTCTTTGGCATTTTGTATGTGACAGTTGAATCTGGTTATACCCCTTATGTGAGTTTTACGATAATTCGTAATCCTATTTTAGGGGAAGGGGCCAAGTGACTTTGGTGTCGTATGGACCTGCCACCAGGTCAGGTTATTCTAATTTCAGGGCTGAATATATTGTTTCTCGATGTAAATATTCAGTTCTGATTTTGGAATTTCCCCCCCAAATGCAGCATGTTAAAATGGGATCGAACCCGTTTGCCCGGCCTTACATGACCTTAGCTGTTGATAGGCCGTTAAACACCAATAAACAAACAAACAAAATTATCAGGCTACAGGAGTGTGCTATTTGCTCGGGAGCTACACTGGTCACAAATCCCATAAGCCCCAGTTCTCCAATATCAGGCTGCAGGAGTGTGATATTTGATCAATAGCTACACTGGTAAACAATCTTGCAGTGACAGCAATTCCAGAACCAATATTCCTGCAAATCATCAACGAGCTGAAGGTCATGTTTGACGACCTTGGGAATGAGCTAGGGTACAGCAACGCCCAGTTGGTTCAGTTGAGCCAGGAGTGGCCTGACACGGGGCTCAGGACTCGCAAACTGCTCCGCGA
>CM055280.1:66608489-66668602 GCA_029237695.1 Conchocele bisecta
ATAGTTTTTGTTTTAACTCACCTTTTTGTTAGTAACACCATGTAAAATCACGCACCAGGAATAAAAAACGTAACATCATATAGAAAAATTGACGTTAACTATTTAGACCTGGTAGCCAGCAATGACCACCCCCTTCCCCCCACCCCCCCCCCCCCCCCCACCACCCCATGTTGGGATTATTTGTGTGAGTATGGTTTTCGGATTTCAGTAGCCTATTGTCTATCAATCCTGATCGTCTGCGCTCAAAAAGCCACTGGAAATGAACAAAATAGCGGCCATTTTAACAAAGCTGGTCGCCGAATCAGTATTAGAATGTTTAATTAATGACTGTTTACATTTCAGTCTGATCAACTATTAACCCTGGGTAAATTGATATAATTAAGTCACAATAAATTTCTTTTACAATCCGTAAAATGGCCAATATTTATACATTTTGTATCAGAACGTTAAAATGTCCACACTGTTATTCAGGGGCGAATAACCGAGTTTCCTTTAAAATGTTAACCGGGACAGTTTACTATTTATTTTCTGTATTTTATATTTTGATGTTGTACAATGATCATCATTGTTTTACAATCTGTCGAAAATATAATTTTTTCAGATGACGCAATTTATTAAAATTAAAAAATATCATGCCTCATCTTTGCAGTATGAAAGATAGCCTGATACCACCGCGGAGTCACCTAAATCCGAAACTGGTGAAATAGTTGACACAATTAATTTTACGCTTGGTTAATTAATTCCTATAGACAATCAAATGTGCCTACTGAGTGGGCAATGTACCCTTTAAGTGAGATAGAAAAAAAAAGGTTTCATGTTTTTCAGTTTCCAATCCGCCAACGTATTCCATTTGTATGTACAAAGGGGTCATAATACCAAATTTATACGGGCGGAGATCAGTTTATCGGACAAATGAAAATACCTAGTTAATTTTAATTTTGCAAACGAATTGCATTTGAGGTCATGCCATGTCATTGCTTTTTCATGCCAGTGAGAAAAGAATATGTCGGCATGGTATAAAACATTTTAGGTTAAAATTTGCTGGAACAACATTCCCAACTACGTCCACAATTTGATTACAACGACAAAAGTCATGCGGGAGCTCAATCGAGTTGCGCCCAAATTACGGTCATTGTTCTTACTAAATACAAAATACTATACCATTTATCAATACGGTGTCTTCCAGGAAATCGCAAGGGTAAATTATTTTTCTGCAGAAATACACAGAATGCTGTTTTTACACTTGTTTTACCAGGCGATAACCAATTAATGATTTCAACATGAGAACAGAAGTTATAGGAACGATTAGTCTATACGTTTATCGCCGGATAACTGATTGTTCGATGTTTAATTTTGGGGAAATTCTTACCACTGATGATCTGACCCCAATTTTAAGTGAAAAAGATGGCATAAAATTTTGCTTAAGAAATAGTTTACATGCATTGAGGACAGCAAGAACCGAGGATTGTGCCTGTGAAAAATTAGGTATGCCCATCAGCTGCCTATTTTTAAGAAAAACACTATCGTTAACTTAAACTGCCATTTTTGTCCGATAATTCCGAGGGAGGATTCCCCTGTACATGTATTTACATAAAATATATAAATGTAAATTGAATACACCGTCGAGTGAACATGTTATTATTTGTTATGTCATTATTATTTGATGGTATTGTGATTTTTTGGTTAGCTATATTGTTTGAACCAAGGGTTTTTTATTCATCTATTGGAACCACATAAAAAACAAAAATGGGGTTGGGTTTATTTTTTTTTTTAATAAGCACCGTATGGCTGCCATGTTTCATGATTTCACATGAATATTTCTGTTTTACATTACTTTCAGAAATTCTGAACGTCGTTCGTAGTATATTCGTATTGGAAATAGAACAAAAGAAGTATGATATGATTACTAAATATATGATATGATGTCAATGTTTTTCATTTAAGAATTGTTCCCATATTTATTAACAAATTTTGTATAACGTTGCCTAGCAACCAAATAATATTGTTTTTCCCATTAATTTTTTAGAGTGTGCCTTCTGTCAGTTGATTAAGGAATATGAGGTAACTTAAAAGTAGTGCACAAATATAAATAAATTATTACATTAACTTTACTTGACTATGTATTAAGCTTATTTAGCAAAATAAAATTCAAAATATATACTATTGTGGTACAATTTAATGGCAAATTTAGTAATTTTGGGGGAAAAATACGGAAGCGGTGGGTCGTGCTTGACGAGGCATTTCACATTGATCTTGAGCATTGTGCCAAAAGTAAGCATCACACACACCGTCAGAGAAGTGCATGCTTTAAAACCACGAAAAAAGTCAAGGTTGAAGAAACTTTTTTGACATATAAAAAAAAAATGGCTTACTTTCCACAACCATGTGAAGTCAAGCTTCAATGTTAATGAAGCGGCATGAGGTGTGGTTTCCAAATTCCTAATATTAAAACAATCCATCAATGTAATATTAATGTTATAAGCGATGAATGTAACAAGTACAAACCATTTTGACTGTCAAAAAAAATGTCTCCCCGTATCTTTCCGCAATTAAAATGTGAAGGTTACAAAATGTGATGGTTCAAGTTAATGGGACAATGGGAAAAAAGGTGTGTTTCCAAATGCTCACAATGTATCAAAGTGTCCAAAATATTGAAAACAGAAATTCTTCAAGTAACATTAAAAGTTATATTCATGATGAAGGAAAAACTTTGTGCAAATTTTCTGGCGAAAAATAAAAAACCCATGGCTAAAGTTGATTTCCGCAAACGTGTGAAGGTAAAAAAGCTCCAAGATATCAGTGTGATTTCAAATGCTTAACATGTATCAAGTGTTACACACATTGTTAGTTATACCCATGATAACCGAAGCATGTACAAATCTTTTTGACATTTGGGACGACGCGCGGTACGACGACGACGGAAAAATAAGGCGACTATAGTCGCGCCTTCTGCTTTTTTTCCAAATATGTGTTATTTTAATATTTTCTTATTTTCAAAAAATTTATACTGAACGAAAATGTTCACTATATTGAAATGTGCTCCAAAATTAAAGAAATTTTAAATTTTAATATAACTAAGGTGATAGGCGTTGCCATAATTAAAACAAGTTAATTACTTCCTAAACGCACATTGCTTTTGGTGATTGTTCCATGGTGTTATGGCAACAAAACCACACATTACTGTGATACACACTATTTGAAATAGATTAATCGAATCAACCAATACGTTTTTTAACAACTAAATGAATATTTAAGAAGTAACGTAGCTGTCATGCCAGCCAATGAATAATGTTTCCAAGTGTCATTACTTTATTGAATGACCTTCGTATTTTATCAAGAAAGTTAACAAGACAACAGAATTGGTGCAATATCAATCGTACATATTCGTGGAAAGGACAGGTTCATTTAATTGGTGAGGATTGTTTTCGCACTAATACAAAAAAAATAACCAGTACCCAATAGTTACGACCAAATGGACTATGGTCAGCAAAAGGACACATTATACAAAGTGCATTACACTGCCAGGCTGCGGTTAATCGTTTCTCCTAGTCAGCCAACTCCTTAATTATAACTTAAGGCCAAAAGAAATAAACCTTTACAGTATATAAATGGTTCGATAATTTCGTTGAATATAATTAAATGTTTAAAAACTTGATGTAAAATGTTTTTAATTGCTGGAATCTAATCTGCAAACTATTGCATCAAAACATTAGATGCATGTTGTTTGCCAAATATTAAGGATTTTCATAGAGAAAATCTTGTTTTTTATCTATTATTTTTATCTGTGATGTTACTTCCTGCTATAAATGTAGCTAGCAAGTTTTAGCCAATTCCTGTATACCATATCCTTTTCATAATAAAAAATGAATAAATGAATTAAAACGAAGTCCACAAGGCCATCCCATTAAACCTCTTAAGTGGTATATAGGCCAGGTGGCCCATTTGGTCTTGTCCGTAATTCCCACAATGCCGCACTTCCGTGCATCCGCGCAGTACATAATAAAATCCTATATGTAGTACACCATTGTAGTCATATGAAAAGCTATCTAAGGCTATTCAATTAACTTGGCGGGAGGTAAGATTAGTTAAAACCGTTAGAACGCTTACGATTAACTTCCCGATATCCCAAAAACGACCATATCTTAAATAAATTTATTCCTTGGGACTTCACCCTAACCCAAACTTCCCGTACCAATAAAATCACTACGTACCACCTGTTTTATTTAATTGGGACTATTGCACAATGAATAAAATGCGCCCCCCCCCCTTCTTTTGGTCACAAAAGACAACTAGAACACGTAATTATCATCAGGATTTAATCTTACGTGCCGACATTTTCGGTACCAACCTCAGTAACAAAGTATACAAATGTTTCCTACCTATTGGTTCTGGTGGGTCCTGGTTCGTGCTCCATGACTGTTCTAGTTGCCCACTGCTCTGGTGTTTGTGGCGTCGATAAAACCGCCTCATCCCGTATGTTAGCCAGTTGTCCGCCTCTGTGGAATCCGGAATCAGCAGCCCTGATTCTCAAGATAACACTTCGAGTTGCACCGGAAAACTGTTTCACAATATTTCAAGTCTTAATACCACGATTACACTCACAACTTTAATGATCATGGTTAATAAGTAATTATTAAATTGTGGATTACAGGATAGTAAGTAAAGTGGCCCAACTAATAATATATGCCAAAATTCTATGATATTGGGAAGAAAAAAGTCCAATGCATATCCCCAACTATAGAGATGGTAAGAGTAATACTCAAACTTTGATAAAATGGCACATCTACCAACCTAAAACTAAATTTTAGCAATCATCTAGTACTAAATCCGTCCATATGGTCATAAGTGAAAATCAATTATAGAGTAACAACTCTAACACTAGTATAATATACAAAAAATACCTAATGAGTAATTGGACCACCTTCACATTGGGAGATATAGTCCCGGTACACAATCCCAAATCACAAACGGTATTCCATAAAGTGTACATCTTTACTACAGGATTGTTTATTCAATGCTTGACAAATTAAGTTTCCCCGTTCCTGCAAGACGGTTTCCTGCAGCAAACCAAGGGACCTAATTTGTATATGTCTCCACACTGTTCCGACATTAGATATGATATACAAAACTTTGAAAAAGGTAGTTTGTGACTTCCAAGAAGCGGCCTTCATTAATATGAGGCTAATGGAATCTCCCTGTTTGGCATGGATAAACAACAGGAAATACACAACAAGAAATCACTTGAAATCCGATAATTATGGAACGCCTTGACTGCCTTAACTGAACTAATATTGTTATCTTATGTGGATTCATCGTTATTTTATATGGATTCATCTTCATCCTATGTGGAATCGTATTTATCTTATGTGTATTCATCTTTATCTTATGTCAATTCGTATTTACATTATGTGGATTCGTATTTATCTTATGTCGATTCATCTTTATCTTATGGTCAAATCGTTTTAATTTATATTATGTGGATTTCGTATTTATCTTATGTTGGGATTCGTCATTATTTTCTTATGTCAATTCGTCTTTATTTAAAATTATGTTGGATTCGTATTTATTTTTCTTAGGTCGATTCATCTTTATTACTTATGTGGATTCGTATTTATCTTATGTGGTAATTCATCATATTAATCGTTATTGTCAATTCCGTCTTTATCTTATGTTCGATTTCATCTTATTTTTCTTATGTCAAATAATTCATCTTTATCTTATGTCAAATTCATCTTTAATCGTTGTTATGCCAAGGTCGTCTTTATCTTATGGTCGGAATTCATCTTTATTTTAATTATGCGGATTCGTATTTATTCCTCATGTGTAGTCATCTTTATATTATGGTGGGTAGCGCCTCCTTTAATCTTTATTTCAGTTTTCGACCCTTGAGAATTGATTTGTATTATAATTATATTACACCTCTTAAATATTTGTATTTACAATGTAATCGTTTTGGTATAACTATTGTTTTCTGAAAGTATAATTGACGTGTATTGGTTGTCTCCGAAATGTTAATTCAACATGCATAAATGTTTCATACATCTCTGGAGGAGATTTGATCGGCACTTTTCTTTTTGACATTACTCACCACAGTCTACGGAGCCGCCTTGAAAATTGACTTGTTTATTACAATTAATTTTATTACACTCGTAATATTGTATTTATATTTAAACATTCTTTTACAGTTTTATTGTGGTCCCACCCTGTCCAGTAGAATATGGAGGGGAACCCACTATCTACCACCAACCCGTTACACCTGGCCAACACCGACCAATTGAAGCCTGGTTTACTTATGAAACAGTGGCCCAGTTTGGTCCAGATATAATGGTCTATGATATTGACGGAGAGCGAAGTCCGGTTACATTGGTGCCCCAACGTGGAGACGGCCAATGTAAACCGGACATTGGCGCCCAACGAATACTCCATGGATGGAACTAGGTCAAAATAGTGGGACACATTGTGACTAATATGGTGTCTATTTTGCGCACCAAGATTACACTATTATTAAATTGACATGCGATGCATGCACCGTTCGGCTTTATTTAAAATGTAGTTAGTATGCACGAATAAAACGAGGCTATGATATGATAATACACCTCTCTACCTATATTTGTTTGGACTCGTCGATTGACCTCCAGCCCCCCCCCCCCCCAAAAACTTTAATTATTAATCGTCTGTAATTTTATACCCCGCTTTGAGACTGGGCGCGTTATTATTGTACAAATATTATTGTAAACACGTGCTATTATTTAAATAGTTTAACAGTCATAATGTTGTAACGAACATGGAATTATTTGTATACCAGCGCAAAACGCATTAACATTCGATTTAATAATTAGCTAAGTTAATGAGTTAACAATCGTTTTAAGTGCTCTAATTGGGTAGATTCTGCTGTTTGGTGATCGGACGGTCGTGGAGTTCGAATATGCCCAAAGGCCAAAAATACATTTTTTCTCTCGCTTTTACTATTTTGGCGCCAGGAGGGTTAAAATCGCACACAATCCCGAAAACAGTCGTGCAATTTACTTTTACACAACCATTTTAAAACAAAACAACTTCACTTTGAACCTAATCATTGTGAAATGCATTCTTTGCACATTCGTGGTGGTTATTATTGTGGAAAGTCCACCTCAACTCCACTACAAATGCAAATATGTTACGGAGAACAACCCATGTCGAAAAATAAACTCTCACTTCCAGATAATAAACAAAATAAATAAATAAACGTGGATGCATGTGGTTCAAATAATTTACCATGTTAATTGTTGTTACATGTAATAAATGATGCATTATTAAAAAGAAACAGGAAAACACCAAAAAACATTAATTTAAAAAAAAAAATTTAAAAAAAAAAATAAAAATAAATATTATATAATGGCCAAAGTGAAGAATCGAATGCATGCAGTGCAAAATTAAAAATCAAGTGGGCCAACCGTTGGCCGGCCAGTATTTAACCCCACTGCTCCAGTATGAGAAAAACTGTTTTGTCAATTCGCAAAATATATCCGATCTATGACTATAACGACTGCGCCATAATAAACAGGGAAATTCATTGTTTATTTATACACCAAGTATTTTATATCAAACAGAAAGCATGTAAAACAACGCCATGTCCAGGCTGGTTATACTTATATATATGTCCGCAGACGATAAAACTTAGCTAACTTGTTTACATACAAACAGAATCAATAAACAAAAACACAGAATAGGTGAGACAGTTAAAATATACCTGTGGCAATATTCCCTATTTTCAATATTGACTTTTGAAGATTTGTCATCAAGTGTTAATGTAGTCAGAGGGTTTTTACAGTGAAGATATCAATGCCGTAGGTAGTGAGTTCCGAATCTTAGTTTTTCATAACATGTAATTTACACATATATTTGTATTTCATTTATTTATTTTATTTTATATTATTTTCTTGTTTTGTATGTGTTGTTGCTTCTTAGAAATTACATTTAACTAAAGCATGAGATAAGAATTACATGTAAGAACCGTTAGTCTCATCACTTTGAAGAAAAACTAATAACTAAATGCACATATTGTGTGTAACATGAAAGAATCTTTGGAGTATGTTCTCGCTGATCAATGTCCATATTGAGGTTCCCCCCCCCCCCCCAAACAGCAATAGTGATAATCCCTTCACCGTTTTCACTTATTTCCAGTTCGTCCAGCAAGCAGTCATAAAAAACACAGAATGATATCGACAAAGTAAATGCGTTTTTGTGAGGTTACGAAACTCTCGACCTAGATAAAATGAACAAAAAGTTCCGCCTAACGTATGGATATTTTCCTCCCCGGCTTTTCGATACCCACAAGAGCCACACTACATGACTAATTTTTGCGCACACCAAGCTACACTTTTATTTTATTTGGCATGCATGCACGAGCAACTTTATCATGTTTAGTTTAGTATTAACACGAAAACGAGGCTATGATATGATAATACACCTGGTCTACCTATATTTGGACTCATCGATTGACCTCCAGCAACTTATTATCGTCTGCCATTCATGATTTATACTTATACATGAGTGTGTAGTGTTCTATTATAGCCCGATCAAGGTCGTCACTATGTAAACAAATCCTTTCATAACACTTGCTATGTATTGGAATATGTGATCACGATTGACATCGTATCGTGAATCACTGGACGAAACACACTGATTATTCTGTTGTTACAGTGACCTGGTGAAGAAAGGTTCCCCAACACACAGGTGTGACTTGCATGTTTACATAGATTACACAGTAACCATGGTAATTGGTGTGGTTTGACTCAGTGTTCCGCAATACTGATCTCAACTTGACCTGACCTGACACCGGACAGTACCCCTACTAATCACATGCTACAACTACCTGCTGGTTCTGGTTGCACATATAACAGCTCAGACTAACCCCTGCACGAAATATCATTGTGTAGGTCTGCACAGGCAGCCAGCTATTGGGTAGAGATAAATTATATCTATCTAGCAGATACTCACCCAGATCTGTGACCGACATTGACCTGGCGTGGTTTGTTGATACCCCTCCCCCCACCCGTGAACATAAATGCGGTTGATATCAGTCCTCGAGAATAACCGATATCAGTACCAGAATGTGACTGATGTCAGTGACGAGTGTAAATGTTGGTAGATATTTGGAAGGCAGATAACACATGCAATATTTGGTGATACCTTGATATTGTGGTGATACAATCTGCAGTTGATATCTGTACAACAAAGAAACAACAAATATTCATCCGGTGATACAGTGCAACATTAATATATCTATGTTAGATGGCATACACCTTCTAGCATAGCCATATTAGTTTGTGAGTTTCGCGCTACATTTGTGAATTTAATATTCTATGTTAGATATAAATAATACAGTCTAGCATAGCGATATTTAGTTTACACAGTTTTCCCTTTTTGGATGAGGCTGGAAGAAACCAATTGAAGATTCGACATCGACATAATTCATCCTGCAAATTAAAGTAATTGCAGTGAACTTGAGGGTCATCGCAAAATATTGTGATGCTCTATTAATACAATGTATAATTTATGTAATAATAGTAATACATAAATTAATACGATGTATATATTTATGTAATAATAATAATAATAATAATAATAATAATAATAATAATGCTATTTTACATGTCTAGTTTGTACTTTAACATGCTCCACGATATGACGTCGGAATAGGTTTTAGTTTTTCCTGATGACGTCATATCCTGGCAGTTACTATGGTAGAGTAAACAATGGCCATTGTTGAATCAGCAGTTTTGCTTCACAGAAAAGGTATTCAATTGTTTTGATGTAATTTGTGTATGCTGAAGGAATTGGTTAGTTTTAATTTAAAGAGGGAGTTTCTTGCATTATATTTAATAGATCTGTTGTCATTCATAGAAGATTATTTAGAGTTTTATGGGGATTTTATGAATTGATTTTGACTATGATGACTCTCTAAAAACATGTGATGTTATAATTGAGCCATCAAATAACTTCACTGAAAGTCATTCGTTATTGATAGCAAGGAGCATAGCAGATCTACAACGAACAGTGACCTCAAAAGTGAGAATATTAAATCCATCCAAAGTGTGTAAGTCAGTTAATCAGGATACTGTTATAGGCATAGCAACATATATCACAGAAGACTCTATACATCGTATTCGAACAAATGAGACTGAGGATGAAGGCAGCGTTAGACGAATTTAGTTTGTTGATGGTACACACATAGAGAAAGGATATAATAAGAAAGAAGTTCTGACAAGAAGAAGGTATGAAACATATTGTATGAACAATATACCAGAAGACTTACAAGCTTTATTTGAACACTCGTGTAAAGGTAAAACAATTAATGAGAAGATGCAAGTGGCGGAAATACTACGAGAATACCAATCTTCATTTTCTGTAGATGAAAATGATCTTGGAATGACAATTTTAGTGAAACACGAAATAGACACCGAAAATGCACGGCCATTCCGTCGAGTTAAATTAAACCATCATATGAAGGACCAGTGATTGTTGTGAAGAAAATAAACCAACTGGACTATGTAATTCGGACAAGTGGAGATGGGCCGACTAAGCGAGTACATCATGCTACACTGAAAGTGTTCAAAGGAGAATATATTCCTCGGTGGGTTCTGAAACAAAGTACGTTACTTTCGGGACAGCAGTAAACATATAATAGAATAATAATTGATTTGCGAGGACGCAAATGTTTTAAGGGAGGGGTAATGTGACGCTCTATTAATACAATGTATAATTTATGTAATAATAGTAATACATAAATTAATACGATGTATATATTTATGTAATAATAATACTAATAATAATAATAATAATAATGCTATTTTACATGTCTAGTTTGTACTTTAACATACTCCACGATATGACGTCGGTATAGGTTTTAGTTTTTCCTGATGACGTCATATCCTGGCAGTTACTATGGTAGAGTAAACAATGGCCATTGTTGAATCAGCTGTTTTGCTTCACAGAAAAGGTATTCAATTGTGTTGATGTAATTTGGGTATGCTGAGGGAATTGGTTAGTTTTAATTTAAAGAGGGAGTTTCTTGCATTATATTTAATAGATCTGTTGTCATTCATAGAAGATTATTTAGAGTTTTATGGGGATTTTATGAATTGATTTTGACAGGTCGGATTGTTTAGATTTAACCAATTGATTCCAGAATTGCGGATTCTGTAGTTTTTGTGCCTCTGATTTATATCACTGCGAATGTGCAGCATCTGGGTCTTTTTGGCATTGATTGTTTGACATTATTATTGATAAAATAGTTTAGTTTCCACTAATTCAGTGAAGCAATAACAGTCTGATTTATTGCTAATCTTGTATAGCAGGACTACAGTTAAATGCATACTCTCTGAATTAGCATAGACTAGAATGAGATCATAGTATCTTTTATCATATTGGTGTTGCATATTTACGTCCATTAAACTGTATACTTCATTACCTGTAGACGACCCGACACGCTACCTCAATCGCGGTCGTAACAATATTATTCACATAAATTGTATGCGCCCCTTTGGATGGTGTCCCATCTGTCTGTCCAACTGTCCATCTGTCTGTTCATCCGTCTGACCATTTTGTCCGTTTCTCAACCATTATTTCTATCAACTATTGTATTGTTGTTAGGAGACTTGTGCTGTACAGATTGTGCATTAAATACAGGAGGCTACTGACTGAATAACACAATTTGCTGCACAGTGCTACATGTGTGAACGGCTAGGAGCTGAAATAGACAATTTGCTGCCCAGTGCTACATGTGTGTGATTGTGTGTTATAGGACATTGATTTCAGGAGGCTAGGAGCTGAAATTTACAATTTTCTGCACAGTGCTACATGCGTGTGTGACTGCAGATCAATTTCATGAGGTTCAGGAATAAAAAGTACAATCTGCTGCATAATGCTAATCGTGTGTGAACATTGATTGATTTCAGAAGGCTTTACACTAAAATGTATCATTTGCTGCACAGTGCTAATTGTGTATAATTAGGCATTGCGTTGTGGAGGTCCTGAACTGAATGGCACAATTTGCTGCACAGTGCTAATTGTGTTTTACCATTGATTGATTTTGTGAGGCTTGACACTAAAACGTACCATTTGATGCACAGTGCTAATTGCGTATAATTAGGCATTGCTTTGTGGAGGCCCTGAACTGAATGGCACAAGTTGCTGCACAGTGCTAATTGTGTATACTTGTGTATTTGTTTCACCAGGCTCAGAGCTAAAATACACTATTTGCTGCACAGTGCTAATTCAGTAATTTGTTTGGCGGTACCGTGGTAATACTTGTTTGTGATTATTATCTGGGGGGTGATATGCCAATTTACATTTATAGCAGTGCTTGAATAGAGGCTCGAGGCTAAAATAAATTGTAAATCCACTTTGTGTTTTCTTTTGTACAATTACATTAAATAAAATACATTGTTTGTTCACTGTTGACTTAAGATAATACATACCAGGCAGTATGATTGTGTAATACCAGTACCAAGTACATAATGCAATTATTGTGACAAGACATTACATATCCAGTTGAGGTAGATGTGTGGTGATTGATACATTTATTCAAGAGATACAACACAGAACTTGCACTTTAGAGGTGAGGCTGAAGTTCATCGATAACGGCACTATGGCTAGGATTGGAAAGAAGGAAATGGAGAGTGTGAAAGCAGATATGGAGAAGGTGGAACAGGAAGAAATAAAGTGGGTTAGTTCCATAGACAATATTGATGAAAGAATGAGGCAATTGTACTTAGCAAATTCGAATGCCCAAGGGGAAAAATCAACAGCGGACCTTGAGAGGGAACTGAGAACGAGAAGAAGGGAACAGTTGCGACTTGAGATGGAACTGATACAGAAGGACCTGCTGGAACGACAAGAGAAATTACGCAACATAGACAGAGGAACAGAACATAATGCTTCACATGTAAATGCAGCTGAAACAATACAACAAGGCCATGATATTAATAGTAGGAAGTTAATTGACCAATCGATACTAATGGTTGCGACTATTGGTAGTGGATTTGGCAGTTTGGGAACAGGGGGTACATCAGTGCATCGACCACCACCGGAAACCACGAGACAACATTATAGCAAACATGGTTGTGAATTGTCCATAGATGCACTTAGTGAGTTGACTATGACGATGAATTTTATAGTGTGATATCCATCGACCGAATGCAAGAAACTAGCCATATGGCTATAGCACAAGATACTAGTTTCACCAGCGGTCACTCCAACGCGAGAATAACACCACATAGCTTCCTAACAGACACAGCAAGAGAATACATGCATACCAAGGGAAACTTCTGGTGTACTTGACGGTTCTCTTTCGACCAAGACAGACCACCTACAACAGAAGAAGATGAGGCTAGCTGAGGACAGACTGGCTACCTTAGGGAGAGAAGCGGAAGAGAGACAGAGAGAAGAAGACATTATTAAACAGAGGATACTCACTATGAAAAGAAAATAACACTAAATGGAGTTGGAGAGTAAGCGGCTAGCGAATGAAGAACAGGAGAGAGCAACCCGTTTGCATGAAATGGATCGAAGGCATAAGCAGCTGGAAGACGATAGACATAGAGAACACATATTGATAGACTTGCGGGCAGAGGAGCATCGGATGGAGATGACGATTTGAGAACAAGAACAGCGAGAAAGGAAACAAAGGGAGCGGCTTCAAAGAATGGCAAGCGAAGAACAGAGACTGCATATGGTACTATTAGAACAGAAAACTATTACACGGCAACAATTGAAGAGAGAACGTTAAGATGACCAGTTGTTCGACTGGGAATCAGACGTCAGACAAAGGCAACAGACTCGGCCGGATATAGACAGATTGTCGGCACTCTTTGAAACGGAGAAGAAGATAGCACGGGCTATTGAAGCAGAGATGCTTAGGAAAGACACTGCCGGAAATCTAGAGAAGCAGGAGTTCGGATATGATCCTGATAGGACGAGCGATCAACACCCCCGACAACCATATGCTGATGGACACCCGGGACACGTATACATGAAGCCTACCATAAATGTATTCTCTGGGATGGAACCAATTCCCAAAGGGGTTAAGCAAAACGGGTATTGCTCCCATTGGGTCCACTGGCTACTTCCACTGAGATCATTGAGAAGATGGAAAGTGTCTTCGGGAATGTCATCAGCGGGGAATCCGTCCTTCAACATGTTTACACCATCAGACAAGAGAAGGGCGAATCAGTGATGTCCTGGGGACTGAGACTTGAGGAAATCCTCCAGAAAGCGATCACCAAAGGGCAGATACATCCACAGCAAAGAAACGAAATGTTGCGAAGAAAATTCTGTAGAGGACTATACAGTAAGAGATTGAAAACTGCTACTAGAGTGTATTTCGAAACCGAACACCACTTCGAAGCACTCAGACGAAATGTCCGCGCCGAGGAATGCGAAATGTTGAACAACGATAGAGAAGACGTGGTGGAATCACTCGATAACAAGGATAGAACAGCACACCAGAGACAACTAAAACTGGACCGCAACAAGAATATGTTGTCCGATTTGATCAGTAGGATGGAAAGCATGGAAAAGAAGTTAGACGAAATGAAGAAACCGCGGAATCAAGGAAACTGGCGTACACGAAATAAAGCCAGAGCTGATGGAACAGCACAAGACAAGACAGGCGGAGAGGGATCAGCACCGATCCCACCAAGCCAAGCTGAGGGACATTTAAACCGGTAGCTGCCTCCATCGCAGGGCATATGGCAGGCATCCACACGGAAAAGAGCCCAGATCAAACTATTTATGACAGACTTATTGGCTCCACCAATGAGAATACCATTGGTAATAGAAGGGACGGAAATGACCGCATTGATTGACTCTGGATCCATGGTCAGCACGATAAGTGAAAATGGTTACAAGCAACTTAATCCACGACCACAACTTCACAGTCTACAGGAAGTACATCTGAAAGTAAAGGGGGAAAATGGTCAAGCATTACCCTACCTAGGATATATTGAAGCTGAGATCAGTGTGCCATTTATGGAATTGGACCCTGTATGTGTGCCGTTATTAGTTGTACCTATGACAGAGTATAACCAGAACGTGCCAGTCATTGTGGGTACCAATATCATCAGGCAGTACCAGTCCGAAATGGATGAAGATCATGACACCTTTATACCTCCTGAGTGGACTTTAGCATTCAATGCCATTTCAAACTCTGGAATCAGATTTGTGCGTACAACCAACAAATTGACACTAAGACCCATGGAGACTAGAACCATTACTGGATTGATACGGACGAGCTCCACTGTGGAAGCAGCCGTGACTGAACGGTGCAAGCAAGAATATTCATCGAGAGAGGCTGCTTGTCCCAGAGTGGTTAGACTTTCCAATCCAGGGAAAACGTCACGCGTCCCAGTCAAGATCTGCAACTTATCGGCCAGGATAGTTACCTTACCAGCCAAATCAATTGTCTGCGAGCTTCAGGAATTGAAGGTGTTTCGAAACTGTTCCATGTCTGATCAGCATGAACCAGAAACTCAGAAATCATCTGTTCATGTACATCAACAAACCACAGCCGATATAGAACCTAACACAGTTAAACCACAATATGGCATAGACCTGGAGGACACAGACCTTACCCGGGAACAGAAAGACAGAGTTATGTCAATGATGGCTGATTGGTAGGGGATCTTTTCACAAGGAGCTACAGATCTTGGATACACCGGTGTTATTAAACACAAGATCAAGTTGGATGACGAGAAACCCTTCAAAGAGCCATATCGGAGGATCCCACCCGCATTGCTTCAAAAAATTTGTGAAGATGTGGCTGAAATGTTGGAAGTTGGTGCCATTCGGGAATCGTGTAGCCCATATTCATCCAATGTTGTGATAGTTCGCAAGAAGGACGGCAGCATCAGATTCTGCATAGATTATCGCAAGCTGAATCAGAGGACTACCAAAGACGCCTACGCGATTCCTCGAATTGAAGAGACACTGCATCTCCTAGCTGGATCCACTTATTTCACAAAGTTAGACTTGAAGAGCGGCTATTGGCAGGTGGAGCACGAAGAAGAGGACAATCACAAGACAGCTTTCCATGTCGGATCAGTCGGCTTTTTTGAGGCCAACCGGATGCCTTTCGCGCTTTGTAATGCACCCGCCACATTTCAGAGGCTGATGGAAAGATGTATGGGCGACATGAACCTTCGGGACTGCCTGATATACTTGGATGACATCATCATCTTTTCGTCAGACTTCGTCACGCACTTACAACGCCTTAGTCGAGACGTGGGACCCCTAAAAATGGGCCAACCTTGCACTAAGGTACTACTAACGTTTTTTGATGGATTTCGGTAGTTTAATATGTCCTTAAACAGAATCCGCCGGATGACACGCTGTCATCCTTGAGCATTTTTTTTATCGTCGTTTGAAAATGGTCACCAAAATATTTTATTTTTTTTTGTAAAATGCACACATATTATATTACCGATAAATACGTACTAGATTAGATCGCTGTTATATGAATATAATTTAGTTGTACTTTTATCTCAAGCACTAAATACTATATATATGAATGAATTGTTGAGAAATAATACTCGGACAAGTTAACTGGATGGGCATGAGCCGTGCTCGGGGACGGCAAATTATACAAATGCTGTAGGCCTACTACTACTCTAAATTCACATCTGGTGTCGATTTAATCGCGTTTTGCATATATGGTACGATTAACGCAGCTGGTAGTGTACCCATACAACTGCATGCTATGAAAATACAGCTATAAAATCACAGCGTTGTTATAGTCAAATATTACTAGTAATTCCCAGTGTTGTTCAAGTCAACTATAAAAGCACGGCGTTGTTCATGTCAACTATACAATCACAACGATATAACAATGTCAAATCTGTGCTGATGAACATCATTTGGCGCTATTATGTATATTGCATTGCTTTGTATGATAATCTACGTATTCGTATTAAGTACATAAACACAACTTGAAATCCGCAAGTGCGTATCCAGACGGTACAACGTTCAAAGGATAAACCCTTGGCATATTCAATACTAAGCCGCGAAAGCGGTAGTGTATTATAAGTCAGGGTTTTTGTGTCACATTCTTCTATCACAATGTCTACTACGGTATGCATCTTTCCAAACTGCACGCAGGGGGACAGTTGTCTTATATCGTCAGGTTCACAGAGAATACGGACAATAATAGCGGGAAGTAAGTCGCGGGGTGACACCCTTCATTTAACTCTTGAAAATTGACTTGAGAACAATCCCGATTTGAACATAAAATGTCACAAATCGTGTGTAACTACATACACTTCGAAACAGCATATCAGCAGGTCTAATAAGAGACATGGTTGCATGGAAGAGCGGTGTCACAGCGCACCTCCTATCAGACGCAGACGGTCAGAGTTGCAATCATTTGAATTCAGAAGGCACTGTTTATTTTGCGGTGGTCCATGTGTGCCACGCGACAAAAAGAACCCATCGAGATGGAGAGAAGTAGTACAGTGCAGTACTACATACATTCCCGGAGGGATGTGCATGAAATCTAAGATTTTGCAAGTTTGTGAGGACAGGGGCGATTCTCAGGCTGCTGATGTAAGAATAAGAATCCTTGGCGCATCATCAGATCTTCACGCCGCAGATGCACAATATCACAGGAATTGTTATCTATTATTTATGCAGGAGAAAAATGTTAAGGCGGCACAATCTAACATGTATGCCAACCAAATTGCCGACAATGATGGAGTTTTTCTTCGTCTTGTGGAGATAATGAATGATGATGCAAGTCATATATGGACATCTGTTGAACTTCACAACCGGTATAATGAGTTGAGCATGGAAATTGATGCACTCAGTCGCAGGGAGATCATTACGAAACTACAGAACCACTTCGGCAACCGTTTGGTGAAACTCGATATTTGCGGTTGTGCAAGTCTATTCTGTTTCAAAGATCACTTGCCTGGTAATCTTCGATTAGAGAAAGTGGATGACAATGAGGAGAAAGTTATGATGGCTAAACTTACAGATAAAATCACTGCCGAATGTCGCGATTTGCCGTGAACACAAAACTATGACATCGGCATGTTCAGAAAATCAAAGACCATAGAAAACACAAGCTCCACACTTCTTTCGTTGATATCAGGCCTAGTTTCTAGTGGCAAGGTAAGTAGAGCCTCTATTACCCTCGTGCAATCGATCCAAGCTCACATAACAAAGTCATACAATCAAACAACGTTGGGCTTGGCCTTGAAAGTACACCATCGATTCGGATCTAAGGAACTGGTGTATTTATGTTCTAAGATTCCGTACGTCGGCAGCAATATACACAGGTTCGCAGCCGTATACACTTAGAGGACTGAATGTAGACGACGGTGGAGAGTTGGCGTCCTGGATTGACAACTATGATCTGAATATAGCCGCGCCAAATGGGTGTAGGGAAACTCATGCGTTGGTTGTAGAAGTCACGCAACAGCCTACCAAAGGATGAAACTGATAGCAACACATCACACCCTGTCATACCAAGGGTCAGTTTGGCGGAAATGAGCAGCGCAGAGCTCAGTGAATTGTCGCCCATTGAAGTTCAACATTACGACGGTCCTAAAAATCCACTTCCACCTGCCGTCAATGTGCACTCTGGTGTTCCATACAACGTTGTGACACAGAGAATGGATGATATTAGCTCATCACTCAAAGCGGATTTGAACTGGCTCACAAACATAGCAGCACATGATGATGATACTGTGCCTGTTGAGTGGTCAGGCCACATGACACATTTGGCAAGAGAGAATGGAGTTGTGGCAAAGGCCACCAAATACATGTATGGCCCACTGACTGACTCACCGCCCAGTCACCCAGACACAGTACTCACCAGTTTAGTTTATATAGAAGATTTGTTTAGATCGCATGGGCAGCAGTATGTACACCTGGTAGCAGACCTTCAATTGTTCAAAGTAGCCATTCAAATAAAATGGGCCAACCCGACACGGTGGAAGTATTTGTTGGTCAGACCTGGTGGAATGCACACATTGATGTCATTTCTTGGCTGCATTGAAACCCTGATGAAAGGTTCAGGATTGACCGAGATATTGAGTGTCGCATATAAAGGCATTAACTCCATGATGCTCGGTAAAGCATGGCCTAAGGCTCTGAGAGGATTTCGTATGGTTGTTGTGGAACTTCTCAAACGCAACATTCTCTCTGGTGCAAGGACAACAGAAGAAATGGATGATATGCTAGCTTCAGCTTGCTCATCAAGAACAGGTCAGCTTTGGGTGAATTGTTTTATCTATCCTACAATCCTAGCACATCTGTTTGTTAGGGCTGAACGTGAAGGGAAGTATGCACTACACATGTATTGTATGAGTAGGATGCTTCCATATTTCTTCGCAGCTGGACACTGGAATTATGCCAAGTACATCACATGGCATCTAATGGAATTCATGAATTTGGTGGATGATAAAGCATTGGAGATGTTTTATGAAGGCCGGCATGTGTGCCGACATAGGTCTGGGGCATGGAATGGTGTGTTCTCAGACCAGTTTGGGGAACAAACGTACATTAGGTACGGAAAGGCAAAGGGTGGTCTAGTTGGAATGACACTGACCAGGTGGCGAGATGGGTTCTTTCTTACCATATTTGCAACTCTGTGTCCCTGGCTATGGATGACATGTTTCATGACCGAGATGACGACGAGTACGATCCTACGACAGACAAACACAAGGAAGAGGGGCTACACAGAAGGAAACTTGATGAGATTGACCGGCATAAAATACAGCAGGAATTGTCGAAATACCCCCATCCATTAGAACAACATGACACGGACGTACTGGTGAACATCGTAAATGGACAAGTTGCCGATGAAAAGGTGAATGTTCACTCGGCTGTAGCCATTGGTGAATCAATGGCAGCCGATTTCAAATCACACCTACCCTCGGGATTTTACAATGTCATTCATTCCAAGGTAGTAACGATGGAAACCATGAAGAAAGGGGTGAAACTTGCAGATAGAACCATATACGACATGGAAAAGCTGTACGCACGACTACTTGTAATTTCCCAGAGAAGAGATATTTCCTTGGAGACATTGATGTGTTACGAGTTTGCACCTCTTCCCCCAGATCTATTTGATGAGTTTGGAAGCATGCGAACGAGTTCTAAATCCCAACTTATGCACAGACTAGCAGTTTGGGGGGAGGAAACCACTGACCCTGATGCAGAAGTAGTAGATGGGAATGAAATGCTGTATCACGTCACCTGGCCGAAAACGGGAACAGTTAGACATCTTGTGCAAAACTTTACACGAGCAATAGAAAAGCGATGCGCCGTGGTTGTTGTTTTCGACAGATATATAGAAGGCTCAATAAAAACGCACGAGCGCGTTAGAAGAACTGGTTCCACTGTGTGTCGAACAGTAAATCTCGCTCTAGAGACGGTCTTGCCAAACAGAGAGACAATAATGAAGAGCTCTCACAACAAGAAAGAATTGATAAAAGTGATATGTGCGGAAAACAATGCTACAAATGTGACCATGGTCGGGGAAGACACTACACTGTACGCGCACGAAGAAGCTGATTGTATCATAATCAGATGTGTGAAGTCTCTCGTTCAGGAACAGCAGTGCCAACACATTCATGTCATCTCAGATGATACCGATATATTTGCACTGTTGGTGTACTTTTGCTGCAAGTGGTAGACTCCTGTTCAAATCTGCATGAAGAAGTTGGATGGACGAGTGGTTGACATCAATTCCACGGCTGCAAAGCTTGGACCGAAAGCATCTCAACTGCTAGCCGTTCATGCAATTACAGGATGCGACACAGTCAGCTACATGTTCGGTAAAAGGAAGGCATCTGCCGTCACGTCAATGATAAAACATGATGTTTCCCTGGATTTGCTTGGCGAGACAGACGCACCGCTTGATGAAGTGACAGCTGCTGGGGGAACGTTTGTGGGCTTGTTGTACAAAGCCAAAGACACTTCATCATCAATGAATCAGCTTCGGCATTCTATATTCACAAGCAAAATAGCCACTCCAAAGATTAAGAGTCTGCCACCAACCGATTCCGCGTTGAACGAACACGTGAAGCGTGCTCACTTACAGACAATGCTTTGGAAGGCATCGGATAAGTGCTCACCACCCGATGTGAACATATCAGACTTTGGGTGGGATATAGTTGGCAATATACCCACGCCACGTACTGGCGTGTCTGATGTGGCACCGTCAGAACTGATGCGTGTTGTGGCGTGCGGATGTAGTGCACAAACCGCTTGTTCCAGGCATACATGTTCATGTCATGGAGCAGCACTATCATGCACGTCATTCTGTAAATGTATCTCCCTTGGAATGTGTAACAACCCACACATCAAACCAGAAGAGACCGACACCGACGACGAAAATGATGAAGGTCGTGATGAGTAATAAAGTCAGTGGCTTATCATGTAATGTGTAAAGTGGTTAGTAATAGCGAACATGGCAAATTAGTTGTAGTTTCAGGGTTTTTTTCAGTATTCATTTAATTGACAGGAACATGCAAGATGCATAATTGTTGCACGCCATCTTGAATTTATATGTGGTAAATACATTTATTGTTGTTTTGAATAGCCGAGCACCGTTTTCGAACTAAAAATATGAAAAGAAAAATATTTTCTACAAATAAGAAATTCTGCCGAAATTGGCGGCCATCTTGGACGCCATCTTGAATTTATATATGGAAAATGAATTGATTGCTTTTCTAAATAGCTCAGCACCGTGTTTAAATGAATTGTGAACGTTTTGCGGAAGAAAATAGTGTATTTTCCGCAAATATAGAATTATTAGGAAAATGGCGGCCATCTTGGACACCATCTTGAATTTTAAGAAATGCTCAAGGATGACAAAGTATCATCCGACGGATTTCGAATAAGTACATCGTCAGGGACAATAATTCATCAAAAAACGTTAGTAGTACCTTAGTGCAAGGTTCAACCCCATAACGTCCCGACTACCTGGAAGCTGTCTTCAAGCGACTTCGTGAATACAATCTGAAGTTAAAAACGTCAAAGTGTGAATTCTTCCAGCTGGAGGTGCTCTACCTGGGTCATGTGGTATCGAAAGACGGCATCAAAACAGATCCAACTAAGACGGAGGCAGTGAAGAATTGGCCCATACCAAAGAATGTAAAAGAAGTCCGGAAATGCTTAGGCTTCACAGGGTATTAGCGGCGCTTTATCAAAGGTTATGCCAACATTGCGCGACTATTGAATGACATCCTGATCGGCATTTCGACGAACGGTATGGTTAAGGGAAATAATTCAAAGCCATCGCAGAAGCAACCTTTCGTCTGGGAAGAGAAACAACAGACAGCGTTTGACACACTCGTCGACTGCCTTGTTCACCCACCTATTCTGGGATACACTGATTACAGACTCCCATTTGTCGTACACACCGACGCATTCGCCAGCGGTTTGGGAGCTGTACTGTATCAACGACAAGATGGAAAGGAAGTCTCCAGCCGTCTGAAAAGAAATATCCGGCACATAAACTGGAGTAATCACCGATAACAACCCACTTACGTACGTACTCTCATCGGCGAAACTGGACGCCACTGGACAGCGATGGGTTGCGGCCCTTGCAAATTATGACCACCATCAGTTATAGAAGGGAAAAGGACAATGTCGATGCCGATTAACTGTCTCGGAGACCAGATGATGAAGTCAAACCACCGATATTCAAGGCGCTCTGTCAGGCGGTGACCACCTCCACTGAAGAATGTCCGTTGGTTGAAAGCCTTGGGCGTCCGGAATCTGTCGCCGAGATCCCTGGAACCGGCACTGATGATCCACCGGAAGATCTACTCGACAAGTATGCACTCAGCAATAAAGACTGGAAGAAGGCTCAGATGTCCGACTCTACAATTAGACAGATAGTCCACTACATCAACACGAGTAGCAAACCAACTGCTAAGCAGGACGCTACCAATAATGGTATTGATGTGGGATACGTGAAGAACTGGAGTAAGCTTGTCATCTGTGGAGATGTGCTGTACCGCACTCATCAGTTCCATGATAGAGCCATCAAACAACTTTTCCTTCCGAAACTCCTTCGTCACCTAAGTTTTCAGAGCGTTACATCATGATATGGGACATCAAGGCAGAGACCGCACATTGTCGCTGTTTCAACACCGCTTCTACTGGCCAGGGATGGAGCAATTCGTTCGTGACCAGACGAAAAATTGTAGTCGGTGTATCCGAAGGAAGACTGCACCCGTCAGAGGGGCCGAGATGGTAACCATATGTTCCTCCGCGCCTATGGAACTGATATGCATCGACTACCTGTCGCTGGAAAGGTCGAAGGGAGGATTCGAAAACATTCTCGTCGTCACCGACCATTTTACGCGATACGCACAAGCGATTCTGACGAAAAATCAAACTGCTAGAGTGACGGCGAGAGTACTATTCGACTCATTCATTGTTCATTACGGCTTCCCTGCGACCATTCACAGTGACAGAGGACAAACTTTTGAGTCGAAAATCATCAAAGAGCTTTGTGACATCGCAGGCATCAGGAAATCCCGGACCACGCCATACCATCCAATGGGCAACAGTATATGGTTGAGCGCTTCAATCAAACTTTGTTAAAGATGCTCGGTACATTGGAGAATTGCCAGAAAAGTGACTGGAAGGCCCATGTTCCTACATTGGTCCACGCGTACAACTGTACGATCCATGACAGCACCGGATATACTCCGTATTTTCTGTTGTTTGGCAGACATCCACGCCTGGCAATTGATGCATTTCTCGGCTTACACCCCGATGACACCACTGCCAAAGACGGGTCTGAGCACATTAGAAAACTAAACATTTGTTTGGATCACGCATACTCAACAGCTATACTCGAAGCAAGGAGAAGTGCGAACAAACAGAAGCAAGGTTACGACAAGAAGGTAACACATTCCTTACTCAGGCCTGGAGACTTAGTGTTGGTCATGAACATCGGTCTTCGTGGCAAGAACAAGCTTGCCGATAAGTGGGAGGAGCAGATCTATGTGGTGAAATGTCAGCCGATTGCAGACATTCCTGTGTACGAGGTTGTTGCTAAACATGGTCGGAACCGTAAAGTCAGAACTTTCCACAGGAATCTCCTTTTGCCATTGGTGTGTGTTCCCACATTGCATCCGCAGGATAAATATATCTCTCCACACATCAGGGAACACCATCCATATCAACGGATGGAGTTGTCCGAATCGGTCACTGATCCAGACCTGCCAGAAGATGACATGACCCCGGAAAGACATGATGGAAATGACGACCAGGGCAGCCAGCCGTACATAATTCCAATGAGGCGTAGAGGGTCCGAGATAGGTCTGCTGCCCAGATCGATACCATTGAATGAAGAGGACAATGCGTCTGGATCCTCGTCTCAGAGTGATGATGAACTCTTCAGTGACGCAGATAGTGTACCTCTAAACAGGCCTCGTGACGAAACAACCCGCGTGGATGACTACAGGCGACTGGGTGGTACCACATGTTCAGCAGCATGTGTCCACTGTTCCAGATGATCACGTCATCTGGGTCTAGAGCACCAATAACATGTATATAGATCGATCATGTAACCCGAATTTTACTTTTGTCCAAATGTAGGGAAAGTTTCACACGATCCACCCTGATAGAGTGGACACGGCGGCGATGCTACATGCTCAACATTGATCTGAAGTTCGAATGGATTTCAGATGTATCAGGTAAACATTTTATTCTTTACATTTGGCATGACATGTGATGTTAACATGTCAATCATACAATACATCCATTGTGAGCATCTCCGACATATGGAGGGATTTACCCAGCCACAATAATAGTGTATACTGTCGATTGATAACCTGAATTGTACATTTTGTTCTGTCAATTTTAATGTCATTATGCCACCTTATTATTTCCGATTTATCCATATGTACATGCCTGTGCTGTGGAACGCATGTAAAGTTAATCAAGTTTTCATTTTTTTTTTTGTTATTGTTTGGATTTCCATCGTCTAAACTGCATTGGATTACACGGTTTCTGTCATTTCTGAAACAGATGCATAACATATTTGTGTTTTAACGATATTACCAATTATTATTACAGGTATTCAAGAGAGTGGAAATTTTCTCCGAGAGAGGAAGTATTTAGCCGTTGGAGATAGGGAAATAAAATGTTACAATATCTATGCGTTTGTTATCTTTATTTGTTATCTTGTATCAAATAAATATTCCAACACCGGTGCGTTTGTTATCTTTTCTATGATTTGCAAGTCAACACCCATTACGTAGAGCAGGCGATTGTTGTCCGTTTCATTATACGTAGGTGCTTAAAGTAGCTAGCTTATCGTAGTAACGTAACAGCCTTTGTTAGTGCATAGGTCACATGACTAACATATTGCATGTGCATGCGCGCGCAGGTGTTGGCGCACTTTTCTGACATTCTCCAACAGCTACGGAGCCATCTTGAATTGACTTGTATTAGAATTATATTACACTCGTAAATATTGTATTTACAGTTTCTTGTGTCCCACCCTGTCCAGTAGAATATGGAGGAACCCACTATCTACCACCACCCGCTACACTGGCCACACCGGCATTGAACCCGGTTTACATATGAACTGTGGCCAGTTGGTCCAGATTTGGTCTATGCTATTGACGGAGAGCGAGGTCTGGTTACACATAAATACAATAATTATTAGTAAACTGTATGTATAATCCTTGAAATCAGCACATGGAAAATCCCAAAACGTTGATACAAATGTAGAATAGTTTAAATAGGGGAGGTAGGGGAGTTGACTATTCAGAATTGCCGAATCTGACACTGACAGCTGTCACTGTCAAAGGCGTTCGGTTACGCTTACGCATTAACCCGTTCAGCTATATATCGCCAACACCGCTGTTTCGTTGTGTTGGTGAGGGAGTGTAGCTCCAATCATACAGAACACTCATGTAGCCTGATCACGTTCTCGATCGCTTGTTAGAAGCATGATGACTGTTTCATTGATTGAATGGCGAACAGTGCAGATCTGATCAGACTGTGCGGATGCAGAGACTGATCTGGGTCTACACTGGTAGCAAAACCTTCAAGCCAATTCCAGTCACATCCACTTATACTACAAGACAAGAAAAGTCTCGCCACGACAAACGGGGCTTATTCATGGCTTATTGATCAGTGTAGCCCCTGATCAGCCTGCACTGCAGTCTGATGATCAGGGCCTACACTGTTGTTTATTTAAATCAGGGAAACACTCAAGATGAAAATTCACAGATTGTGTGCGTTTTTACAAAATTTGAGATTACAATGTAATTTCCTTTTATGGAATGTCTTGGTTTCTCCCACAAAGGTGATTCTTCACCAGTCTGTGATAAATCTACGACCACCATTTCCTGGCATCAGATCAGGATTATTCTCATTTCAGGGCTGAATATAGTTTTTGTCGAGCCCGCTTGCGGAAAGCGAGACATAGTGATCACAATGACGTCTGGATGTCCATCCGTCTGTCCGTGCATCCGTCCGAAATCTGCGTTAAAAGTGTTTAAATACCTTATATCTCTCCAGTCCTAAGTCGCATTCACAGGTGATGGAAACAACTAATCTGATAGTCTGTTGATCATTGTATAAATATTGTATTGTATCATACTACAGAGCTCCAGTTAAGGTGCGTAATTTGGAGGTAAATTTATTATTTCTCCATCAAAAATGACAAGTTGGGAGTGCTTTAGAATCGTCTCAATGAGACGATTCTAAAGCACTCCCAACTTGCCATTTTTGATGAAGAATTAACAAAATTTCACCCCAAGTTGGTAAAATTACGCACCTTAACTGGAGCTCTGATACTATATATATACCATAATGTGATTTTCCCCGTCACCTGTGTGTTGAAAGGATAAATGCTGCAGCTTTGATGATGATGACCCATCATGCTTAGAATCAGCCAATTAGTGACTATCATTAACTGCAATAACTACACACAGGTTGAAGTAACGGACCGAGGTCTATAAATACATTAAATATGCCTAAAAGCATCAATAAACAAAAAAAAATAAGCTAAACATTTTTTGTTTACTAAACAATTTATTTATTTTTTTATTAATGCTTTTAGGCAAAAAACATTTGTTTAGCTTATTTTTTTTCGTTTATTGATGCTTTTAGGCATATTTAATGTATTTATAGACCTCGGTCCGTTACTTCAACCTGTGTAACTACAGTGAAACCTCTCTCAACCAGACACCCTGGGAGGTACCCGGTGTGTCTGGTATAGAGATGTTCCACTGTATATCAGGGATCTGACCACTTTAAAACTGGTTTTGTGCTTTGTGATCACGAACAGACAGTGCCATTGGCGATAAATAACAGTGAAACTCATCAAAAGAAACCAAACACGCAGGGATTCCGCTGGGGAAAAAAAAATTGCCACTATAAATCATTTGTTTTTTGTTGTTTTTTTCTCGAAAATTGTAATTTTTTATCGCCAATTGTTTATTTTGATCGCCAATTGCGAAAGTGGCGGTCGCCAGCGGAATTCCTGAACACGGGTGTCCAGTTTAGAGAGGCTCCACTGTATATCCCCTAGTACAATGTTAACCGAAGACTGAAAGGATGTGTATGTTTGTTTATTGGTGTTTAACGGCCTATCAACAGCTAAGCAGGGATTCAGCTGGCGATGGCCACTTTCGCAACTGGCGATAAAAATAAACAATTGGCGATAAAAAAATTACAGTGGCGATTTTTTTATTTTCCCCAGCAGAATCCCTGGCTAAGGTCATGTAAGATGTTCCACTGTAAATCAGGGATCTGACCACTTCAAAACTGGTTTTGTGCTTTATGATCACGAACAGACAGTGCCATTGGCGATAAATAACAGTGAAACTCATCAAAAGTAACCAAACACGCAGGGATTCCGCTGGGGAAAAAAAAAATTGCCACTATAAATCTTTCTTTTTTTTCTCGAAAATTGTAATTTTTTATCGCCAATTGTTTATTTTTATCGCCAATTGCAAAAGTGGCGATCGCCAGCGGAATCCCTGAACACGGGTGTCCAGTTTAGAGAGGCTCCACTGTATATCTCCTTGTACAATGTTAAATGAAAGACTGAAAGGATTTGTATGTTTGTTTATTGGTGTTTAACGGCCTATCAACAGCTAAGCAGGGATTCCGCTGGCGATCGCCACTTTCGCAACTGGCGATAAAAAGTAAACAATTGGCGATAAAAAAAATACAATTTTCGAAAAAAAAATAAAAAAGTGGCTATTTTTTTATTTTCCCCAGCGGAATCCCTGGCTAAGGTCATGTAAGGCCGGGCCAACGGGTTCAATCCCGTTTTAACCTGCTGCATTGGGGGGAAAATCCCAAAATCAGAACGGAATATTTACAGCGAGAAAAAAATATATTCAGCCCTGAAATTACAATAACCTGACCTGGTGCCAGGTCCATACCACACCAAAGTCACTTGGCCCCTTCCCCTAAAATAGGATTACGAATAATCGTAATACTGCATAAGGGGTATAACCAGATTCAACTGTCGCATACAAAATGCCAGACGTATGTGATGTCTCCAGTCGGGATTCCGGTAAGGATGAACCCCGATCGTTAAATTACCCATCACATACTCCCACCTGCCACCCACATAACTGAAAGGAATACTTAACAGATTTATATTTGCCATATGTGTTTTAATTATGCATGAAACATGTTAAACATATATTAGTATACAAACATGTTTATAGACAGTAAATAGAGAATAGTAGGTTAGTGCCGTGAATGGGAAAAAATATTTGGCAAGGCTCAGGAAACGGGATGGGCGAGGCTCTGCCGAGCACATCCCATTTCCGTGCCGCGCCAGATATGTTTTCTCATTCACGGCACTAACCTACTATTCTATTTATCCCGTCAACACCTACAAATGGCTGTAAAATGGAAAAATTGTTCACTGGATATCAAAAATGTTTCACGGCACATACGCACTGTGTTGACGGGATAACACAAGATACATGTAAACACCCGTTCTACAGGTGTTTTGTCACCGGGTAGGTCTGACAGAGGATTTTTGTTTCAACAATATTTATTTCAGTATCATACGTGTAGAGAGGAGTTTATTATATAGACTCTCGCCTAACAACCGGGACACACACACTAAGCTACCTCGCTGGCAGCCCTGATAATAAAATGAATGAACGCAAGTCCTCAGTGATCTGCATCAGTAGCCTATTTCATCAACATTGCAAAGTATACTTTACTAGCAAAGTATACTTTGAAGGAGAAATTTTCAAATTTTTGAAAAATTTATTAATTTTTATTATACTGAATTTATTACATTATCACAGCCATTTAATGGCTGTGATAATGTAATAAATTCAGTATAATAATTCTGCATACTTTTAATCATGAAATATATGCATTTGTTAGTTCTATGTGAAATAATGCATTTCTGGAAAAAGTATACTTTGCTAGTAAAGTATACTTTGCAATGTTGATGAAATAGGCTACTGGTGTGTTCAGACATTGGGTGTAATCGGTTACCGTGAATGTAAATAAAAACTTTCAGAGCACCCATAAAACACACATGCCATCGTATTTGGTGCGCTATATATAATTAAATTAAATTAAAATTTTAAAGAAAACCTACTGTAAAAATGAAATCACAGATTACGTCACGTCGGAAAATTGGGTTCAGAAACCATGTGATCCCACACTGGGTCTTATACAAACATAGCAACTACTAGTGTAATGTCTTTTGATATCAAGTTATCAGGCAAGGGTAGGAAAATTCCTACCATTTCCAAGCCGAGCCTGATAAACTTGATATCAACAGACTCCAGGCTGGTATTCTATTTATCAGGTAACGTTTTATGCTATACGTCATGTGATGTAGTTCAATCAATGAAACGCCAGTTTTCAGTTCGTTGTAACCTGGATCTTCGGGCCAATGTCTGATACAACATTGGGTTATCAGTCAATACGTGTTGGCCAATACAAAGCTTGTTACCTGATAAATAGATAAACGTGGCCACATACAAGTAGAAGAATGAATGATACCATACCCCGATATAACTAACGCTCATATCACAGACAGTAATCAATGCAAAAACATCACCTCATAACAATGATTCATCATTTATGTTGATTATTACCATGGTTACGTGTCCTATCACTAAAAAACAGTGGAATATCTCGATCACTAGACACCCACAGTTGTTTTCACAACTTTAACCCTTTTACCCCTAAATAACCGGAATGGATTTTCACATGTTAATCCAATGGTCACATAATGATTTTCAGACTAGTCCATTTATGAAAAGTGGTTGTTTTTTTTCCTAAAAAATATAACAAGAAACGAGGCAAAGCCACGAAGGCCAGGTTTTTTCCAAGCATAGACACTTGGATAACATAATTATACCCACTTTTTGTAGACTAGATGGCCGTGGCCTGCATGTCGCGCCTTGGGGCGAGGCATGGACACTAAAAAAATAGATATAGTAGATGGAAACACTTTAACGGAAAAACTTTAACCGGACACATGGACGTACGGACGGATGGAAGGACGTATGCCAAAATGCCGACGATATCGCGCTTTCCGCAAGAGGGTGCGACAATGATGATAAACACCCATGTGAAGTATCAAGTTAATGGGTGAAGCAGTTGCAGAGATATAGTACACGAAAAAACTTTAACAAAAAAATTCAAAGTAATTTGACCTTGACATTGGGCACAGGGGCCGCACGGTTGGGGGGTAGAATGAAAATATGGATGATGATAAACACCCATGTGAAGTTTCAAGGTAATGGGTGAAGCAGTTGCAGAGATATAGTATAACGAAAAACTTTTAACCAAAATAATTTAACCAGACGTACGTTAAAAAGTTAACGTTGAAAATGGCTAAGTCAATTACGTAGAAATAATAGGTGAAGGTAAAAACTAGATGGCCGCGGCCTACATGTCGCGCCTTGTGGCGAGGCATGGACACTAAAAAAAAGGATATAGTATAACGAAAAACTTTAACCAAAAACTTTAACCAAAAACTTCAAAGTAATTTGACCTTGACATTGGGCACAGGGGTCGCACGGGAGGGGGGTAGAATGAAAATATAGATGATGATAAACACCCATGTGAAGTTTCAAGGTAATGGGCAAAGCAGTTGCAGAGATATAGTATAACAAAAAACTTTAACCAAAAAACTTAACCAAAAAACTTAACCAAAAACTTTAACCAAAAAACTTCAAAGTAATTTGACCTTGACATTGGGCACAGGGGCCGCACGGAAGGGGGTAGAATGAAAACATAGATGATGATAAACACCCATGTGAAGTTTCAAGGTAATGGGCAAAGCAGTTGCAGAGATATAGTATAACGACAAACTTTAACCAAAAACTTAACCAAAAAACTTAACCAAAAACTTTAACCAAAAAACTTAACCAAAAAACTTAACCAAAAACTTTAACCAAAGAACTTAACCAAAAACTTCAAAGTAATTTGACCTTGACATTGGGCACAGGGGCCGCACAGGAGGGGGTAGAATGAAAATATAGATGATGATAAACACCCACATGAAGTTTCAAGGTAATGGGCAAAGCAGTTGCAGAGATGTAGTATAACGAAAAACTTTAACGAAAAACTTTAACCAAAAAACTTAACCAAAAAACTTAACCAAAAACTTTAACCAAAGAACTTAACCAAAAACTTTAACCAAACTAGATGGCCGCGGCCTGCATGTCGCGCCTTGTGGCGAGGCATGGACACTAAAAAAAAAGATATAGTATAACGAAAAACTTTAACCAAAAAACTTAACCAAAAAACTTAACCAAAAACTTTAACCGGACACACGTACGTACGTACGTACGCCAAACGGCCGACTATATCGCGCTTTCCGCAAGTGGGCGCGACAAAAACTTAACCAAACAACTTAACCAAAAAACTTAACCAAAAACTTTAACCAAAGAACTTAACCAAAAACTTTAACCAAAAAACTTAACCAAACAACTTAACCAAAAACTTTAACCGGACACACGTACGCACGTACGCCAAACGGACGACTATATCGCGCTTTCCGCAAGCGGGCGAGACAAAAATGGTCACATGTTGGATAGTTTTATGTGGTAGGCACCCCTTGGTTATGAAGCTGTGAAAGTTTGGTGGTCCTAGGTGGTACAGTACCAAAGAAATGGACTTAAACACGAAAACTTAACATTGTAAACGCGAAAACTGCGCGGAAAAAATGGGTCAAGTTAAAAAAAAAGTAACATGTTGGATAGTAATATGTGGTGGGCACCCCTTGATTATGAAGCTATGAAAGTTTGGTGGTCCTAGGTGGTACAGTAACAAAGAAATGGACTCAAACACGAAAACTTAACATTGATTGTGGACGCCGCCCGCCGCCCACCGCCCGTCCACCCACCCGCCCGCCCGCCCTACTTTCGCCAATCCAATAGCCTGGATTTTTTTTCAAAAAACCTGGCTAAAAAGTTCACATCCTGATGAGACGGGTCATCATGAGCAGTCTCATCTCAATCTACACTATGGAGGTCTGTAATGTTGAAAGGGTTACGGGTTAAAGGTAACGTAACAGCAGCGCTATGAAAAGAAGAGCTTCTTGCGCAGTGTAACCATAGGTGCGGGTGTCTGTTTGAAGATTCCTCCTTCGAGCTTTGCGTTCTTGTTGCTCACCTCCTCATTGACCTTCACCAGAATACTCAACAGGTCCTCGCTGTAACAGATGGGACCACAGGTTGTTGAAGATTGCTTCATATTTCCGTGTGTTATGGGTTATTTCAGTATCTGGTGGATTACGTGCATTGTTACCAACATACATGTACAATTTACGTCACCTCCAGCGAATTACACATATATTTTGACAGTAAAAAGGGGCCCCGAAAGTTTGGAATGGTGAATGTGTAGATAAATGGTGATTTCTGTTGTATGTAATGTTTGCGCATTAGTAGTTGCACAAAAGTATATAAATTACCCAAAACCAACGAAATCCACAAAAATCCAACAAAATACCATCGGACACCAAAATAACTAGACATTATGTTTGCAAAACATGGATATGCCCCCCTGGAATACTGTACTCTAACTGGAGAAACTCTTAACAAGAAACGAGGCAAAGCCACGAAGGCCAGGTTTTTTCCAAGCATAGACACTTGGATAACATAATTATACCCACTTTTTGTAGACTAGATGGCCGTGGCCTGCATGTCGCGCCTTGGGGCGAGGCATGGACACTAAAAAAATAGATATAGTAGATGGAAAAACTTTAACCAAAAAACTTTAACCGGACACACGGACGAACGGACGGACGTATGCCAAAATGCCGACGATATCGCGCTTTCCGCAAGCAGGTGTGACAATGATGATAAACACCCATGTGAAGTATGAAGGTATTGGGTGAAGCAGTTGCAGAGATATAGTACACGAAAAAACTTTAACAAAAAAATTCAAAGTAATTTGAACTTGACATAGGGCACAGGATCGCGCTTTCCGCAAGCAGTGCGACAATGATGATAAACACCCATGTGAAGTATCAAGGTATTGGGTGAAGCTGTTGCAGAGATATAGTACACGAAAAAGAATTAACAAAAAAATTCAAAGTAATTTGACCTTGACATTGGGCACAGGATCGCGCTTTCCGCAAGCAGGTGCAACAATGATGATAAACACCCATGTGAAGTATCAGGTATTGGGTGAAGCAGTTGCAGAGATATAGTACACGAAAAAATGTTAACAAAAAAATTCAAAGTAATTTGACTTTGACATTGGGCACAGGGGCCGCACGGTTGGGGGTTAGAATGAAAATATGGATGATGATAAACACCCATGTGAAGTTTCAAGGTAATGGGCGAAGCAGTTGCAGAGATATAGTATAACGAAAAAGTTTTAACCAAAAAACTCTAACCAGACGTACGTTAAAAAGTTAACGTTGAAAATGGCTAAGTCAATTACGTAGAAATAATAGGTGAAGGTAAAAAAAATGGTCACATGTTGGATAGTTGTATGTGGTAGGCACCCCTTGGTTATGAAGCTGTGAAACTTTGGTGGTCCTAGGTGGTACAGTACCAAAGAAATGGACTTAAACACGAAAACTTAACATTGTAAACGCGAAAACTTAACATTGAAAATGGCTAAGTCGACTGCGCGGAAAAAATGGGTGAAGTTAAAAAAAAAAAGTAACATGTTGGATAGTGATATGTGGTGGGTACCCCTTGATTATGAAGCTGTGAAAGTTTGGTGGTCCTAGGTGGTACAGTAACAAAGAAATGGACTCAAACACGAAAACTTAACATTGATTGTGGACGCCGCCCGCCCGCCCGCCCGGCTTTCGCCAATCCAATAGCCTGGATTTTTTTTCCAAAAAACCGGGCTAAAAACCTTTCAACTTTTTGACGTAAATGTACACGGATGGACGGACGGAACTACAAGAGCAACGCAATTTTTGATACTCGCTACTTCAGATTTCAATTGGGTTTTTGTCAATTTTAATTTGGTATTTAAGCAAATAAGCAGCTTATCTGGAGGACATGTATTATTGACCGATTGGTTGGGCGACTGGTTGCTCACCCAGGGACCATGGTAACAGACGGGATACGATCTAAAAAATCAGGACAGAACAGGGTGAAGGAAAGGCCCTAACTCTCATCAACGAGCCGTTTCACTAATCTTCATACGACTAAAATGTTTGTAAGTGCAAAAGTATGATAGTCTGTAAATATCACATTAAAAATGTTTTCTTGTAAATAATTATTGGATTAAATCCATCCATTGAAATTTCCAGACGATCCTAATTTTGCACTTAAGAACATTTTAGTTGTACAAAGTTTAGTAAAATGGGCCCCAGGTGCTTGCATGGGACATGGATTATTGATCAATTGGTTGGTCAACTGATGGCTCACCTGATCTCCATGGAAACAGATGGGATAGTCTAACCAATCAGTGTTTCCCCGAGGTTTGAACAGGGCAAAGAATGGGCCAAGGAAATTGGTACATTTATAACATAAATATTTGAAACTGAGGCAGATTCAGAATGCAAAATCTTGGAGAACGACTACATATAACCTGAAAATTACATCGCCACAGAAAGATGAACCAGTAAAAAGATGTTTTATTTTCTTTTTAAAATTATTGTGGAAAAATAATAATGATGCCTGTAACCTGTATAATGGTGTGCAAGTGGAATTTGACCTTGATGTTAGTCATGCAGGCCACACGGGTGGGTCATAGAATATATGGACGTTGATAATAATGTCTGGTTTCAAATTTAAATTTGGCTTATGTTTATATGGGTTGTGTTGTGTAAACATAAACCTGTGTTTCATTAGACGTACCTGTCCGCGTATCTCTCCAACATCTGACAGAGTGTGAGGATGTACCAGGAGCCTTGACTAGGGCTGCGGAAGGAAGCGTAGCCAGGGAAGGTGGAGTAGCCGAGCAGGTAGTCCGACTCATTGGGAATCATGGCACCCTGGGGTGGCTGGTTCACGTGCACACCGGTGTCCATCAGTGGCGTCGGCCCGTCTCTCTCGATATCACCGCCTGCAAAATATGCGATGTCTTCCGTACATGATGTTAAACATTGGCGAACATTGCAGAGCAGATGTGGAATTGTTTGTTTTTTCAACTTTCAAAGTAAGATATGGTCCCAATTCTATAAATACGTCTACTATTTGTTTGTTCCACGTTTCGGCTATTACACACATTAAATGTAAACAATATTAAAATGTAAGTACTTTTTCATTAACAACATTAACACACTGTCCATTGTTTTTATTTAATGAAATTCCATAAAATATTAATTTTATCGCGAAAAATAAATGTTTAACATGATGAAAAGGAGGTGGAGGAGCTGAGGGAGGAGTCAAGACAAAACATTTTGGAAATTGACTCCGAAACCTGGCCCCAAGGAATTTCTACACGCTTCTTAGCTTTGCCTGAATAACTGGATATCAGAAGGTATTCTCTCTATACTGAACCCAGGTGAAAGTGAATGGCGTCCCAGCAACAGCTAGGGTCATATAGAGATGGGACCATATGCCCTAGGCCACGGCCCATCCATCCTTGCCTGAATAACTTGACATCAGAAGGTAATACACTGCAGCTCCATTATAACGCGGTGGTCGGGGTCCAAGATTTCAAACCGCGATCGAATCCGACCGCGTTATAAAATTTCGGGACATGCACGGGTACTGGTACTGCACGGGTTACTGGTATCATCCGCATTTCGGTTACCAACTATTGCGGGAATTCCATTAGCAACGGACCCATATAAAATCGTGTCATTTGAACAGAAGTTAAAGTAATTATTAATAATGCCTATGACATACAAACTTGTATTAATGTATTAAACATATGAGTTATTTATAAAATCATGCTTATTACGTTGTACAGTGCTCGCGATAGACAGACGCTTATTACAATGTATACTACTCGCGATCAACAGGCGCTTAAAAGGATTAATAGATAATAAATAATGCCTATGGTCACGTGTCCTGCCTATTCATGCGGACGATTAGCTGTTGATACGTGCATAATCTCAGGATGTGGGGTCACGTGATCTATTGTTTACGCAGCAACAGTCATATTGATGAATGAAATTTACGATTTAAGCGAGATTGCCGTGGGTTGCAGTGTAAACAATAGACCATGTGATCCCATACCCAGATAATGCTGAAACACCAGTATATTTATAGAACGCTAAATATTACACCTGGGAGTAAAGAAAGAGAAAGGCGATCGAACACACAACCATTTATTAGCGACAATTATGTGTTAACACAGATACATTGACATTACTTGGTTACAAAAAGCGGTACATTTACGTGACTGGAGAAATGGTGCTCATGGGATTTGTGACCAGTGTAGCTTCTGATCAGGCGTTACATTGGTCGGCATGCTCCTTTGATACGACCATTACTTCGCGAATACATGTCAATTGGGATTAAGGTAATTGAATTGATTAATAAATATGCCTATTAACATGATTACCTGATTAAAGGTATTACATTTGCTGACATACTAATAATAATCCTTTCATGGACTTTGAACTTCCTTGTTTGAATAAACTTACAGAAATCACGAATCAACTAATTACACGATGACTACGATGTCCGACGATTTTTTTTTTTTCTCGATTTTTAAAAAAAATCATTGCGATCCACGAGAGACCCGCGTTATAATGGAGATCGCGCTATACGCGACCGCGTTTAATGGAGCTGCAGTGTAGTGTCATATTCTCTCTATACAAAACCCAGGTGAACGTACCCTCCATCTTGTCAGTTCCCTGACAAGCCTGAATGAAGAACAACTTTGGTTTGCCGGCGAGCGACTTGCACCGATTCGCCTGGTAGGTGCGGGTGAGGTCCTTGATGGGGATGGTGCACCCGTTGGAGCCGTACACGCTGTCGAGGATGCCGTGTGTGAGGATAAAGCAGGCGAAGCAGTTGTAGGGGGCGTGGTCTACGTTGTGAGCGATGTCCACGAGAAAACGCATCATGTCCGTGTTGGACAGGTTGTCACGGCGATCGACAATGAAGTTCATCGCCGTGAAGGTCGCATTAATCAATTCTGGAAGTAAGTAAATTACAGCAATTGAGACGACTGGTCTGCAGCGACCAGCTGCACTGATAATTCAGAGCAAGCGAGCAAATACAAAACAATACAAGGTAATCACTGGCAGGTGTCTCGCCCACCAAGGTCAAGGTCACCCGATTGATACTGGGTGGATAGTCATCACTGTGAGTTATTGATGAAGTTCGGGAATGATCCGACTAAAGGATCAGTAGCCTATTTCACCAACATTGCAAAGTATACTTTTCTAGCAAAGTATACTTTGAGGGAGTAATCATTTATTTTTCCCGAAATGCATTATTTTATATAGAACTAACGACTGCATATATGCATAGATTAAAAGTATGCAAAATTATTATACTGAATTTATTACATTATCACAGCCAAAATGGCTGTGATAATGTAATAAATTCAGTATAATAAAAGTTAATAAATTTATCCTAAAATTAAAAATTTCTCCCTCAAAGTATACTTTGCCAGATAAGTATACTTTGCAATGTTGGTGAAATGGAAATCTTTTAATGTAAAATTTATATTAATGATACTTACCTGTTTTTTACTACTGCTTTTTGGTTTCCCTAAAAAGCTAGCGGCAGGGATATTCCCAACCCCATTTTCCCCATTGCGCCAATGCGCACATAAAGGGAAAACCACAATACCCGTGTGAATAGCCACACCGGAAGGTGCCCGAATGTATACCGGATATCGCCATTATATTTCCCTGCTATAGAGAAAAAAGATCCGATAAAACAACTGAGCGGGGTGGGAGGTGGGAATACCCTAGTAAAAAACAGGTAAGTATCATTAATATAAATTTTACATTACAAAATTTCCATATTAATATCAACGTTACCTGTACTACTGCTGAATTCGTCCATTGGTTGGGGGAGGTCCGAGTTGACCCTTAGTATTTGACATGTCACATAAAATAAATTATCCGTAACATATCTGTATCTATTACCATGTGAAAACAAGTGCAACAATCTTGGTTATTCACATGGTTAGTACAATGTATACAACCACACCTCCACCAAAACCATGGGAAAGGGAGATAACGAACGTTCTAAACCTATACACACCTTGAGATCCCTCGCATGTACATTGACATCGGCGGGTCACGCCCCCTCCCCTTTTCTGTTTAATCCAAGAAACATCCCCAATCTGCAGCTATTCCTTAGGAATTGGTGATGCTCATTTTATAAAACACTAGAAACAATTACTCAATGCCCTTCCGAGAAAGATTTCACTAACACTGATACTATTTCCCTTAAGCATTAGTAGAACACGTTGTGGTAATCGGTACTATCGTCCTGATAACTGTCTGCGAAAACTTCCCGCTTACCACATATCATTCAAAATAACCATTAGCAACATTGTGGTAATCGGTACTATCGTCCTGATAACTGTCTGCGATCAATTTCCCGCTTACCACCATCACGCGAAAACATTCACTTAAGCACAGCTAACACTAATTCCCTATATATATCTGCAGATCTATATTACATATGTTGAGTAACCACTCATAATGTATCGTGATCCCCAAAAAGTGGTTACCCCTATTCCACAGCTGAAGAACCTTTACATATTAGATTCTTAAACTGTGTAACCCCCTTCCACAGCACATCCTCTGAGCTCACTATCCTGGTGAATATTGTGAATGTAAATAAGTTAATTTCCAACTATTTGACTTGCAGCAACCAAAGGACCCAATTTGTACAAATCCTGGCTCTGAACTGACATAGACCGAAGATAGAACTTAGAAAATGTGCTATGTGACTTCCAGCATGCAGCATTTAAAATGTTAGCAATGGGTGCGTGATTGAAACAAAAATGCCCATGAAGTGCTTACTGCTCGGACTTCATGAGCATTGATCTTAAGCATGGACAATTTCCGGTTGGATATCCCTTGATAAGCTCTGCGAATAGCAAGGGATATCCATCTGGAGATCGTCGCCTTAGATACTTCACTGTCCCCTACCAGTGGAATAAACAGCTTACGCCGATTCCTTCGACTGCTGGCTGATATTTTCAGATAATGTTTTATTGCTCTGACGGGGCACAAAGATCTATCTGTATTCTCCTGTCCCAGTAAACTGGGGATTTGAAATGGTTCCGGAAGTGACCTACTGCGATGTTTTTTTGGCAAAAAATTGATATCATAAGCCAGTGTCATAATTTTGCCACACTCGTCAAAGAAAACCCCGTCTGCAGCCAATGCATGCAATTCGCTGCTGCGTTTAGACGAAGCAAAAGCCAAAAGGAAAGCAGTTTTAATTGACCAGTCTGATATTGACGCCTCGTCCATCGGCTCATATGGTCTCTCTGAAAGTGCAAACAAAACACATGTCAAATTCCATTTTGGAGTGACTGATCTAGATACCAGACGCTCCCTCTCAAAAAAACCGCATGAGCTCAGAAATGCGGTTATCTGAACCAACCTCCTTGGCCTTTAGGTCACCAAATCTATATGCACTAGCCAGAGCTGAGCGGTACCCTTTAATTGTGGAAGGTGAGCATTTAACATCAAACAAGTAGATAAAAAATTCTGCTACCTCACCCATAGCGGGATTGCGTGGATCGACCGACCTCTCGACACACCAGTTAGAGAATACTGACCATTTGGCATCGTAACAGGAGGAAGTTGACGGCCTTCTGGCCCCTGAAATGCAAGTGGCAGCCCTCTCTGAAAACTGGTCACCTCTGACAGATTCCCGGATAATCTCCAGGCGCACAGGTTTAGGCACTGAATGTTCTGATGCCACACCTGACCCCTGTGCTGTGATAGGAGATCCGCATCGAGGGGCAGGATCAGAGGAAGGGCCACTAATAACTCCATCAACTGAGTGAACCAACTTCGCTGTGGCCACCACGGGCCACCAGAGTCATCTTGCACCCCGACGCCCTTATCTTCTGCAGGACCCTTGGGATTAGGATAAAAGGGGGAAAAGCATACACGTCCAGATGCCTCCACTCGAAGGACATTGCGTCTACCCCCCATGCTGCTGCATCTGGCACCGGGGAGACAAAAAGTAGGAGTTTTGTGTTTACCCTTGTCGCAAACAGGTCCAGCATGGGGTTTCCCCACCTGTTTATCAGGGCAGCGGCCACATCCCTCCGCAACGCCCACTCTGTGAGCACCGGCTTCGAATCCCTCGACAGGTAATCTGCCAGAACGTTGCTTTTTCTTTTCCCCGCAATGTGCCGGGAATGCAGTAACTATGTCCCGCTGCCGGCACCAGAAGAACAGCTGTCTCGTCTCCATGTACAGGAGAGCCGAGTGAGTCCCCCCTTGTTGTTCAAGTAAGCAACTACAGTAGTATTGTCTGTTGATACTTGAACAACTTTGCCCTGCACATGCGGTTCTGCTTGGCCCAATGCCAACGTCACGGCCTTCAGCTCCAGCATGTTTATATGTTCGCGAGCATGTTCCCGAGACCAGGTGCCCTTGAACAACAGACCCAATGGGTCTAGATGGGCCCCCCAACCGACTTTCGACGCATCCGTCGAGAGAAATAATACTGGTTCCGGTGGGAACATGAGCACACCCTGAATGTATTTGTCCTTGACTGCCCACCACCGGAGGTGTCTCTTCAAATCGCTGGACAGCCGGATCAACATATCCAGAGGACAGCGATGAGGTGTCCAATGGAACAGCAGGTAGAACTACAATGGCCTCAGATGTAACCGGCCCAGATCTAGAAAATTTGCTGCTGCATTGAGCACGCCCAGTAATGACAGGAACTTCCGGGCGGTGATTACTGACATATCGAGAATCGAGAACACCAAGTCCAATATGCTCTGAGTTCTCTCGAGGGGTACTCTTACTATTCCAACTGAAGTCAGGAAATTCATTCCGACGTAACAAAAGTTCTGATGGGGAATGAGATCCGACTTCTCCAGGTTTGGAACTAGACCGAGACTGGTGACCGAATGCCAAACTATTGCCAGGTCTTGTAAGAGTACTTCCCTTGACCCCCGATGAAGTAACCAGTCGTCGAAATACTGAAGGAGATTTATTCCCTTCCTTCGATTGACGGCCGCCACCACTTCCATAAGTTTGGTGAATACCTTCGGCGCCGTGGCAATCCCAAATGGGAGGACCGTAAACTGATATGCCCGACCCTGCCACAGAAAACGAAGGTACTTCCTTGATGTTGGGCGAATGGGAACATGAAGGTACGCGTCCCATTAGGTCGATGGAGACGGCCCAGTCTCCCAGAGAAATCGTGTTGCGGATTGACTGGGCACTCTCCATTTTGAAATGGTCCACTACCATGAACTTGTTCAGTGCCGACAAGTCCAGTACGGGGCGCAGCTTTCCGTTCTTTTTCGGCACTACGAAAAGTCTGCTGTAGTAGCCGGGGCTGGATGTATCCCGGACTACTTCTATCGCTCGTTTTGTCAGCAGAGATGTGACCTCCTGTTGGAGACAGTTTCTCTTGACTGGATCTCGACAGATCTCGCTCTCGGGTAACGATATCGAGGATCCAACTGCTGTTGGTTATCTCCTCCCATTCGTTGGCGAAGTAAGACAACTTCCCTCCTACAGGTAGCGAGGAGAATGGTATGTCGAGATCGAGCGATTTTCCCCGCACTACCTCAGACCGACCCCCTACGAGGCCTGGACCTGGAGAAACGAGACCCCCTATCCCCACCCCTGCCACGCCCTCGCTGGAACCGGCCCCGCTGGCCTGGAGCTGGCGTGGAGGATGGAAACGGTGTAGGCTGTGTAAACCCCCCTGTGCTAGTGGACGGCTTAGAAAATGCTGCCTGATTGGATTGCATATTCCTTGCCGGAGGGGTGGGTTTGCGTAATCTATGCATCGGGTTTGACAGCACATTCCTCTGTCTGTCAGCCAAATCTTCCGCAGCTACCTACGCACATTTACCCCCTAACAAATTGGGGGATGTCAGCGGGCATGCTCGGAGTGTCTCCCTACCCTGCCCTGGCAGAATAGACGCACTGTTAATAGCTGAGTCTCTCCGACACATTAGTAGGTCTGTCGACATTGACATAGCGGACCCCATGATATGCCTGCTAGCCTTAGCCACTGACTGCAGAAGGACCAACAGAGTTTCAAAATGTTCCTCTAAATTGATTCCCTTGTGCAATGCAGCAAGAAACAAATCCAAATGTGATGCCATCGACACCATCATTCTAGATCTCGCTTCCAGCGACTCGGCTAGCACCGGCGAGACTACCGGAGGGCATGGGCCACGAATGCCCACCTTCTGGGCGTCACTGTCAAGTGCAGGATTTTTAACAGGCCAATGTTCTGTATGTACACGGTATGACCTGCGTGCTAATCTTCTAGTGAAGTCTTTGGGCACTGACGACCCAGACTTTTTCAGATCCAGCCCAGAATCTGTCTTAATACTATCGGCCATTGCCTGAACAGTCGACGAATGTGGGAGCATGGGCAAGTCCGAATCTACCTGTGCCTCTTCCAACTCTAGAAGGGACTTAACTCGTGCTTTCGGCCGTGGTTGCGACGGGCAATGGACCTCGTCGTTCACGAGTGCATAAACCGCCGCAATAGCGTCAGAATAGTTAAGAGCCGGACCTTCCTCATCATGCTCGCCCTTATCCGCATCCGACCCTACGGAATAATCTACTTCCTCTCGAACCACCGGAGCGTGGACGGCCGAAGCCTCTGTCGGTCCGCCCAACCGCTCTACTGCAATTGTATGAGTTGAAGGAGCATCAGTCCGCGACTGTACTATGCCTTCAATCATGCTTTTAATCGAGCTAAGTGGTTCTCGTGTATCTGACACTGGGGGAGACTGACGGCGTCTTTTATGTTTGCGTCGTCTCACCTCAGGTGACGAGGAGCTAGGAGATGATGATGTACTGTATCTCCTATTCCTACAGTGTTTCCTACTCTTACTACGCTCGCGTGACTCACGGGGCACCCTGTCGGATGTGTTAGCCGTGGTAACCCTTTGGTTAGTCACAACAGATTCCGCCGAATCTGGCACCACACTGGAGGCGGGCAATGGGGGCCGTACGGCGTACACCATTGCACCGTCTCCATGAGGTGGTGGAACCTGTGGGGGTTGTACTGAACTATCTACCTGTAACTCCCCACCCGTCTCCTCTACAGCTACATTGCCACTTCTTGGGTAAGCTGCGACTCTTGCCCAAAGCCGGGGCTTTGCCCTTTTTACTTCCCAAAGCCTTGACCATTTTCCAAGTGCGGTGACCCCAGAAAAAAAGTTACCGAACATGGATGATCAACTGAACAACCACAACACGCCACACATGTCTGGCCATGGTTGTCCCAGTTCGATAATTCTTTCCCACAATCACCACACACACTGGAATTATCCATTATAATAATTAATTAAATAATGAAAACACTCACCCGACGTCACACACGCCCGAATAATCCCACTCCACGTGGTGGGCAAGTGTCGCCGTGTTGACAGCTGTTCAGAATTAGGCAGCAACACTCAACTTACACGAAAAAATACGCCAATTAGACGCAAATAAACGACTCCCAAAGGAAGAAGAATTACGTATAATAAATGCCACATCACAATTCGCTAGCAAACTATGAAAAAAAAAAAAAAAACAGTAAATTGCCGAAGAGAAAAGACACGTCTTGTTCACTCGGCAGGGAAAATATAATGGCGATATCCGGTATACATTCGGGCACTTTCCGGTGTGGCTATTCACACGGGTATTGTGGTTTTCCCTTTATGTGCGCATTGGCGCAATGGGGAAAATGGGGTTGGGAATATCCCTGCCGCTAGCTTTATAGGGAAACCAAAAAGCAGTAGTAAAAAACAGGTAACGTTGATATTAATATAGGCTAATGGAGATATGCAACATTTGAAAGCAATTGTTGATGGCTACGATGACAACGATGGCGGTGCATACACTGAAATTTACCGTTGTGTCTCAGTTTCCACTACAACGAGAACCCAGGTGACAGTCACATGACAGTATATATCACATGACAGTATATATCACATGACAGTATATATATAGTATCAGAGCTCCAGTTAAGGTGCGTAATTTGACCAACCAATTTTGTTATTTCTTCATCAAAAATGGCAAGTTGGGAGTGCTTTAGAATCGTCTCATTGAAACGATTCTAAAGCACTCACAACTTGCCATTTTTGATTGAGAAATAAGAAATTTACCTCCAAATTACGCACCTTAACTGGAGCTCTGAAATTTACCATTGTGTCTCAGTTTCCACTACAACGAGAACCCTAGTGACGGGGGAAAATCACATGACAGTATATATAGTATATTATACAATATATACTATTATTTTTTCCCATCACCTGTGAATGAGGACAGGGACTGTGAGCAAGGGCATGAGAGACGCCCAGTCTCCTCCAGGGACAGATGATCATAAACAGTTACTATACATTCTGTAAATTATTAACACAAGTTTCCAAGTCATTTGACATTGACCTTGAGTCACATGGGTGAGCTGTGACATTAAATCATGTATGGTGATAGAGGATCATGAATCATGATCCAATATGGCATCCGCAGTCTGATCAGGACCTGCACTGTTTGCCGTTCCATCAATAACCCACCATGTTTGTAACAAGCAATATAAATCGTTATCAGGCTACAGGAGTGTGCTATTTAACAAGGAGCTACACTGGTCACAAATGGCATGCCCCACTTCTCCAGACACAGCTGTCACGCTGACATGGATAAATTACAAATTCATCGAATCTTAGGCTATCAGATTTTATCTCGTCAATACAGTGCGTATGTGCCGTGAAACACAGTGCCGTGAAACATTTTTGATATCCTGTCAATACGACCTAATCACCACGTATGAATATATGCGGTGACTGGGATTACTTTTTGCATTTTAAAGCCATTTGTAGGTCTTGACGGGATAAATAGAATAGTAGGTTAGTGCCGTGAATGGGAAAAATATCTGGCGCGGCACGGAAACGGGATGTGCTCGGCAGAGCCTCGCCCATCCCGTTTCCTAAGCCTTGCCAGATATTTTTTCCCATTCACGGCACTAACCTACTATTCTCTATTTATTGGATGTTGGATGAGCCACATAGATTAGTAACAACAACGTACCAGCGTCCTTATTGGTGCCAATGCGGGTCTTCATAGGCTTGGATGTCTTGTCCGAGTCGTCCACATGGAAATCTCGGTTGTTGATGATCAAACAGTAACCTGTCGTATACATGGTAAATAATCACCATGGTAAATAATCACTGGTAAATAATGACACCAATCCCTCCAAAATTTACATGTTTACAAAATATGAGACAAAACATGTGATTTTGTACCCAAGGTCTGTTCTAAGACATGGACGCGGAATGTGACGCCAGAGAGCGGATTTTTTTTTATAGATTTTTTTGTTTGAAATGTTTGATTCTGATTTTGTTTTCAAGTCGCCAGATGCATATACATGTACATATTCTATAATGTTACTATAACCTCTTTAGACAGGAAAATTCACCAGATTTTTCATCAGACATGATTTTATTTAACATATTTTTGCAAAGTAGTGTTTTTTATTGATCATGTGGCGAATTTACAGTACAATTTTATTTCTCCATGGTGATAAAATGCTCGACGTGCAGGGACTTTTCTGATCGCTAATGCTCCGTTGTGTGTAATTCCTTAAAAATTCAATATGTGAACAATAACTTACACAGTGAAACCTCTCTAAACTGGACACCCTGGGAGGTCCCCAGTGGAACCTCTCTAAACCTGACACCCTGGGAGGTCCCTATTACAGTGGAACCTCTCTAAACCAGACACCCTGGGAGGTCCCTATTACAGTGGAACCTCTGGTCCCTATTACAGTGGAACCTCTCTAAACCAGACACCCTGGGAGGTCCCTATTACAGTCGAACCTCTCTAAACCTGACACCCTGGGAGGTCCCTAGTACAGTGGAACCTCTCTAAACCAGACACCCTGGGAGGTCCCTAGTACAGTGGAACCTCGCTAAACCAGACACCCTGGGAGGTCCCTATTACAGTGGAACCTCTCTAAACCTGACACCCTGGGAGGTCCCTATTACAGTGGAACCTCTCTAAACCTGACACCCTGGGAGGTCCCTAGTACAGTGGAACCTCTCTAAACCTGACACCCTGGGAGGTCCCTATTACAGTGCAACCTCTATAAACCAGACACCATGGGAGGTCCCTAGTACAGTGGAACATCTCTAAACCAGACACCCTGGGAGGTCCCTATTACAGTGGAACCTCTCTAAACCAGACACCCTGGGAGGTCCCTAGTACAGTGGAACATCTCTAAACCAGACACCCTGGGAGGTCCCTAGTACAGTGGAACATCTCTAAACCAGACACCCTGGGAGGTCCCTATTACAGTGGAACCTCTCTAAACCAGACACCCTGGGAGGTCCCTAGTACAGTGGAACCTCTCTAAACCAGACACCCTGGGAGGTCCCTATTACAGTGGAACCTCTGGTCCCTATTACAGTGGAACATCTCTAAACCAGACACCCTGGGAGGTCCTATTACAGTGGAACCTCTCTAAACCTGACACCCTGGGTAGGTCCTAGTACAGTGGAACCTCTCTAAACCAGACACCCTGGGAGGTCCCTAGTACAGTGGAACCTCTCTAAACCTGACACCCTGGGAGTGGAACCTCTCTAAACTGGACACCCTGGGAGGTCCCCAGTACAGTGGAACCTCTCTAACTGGACACACTGGGAGGTCCCAGTACAGTGGAACCTTCTCAAACCTGACACCCTGGGAGGTCCCAGTACAGTGGAACCTCTCTAAAACCAGACACCCTGGGAGGTCCCTAGTACAGTGGAACCTCTCTAAACCAGACACCCTGGGAGGTCCCTAGTACAGTGGAACCTCTCTAAACCAGACACCCTGGGAGGTCCCTAGTACAGTGGAACCTCTCTAAACCAGACATCCTGGGAGGTCCCTAGTACAGTGGAACCTCTCTAAACCTGACACCCTGGGAGTGGAACCTCTCTAAACTGGACACCCTGGGAGGTCCCCAGTACAGTGGACCCTCTCTAAACTGGACACACTGGGAGGTCCCCAGTACAGTGGAACCTCTCTAAACTGGACACACTGGGAGGTCCCTAGTACAGTGGAACCTCTCTAAACCGGACACCCTGGGAGGTCCCAAGTACAGTGGATCCTCTCTAAACCGGACACCCTGGGAGGTCCCTAGTACAGTGGAACCTCTCTAAAACTCAGGACCCACCCTGGGAGGTCCCAGTACAGTGGAACCTCTCTAAACTGGACACACTGGGAGGTCCCCAGTACAGTGGAACCTCTCTAAACCTGACACCCTGGGAGGTCCCCAGTACAGTGGAACCTCTCTAAACCGGACACCCTGGGAGGTCCCAAGTACAGTGGATCCTCTCTAAACCGGACACCCTGGGAGGTCCCTAGTACAGTGGAACCTCTCTAAACTGGACACACTGGGAGGTCCCCAGTACAGTGGAACCTCTCTAAACTGGACACACTGGGATGTCCCCAGTACAGTGGAACCTCTCTAAACTGGACACACTGGGAGGTCCCCAGTACAGTGAACCTCTCTAAAACTGGACACACTGGGAGGTCCCCAGTACAGTGGAACCTCTCTAAACCTGACACCCTGGGAGGTCCCCAGTACAGTGGAACCTCTCTAAACCTGACACCCTGGGAGGTCCCAAGTACAGTGGATCCTCTCTAAACCGGACACCCTGGGAGGTCCCTAGTACAGTGGAACCTCTCTAAACTGGACACACTGGGAGGTCCCCAGTACAGTGGAACCAACTCTCTAAACTGGACACACTGGGATGTCCCCAGTACAGTGGAACCTCTCTAAACTGGACACACTGGGAGGTCCCCAGTACAGTGGAACCTCTCTAAACTGGACACACTGGGAGGTCCCCAGTACAGTGGAACCTCTCTAAACTGGACACACTGGGAGGTCCCTAGTACAGTGGAACCTCTCTAAACTGGACACACTGGGAGGTCCCTAGTACAGTGGAACCTCTCTAAACCGGACACCCTGGGAGGTCCCTATTACAGTGGAACCTCTCTAAACGAGACACCCTGGGAGGTCCCTAGTACAGTGGAACCTCTCTAAACTGGACACCCTGGGAGGTGTCCGGTTTAGAGATGTTTCACTGTAATTTCGATGTAAGAACACTGAAAGATATGCCTGTGTGCATTGCAATCATGAACACTGAAAACATCAGCGATACTTGACAGTGAAATCGATAATAATTTAACACTTCGATGTCGCAAGGTTGTTCGGTGTAGAGAGGTTCCAGTGTATATATTAGGGGAACAGACAATACTGTTGTAACATACCCCTTGGTTTTCTATCCATTCTGTACCGGGCCAATGCCTCGGGTGGCGTACGTTTAGCTGGTGCCTGGCCAATACTTGCCGGGTTCGTGACGTTAGGCTGGGACGGAATCGGGTTGATGGCGGCCTGCTGTCTCAGAGAGGTCGGCACAACTCCAGATACAGATTGACCATGGTTCAACTGTTGTCCTGGTAATGACTGCACCGGTAATGACTGTTGACTGGCCAACTGCGCAATACTCAACGGTTGCCTGCTCCGTTCTTCATCAGTGAGGTTGAGCTGTTGGAATGGTCTCTGTATGTCGTCCGTGTCCCGGTGGTGCTGTCGGCCTTTCTGGGCATCGCCCGATGGTGAGACATACACCTGGGCCACACTCACTGAAGTAGGTCGAAGTAGGTGTCTATCATGTCTATAATGAGATGCTATTTGTGGCTGTGACTGGATGGTTTATGGTTTATGGGATTAATGAGAAGTCTAGATCCTGATCAAATAGCACACTCTACACAGTTTGCAAAACCCATCAGCCCCATTTCTCCAGTCACAGCCACATTTCTAAATGTCGTATAGCATGATCATCAACAAACAAGAAATGCGTCTGTCGAACGCGGATGCCACCTGCAGCATATTTGAGAAACTGTGACAAAGTGGTTAACCGAAAAGTGTGACGGACGGACGGACGGATGGACGGACAGACGGACGGTCCAAACACTATATGCCACCCGTTTCTTCGAAAACCGGTGGATTAAAAATAAATACACATGTGTACTTTACAAATTTTACTTTTATTCTAAAACTGCATAATTCAATTATCTCCCCTTTTCCTAACAGCTTCTGATAGTGTATATTTCAATAGAATGCAAACTTCTTGGAATTTTATCAAATTAAACGGTGCGCTTGGGTTGTATAGGTCACAATGTCACTGTGTCATAGATCATGTCTCGGAGACGAGGCATGTGATTTCTCATGAAAATATTTACTGGGACATGTTCTGTTAATGGTGTCAAAAGTTAATAGAATTTTCATAGCAAATGCAGAATTATATACTAGACAAAACAAGTAACGCAACATGGACTTTATCACTTCAGAGTTTACAAAAGATATTCTTCATATAATTTAATTTTACTGCATTTAATCTGGTGAACACTTACACACTAAATTCCAAAGTAATATCCATGATACCACTCAAAGTGACGTCAACATAACGTCATTCTTCAGTGATGGTGGTTCAGAGTCCATAGAATTTATAGCACATGGCTGATCAATAGCGAATGTGTCCTCCGTTTGCGGCGATTGCAGCTCGTATACGCTTTGACATGGACGCAATCAGTTTGTTCACCACTGCGACTGGGATACGGTTCCACTCTTCTGCAAGCGCACATCTCAGTTCAGGGACGCAACCAGGTGGTGGGTTGCGCGTCCTTACCCTCCTATCCAAGTCGTCCCAAAGATACTCAATAGGAGATAGGTAGCGGTTTGCTGTCAGAGTCCCGTCGATAATAATCAGTGGCGTGTCCATGACAGATACCGCCCCAAACCATGACTCCGCCTCCGCCAAATCTATCACGCTCCAGGACACACGAGTCGACGTAATGTTCACCAGGACGGCGATAGACTCGAATACGTTTGTCGGACCTATACAATAGGTATCGCGACTCATCTGTAAACAGTACCTGCCTCCATTGTTGCTGAGTGAATACTTGCGGCCTGTGTGCAGTCAACCATGTCATTCTTGCCTGATGTCTGGGTGCTGTGAGTGGCGTACCGACGTATGAGCGGCGTGCACATAACTTATCCTCACGGAGTCTATTCCTTACAGTAAGTGGCAAAGTCTGACATACCGGTCCTGTTGACATGTTGTTACCCTCGGGCGTCCACTTCGAGCACGGTCATTGGTGGTACGAGTTGTTCGTAGACGTTTGTTTAGTCGAGCGATGGTGGATCGATGAACTCTGACGTAACGAGCAATGTTGCTTTGGGATACTCCACGTAACAACATTGTCACCGCTTCCTGACATTGAGTTTGACGTAAATGTCCCATTGACACAAATTATCAACTGAGATAAAACAACCTGACTTTTGATCGACTGGTGTTCTACAGTAGATTCAACAACAATCCGTACAATATCTGCGGTGACATACAGGTTTGTAAGTGCAATCATTGAATTTAGCATTTGACGTTTCAGGGTGCGGTGGGTGGACAAAACCGGACTAACTGGTATGGCATTTTGTAACGGTAAAAGTTGTCAATTCGATGAGAAAATGGGTATAATAATTTATGGATGGGTTTTTTACCGTATGCCTACTTGTAAATGTTGTGTTTCTTGTTTTGCCTAGCATATTTTGCATCTGCACTGAATATTTCATCCACTTTCAACGTCATTTAAGGAAAATATAGTAAAGTTTGTAAATATTTTTCCTGAGATATCACACATCTTCTTGGGTACAAAGTCACATGGCTTGTCTAATATTGAATATATCATGTCAAAGGTCAAAGGCTCATAGGAATTTCAGATAAATCCAAATAAGTTCAATTCTCAATGAATCAAAGTTTCAAGCATGTACATGTACATTGCATGTCAATAAAACAATAAACTGAGCGATTCTGTTCCGACACTTTTTGATCACCCCTCCTTCATACTTACAGCTGGTGTAGTTTGTCCCTATGGGGGGTCCTGTGGGCTGGAACTGGCGGGGGTCCACCGTCTGTTGGGCCTCCTCTGTACACACAGATATATATATAGGAGACACGCCATGTGATGTACCTCCCCTGTACACAAAGATATATATATATAGGAGACACGCTATGTGATGTTGTACCTCCCCTTGTACACACAGATATATATATATAGGAGACACGCCATGTGATGTTGTACCTCCCCTGTACACACAGATATATATATATAGGAGACACACCATGTGATGTTGTACCTCCCCTGTACACACAGATATATATATAGGAGACACACCATGTGATGTTGTACCTCCCCTGTACACACAGATATATATAGGAGACACGCCATGTGATGTTGTACCTCCCCTGTACACACAGATATATATATAGGAGACACGCCATGTGATGTACCTCCCCTGTACACACAGATATATATATAGGAGACACGCCATGTTATATATACGAGACACGCCATGTGATGTTGTACCTCCCCTGTACACACATATATATATATATATAGGAGACACGCCATGTGATGTTGTACCTCCCCTTGTACACACACATATATATAGGAGACATGCCATGTGATGTTGTACCTCCCCTGTACACACAGTTATATATATATATATATAGGAGAATAGGAGACACGCCATGTGATGTTGTACCGAAGAACATGTGCGATTTTTCATGAAATATATTTACTGTGATATTTTCTGTAATTGACGTCGAAAAATTACGAAATTTTCATAGCAAATGCGAAATTACGAATTTGTTGTGTAACTTTCGTCAACTTCCAAAGTCATTTACAGAAAACATTGTAAATGTTGTATGTACTTTTCAGATATCACAGGTACAATATCACATGGCGTGTCTCATAGCATGTCTCATCAGATGGCTGTGACTGCAGTAATAGGGTTTATGGCATTTGTGACCAGTGTAGCTCCCCTGATCAAATAGCACACTCCTGTGGTCTGATAATGGTCAGGCTGTGCGGATGCACACATTGATCTGGATCAATATTTCTTGTTAGATGTATGATGCATTCTACGTCGATCATACCTACCAAGTTTCGTCGAAATCCGGCTGGCGGTTCACGAGAAGAAGATTTTTTAAGAATTTATGCTATTTTTAGATGGCGGCCATCTTGGATTAGCGACGACCTCCGTTTTAAAAAATCTGAAAAGGCTTCACCCATGGACCATAACTGTGAAGTTTGGCCAAAAAATGCACCAGAGCGATCGCCGCTTTGATACCTTCGATTTGATATAGACATGACCATATTCGGTCAAAAATAAAATTTGACCCCACGGGCCATGTCCATTTTTGACCCCGGGGTCACCATTTTAACAACTTTGAAAGAGCATTGTACATCGATCATTCCTACCAAGTTTCGTCAAAATCCGGCTGGCGGTTCATGAGAATATTTTTTAAGAATTTGTGCTATTTTTAGACGGCGGCCATCTTGGATTAGCGACGACCTCCGTTTTAACAAATCTGAAAAGGCTTCACCCATGGACCATAACTGTGAAGTTTGGCCACCATGGGCCAAGCGGTTCGTGTGAAGAAGAATTTTTAAATCTCTAATAAAAGAGCAACCTTTTGACCTTTCGGCGGCCATCTTGGATGACAAGACCATTCAATTTCGACAAATAATGTACCAGAGCGATCACCTCTTTGATACCTTCGATTTGATATAAACATGACCATATTCGATAAAAATAAAATTTGACCCCACGGGTCACGCCCATTTTTGACCCCAGGGTCACCATTTTAACAACTTTGAAAGAGCATTGTACATCGATCATTCCCACCAAGTTTCGTTGAAATCCGGCTGGCGGTTCATGTAAAGAAGATTTTTTAAGAATTTATGCTATTTTCAGACGGCGGCCATCTTGGATTAGCGATGACCTCCATTTTACAAATCTGAAAAGGCTTCACCCATGGACCATAACTTTTAAGTTTTTGTCTACCATGGGCCAAGCGGATCATGTGAAGATGAATTTTGAAATCTCTAATAAAAGAACAACCTTTTGACCTTTCGGCGGCCATCTTGGATGACATAACCATCCGATTTCACAAAAAAATGCACCAGAGTGATCGCCTCGTTGATACCTTCGTTTTGATATTCGACATGACCATATTTGGTCAAAAATAAAATTTGACCCCAATTTTACCCCATGTGCCACGCCCATTTTTAACCACAGGGTCACCATTTTAACAACTTTGAAAGAGCATTGTACATCGATCATTCCTACCAAGTTTTGTCGAAATCCGGTTGGCGGTTCTTGAGAAGAAGATTTTTGAAGAATTTGTGCTATTTTTTCGACGGCGGCCATCTTGGATTACGTGATGACGTCATTTTAACCTAATGACCATGACCATGGTGACTATAGGCCCAATGGTTACCGAAGAGAAGACGTTTCACAGACGACGGACGAACGACGGACTACGGACACATTGCGGTAACAATAGCTCAGGTGAGCTAAAAACTCGCCCTCCCCTAAAAAAAAATATTTGATGAAATTCTGTCAAATATTGATTTTATTGCGAAAACAACATTTTCCATTTTTTAATTTGTGGACCGAGACGGTTCAAATGAGTGGTCACAACATATACTTCTGATGAGAAATAAAGAAATTCTTGAGCCTTGCCGGATATTTTTTCACGGCACTAACCTACTATTCTCTATTTACATTACCAGATTGCAGACGACATGGCAGCAGAAATCTCAGATATAGAAGGGAAGATCATAAAGCAGGTCGAGGTCTGTATATATTTTTAACCCTTTCAACACTACATACCTGTATTGGTATTGGCATACAGTGTGGATCCAGTAGCCTATTTCACCAACATTGCAAAGTATACTTTAGTAGCAAAGTATACTTTGAGGGAGAAATTTTCAATTTTATGATAAATTTATTAATTTTTATTATACTGAATTTATTACATTATCACAGCCAAATTTGGCTGTGATAATGTAATAAATTCAGTATAATAATTCTGCATACTTTTAATCAGGAAATATATGCATTTGTTAGTTCTATATGAAATAATGTATTTCAGGAAAAATAAATGATTACTCCCTCAAAGTATACTTTGCTAGTAAAGTATACTTTGCAATGTTGATGAAATAGGCTAGAGATATTGATGCACCAGGGGTATTGATGTATTTTATGCATTTGTTTTTGCTGAATACAGACTTTAATCTATGACAAATTTTCATTAACTGAGGCCAAGACATTGTTGAGAAAATGATTCAAATACGAAGTTCATCCAAGTGAAAAATGTGGACGGGTGCACGGGTTGTGGCGAGTGATGGAAGCTGTGACCAAGTTTCATTAACTTACACCAAGGGATTGTTGAGAAAATGAGTGGAATAAATGATACATGTAGCATATTAAACTGCAATCTGGACGTAGATGTTGCAGACAGACAAGCCCAAACCTGTGGCATATGTTGTATCCAGTGTGTGAATATCAAAACAAACATCAAGTTATATTGACATTGTGATCTGAGGAAAAAACTGAATGTAAATGGCATATTGAGGAAAGAAACTTCAAGAGCAAAGAGAAACAACATAAAATGGGTGACAAATACATTAGATACAGAGGGAGCCCGGTAATTGTAGAAGGCGGCAGAAATACACTAGAGTTACCTGTATGGACTGCCAGGTTGACATTGTCTGGTGCATTGTGACTCTCCATCCAACGATGTCGCTGTTTGTTCAGACTCTCAGTGACCTCTGACCTTTGACCGTGTGAACTTTGACCTTGACCCACATCCTCCATCCAGCATTTCAGCAGGCCTTCCGACTGCTTACAGCCCAACCTTTGCAAGGTGTAACGTAATCCGGGTGCTACCTGTAAGAAGCGAACATCAGTGTTACAAGAAATGGCATCATTATCGCAAGGTTATTCCCCTCTGGCAGCCTTGGTGATAAAATCAACTGAAGTCCTCAGTGACCTTAACCTTGTGTATGTTAACACTTTGCATGCTGGAAAACTTGTGCGATATAAATAGCTAAACAATAGCAGACAACTATTCAATCATTACATTTTCTTTTATTTCTCCCTGTAAATATCATGAATGTCTTGGAATTTCATTAGAATTGAGTCCAGAGGATGCAATTCTACTGAAATGTCAAGACCTATTTACAGAGAAAAGTAAGTTGTTGGCTGTTATTTTCACTGCTAGCATACAAAGAGTTAATGGTAGAATTCAGCAGTAAATATAATAAACAATTCAGACAGGGAGCACTGATCCAACGTCAGGCACGAGAGCTCCAGATAAGGTGCATATCGGCATATGTTACGCACTTAATTTAGCAGAAAACGCATTGATTATCATAAGTGGGAGTACAAAATACTCACAGCACATTGAAAATACGCATTGATTTTCAAATTGAGTAGTGAAAATACTGTAATAAAGTTGAAATTTACTTATTACAGCTCAAATAAGTGAATTTTTAAATGTGTTTTCTTTTTCTTTTATCATTTGTTCCCTATTTAATAAGGAAGAAAATCAATAATATATTTGTAAAAGTACAATATGCACTGACTGCAATGTGGGAATTCTCTTCAGATACAAAACTTATCTGGAGCTCTGCAGACACCCTTACTACATTGGATGGATTCATTGGATGGATTCATTGGATGGATTCATTGGATGGATTCATCGTCCAGCAGCCGATTTCATCACAATTATGCCTCCTGCGTGTGACCAGAAATATTATTACTTAATAAACGATATGTTCTGTTCTGATCTGTTCTCTACCCGATTTCATCAAAATTGCAAAGTATACTTATATAGCAAAGTATACTTTGAGGGAGTAATCATTTATTTTTCCCGAAAAGCATTATTTCATATAGAACTAACGACTGCATATATTTGATGATTAAAATTATGCAGAATTATTATAATGAATTTATTACATTATCACAGCCAAATTGGCTGTGATAATGTAATACATTCAGTATAATAAAAATTTGTTTGCTGTCGAGTAATGAATGAAACACCCGGCGCTTCTAACAAGCAATACAGATCATTATCCTGCTACAGGAGTGTGCTATTTGATCAAGAGCTACACTGGTCACAGATCCAATAAGACCCATTTATCCAGTCACAGCCACATTTTAGTAAATATCTCGGCGGGGCACGAAAATTCTTGAAATGTTTACTAGTCCTAACTTTGACAGGAACGGCAAAATTACGAAATCTACATTACAAAGATTGAAATTTCCACTCGTCCTGCAGGCATTTCCACTCGTCAGGACGAGTGGAATTTTCGTGCCCTGATCTGATATACTAAATACAGACGGTAAATGCGTTATCTATAATGCGAGGATTTCATAAGAAAGGTTTAGCATGATTACACACGCCAACATTAGATTCGATCACCATGCAGCTGGAGGTCGAGTGCATTTGGGTCTGGCCAGCTCTTGTCTACATTTAATTTTACTTGCATATGAACTTCAGAATTGTTCATGCACCAGTATCAGTCACATGTTTTCTGTCACAGGGACGTGGATGCACTGTTCATGCACCAGTATCAGTCACATGTTTTCTGTCACAGGGACGTGGATGCATTGTTCATGCACCAGTATCAGTCACATGTTTTCTGTCACAGGGACGTGGATGCATTGTTCATGCACCAGTATCAGTCACATGTTTTCTGTCACAGGGACGTGGATGCACTGTTCATGCACCAGTATCAGTAACATGTTTTCTGTCACAGGGACGTGGATGCACTGTTCATGCACCAGTATCAGTCACATGTTTTCTGTCACAGGGACGTGGATGCACTGTTCATGCACCAGTATCAGTCACATGTTTTCTGTCACAGGGACGTGGATGCACTGTTCATGCACCAGTATCAGTCACATGTTTTCTGTCACAGGGACGTGGATGCACTGTTCATGCACCAGTATCAGTCACATGTTTTCTGTCACAGGGACGTGGACGCATTGTTCATGCACCAGTATCAGTCACATGTTTTCTGTCACAGGGACGTGGATGCACTGTTCATGCACCAGTATCAGTCACATGTTTTCTGTCACAGGGACGTGGATGCACTGTTCATGCACCAGTATCAGTCACATGTTTTCTGTCACAGGGACGTGGATGCACTGTTCATGCACCAGTATCAATCACATGTTTTCTGTCACAGGGACGTGGACGCATTGTTCACGCACCAGTATCAACCACATGTTTTCTGTCACAGGGACGTGGACGCATTGTTCATGCACCAGTATCAGTCACATGTTTTCTGTCACAGGGACGTGGACACATTGTTCACGCACGAGTATCAATTACATGTTTTCTTCACAGGGACGTGGATGCATTGTTCATGCACCAGTATCAGTCACATGTTTTCTTCACAGGGACGTGTTCATGCACCAGTATCAGTCACATGTTTTCTTCACAGGGACGTGGACGCACTGTTCATGCACCAGTATCAGTCACATGTTTTCTGTCACAGGGACGTGGATGCACTGTTCATGCACCAGTATCAGTCACATGTTTTATGTCACAGGGACGTGGATGCACTGTTCATGCACCAGTATCAGTCACATGTTTTCTGTCACAGGCACGTGGACGCATTGTTCATGCACCAGTATCAGTCACATGTTTTCTGTCACAGGGACGTGGATGCATTGTTCATGCACCAGTATCAGTCACATGTTTTCTATCACAAGGACGTGGACGCATGGATCACGCACCAGTAATAGTCACATGTTTTCTGTCACAGGGACGTGGATGCACTGTTCATGCACCAGTATCAGTCACATGTTTTCTGTCACAGGGACGTGGACGCATTGTTCATGCACCAGTATCAGTCACATGTTTTATGTCACAGGGACGTGGATGCACTGTTCATGCACCAGTATCAGTCACATGTTTTCTGTCACAGGGACGTGGACGCATTGTTCATGCACCAGTATCAGTCACATGTTTTCTGTCACAGGGATGTGGATGCATGGATCACGCACCAGTATCAGTCACATGTTTTCTGTCACAGGGACGTGGACGCATTGTTCATGCACCAGTATCAGTCACATGTTTTCTTGTCACAGGGACGTGGACGCATTGTTCATGCACCAGTATCAGTCACATGTTTTCTGTCACACGATCGTGGATGCACTGTTCATGCACCATGTATCAGTCACATGTTTTCGAGTCACAGGGACCTGGGATGCACTGTTCATGCACAGTATCAGTCACATGTTTTCTGTCACAGGGACGTGGATGCACTGTTCATGCACCAGTATCGTCACATGTTTTTGTCGGGAGTGGATGCTGTTCATGCACCAGTATCTAGTCACATGTTTTATGTACAGGGACTGACTGATGCACTGTTCATGCACCGAGTATCGCACCGTCACATGTTTTCTGTCACAGGGACGTGGATGCACTGTTCTGCACCCAGTATCAGTCACATGTTTTCTGTCACAGGGACGTGGATGCACTGTTCATTGCACCAGTATCAGTCACAGTTTTGTCTGTCACAGGGTGTTGGTGCACTGTTCATGCACCAGTATCAGTCACATTTTATGTCACAGGGACGTGGATGCACTGTTCATGCACCAGTATCAGTCACATGTTTTCTGTCACAGGGACGTGGATGCACTGTTCATGCACCAGTATCAGTCACATGTTTTTATGTCACAGGGACGTGGAGCATGCATGCATCATGGCACAGTTATCATATAAGTCACATGTTTTCTGTCACAGGGACGTGGAGTGCACTGTTCATGCACCAGTATCAGTCACATGTTTTCGTCACAGGGACGTGGATCATGTTCAGACCATACAGTCACACTGTTTTCTATCACAGGGACGGGGATGCACTGTTCATGCATATGTATCAGTCACATGTTTTCTATCACAGGGACGTGGATGCATTGTTCATGCACCTGTATCAGTCACATGTGTTATGTCACAGGGACGTGGATGCATTGTTCATGCAGCAGTATCAATCACATGTTTTATGTCACAGGGACGTGGATGCACTGTTCATGCACCAGTATCAGTCACATGTTTTCTGTCACAGGGACGTGGACGCATTGTTCACGCACCAGTATCAATCACATGTTCGACTACTAAGATCTAAGCTAGTCATACATGTCTGGCAGGCCTTTCTACTAGACAGTGGTCCACATTCACCTGACCGGGGTCAAGCCTGTGTCCACACTCACCTGACCGTGGTCAGTCCTGTGTCCACACTCACCTGACCGGGATCAGTCCTGTGTCCACACTCACCTGACCGGGGTCAGTCCCGTGTCCACACTCACCTGACCGGGGTCAGTCATGTGTTCCCATTCACCTGGCCGGGGTCAGTCCTGTGTCCACTCTCACCTGACCGGGGTCAGTCATGTGTCCCCATTCACCTGACCGGGGTCAGTCCTGTGTCCACACTCACCTGACCGAGTCAGTCCTGTGTCCACACTCACCTGACCGGGGTCAGTCCTGTGTCCACACTCACCTGACCGAGGTCAGTCCTGTGTCCACACTCACCTGAGCGGGGTCAGTCCTGTGTCCACACTCACCTGACCGAGGTCAGTCCTGTGTCCACTCACCTGACCAGGGTCTTGTCGGTTGGTCATCCAGTCGCGGAGCAG